>JAITYT010001376.1:219517-229706 GCA_025433975.1 Liostenogaster flavolineata
GATCGCCTTGTTTCTTGTTTTCGGTTTTCTTCGACCACGATACGACTGTCTCCGAACGACGAAACCGCAACTTGTGGCATGACTTTCGTGGCGGACAGGAAGGACGATCGTCTTGATGGGCAATGACTCGTTAAAAATGTCGCTCGGAAGTGTCGGAAAATACGACTAGTTGGAACACATATACTTCTTCTCCTCCTTTCGCAGTCACTCGTGTTCCAGAGACGAGACAAACAAGTGAAAGGTGTCGATCGAGTTAGCAGCGATGCCAGAAAGGGGAATTCTTCTCTCTCGGTTCGTTCGTACGGTGCGGAGACGACGGATAGAGGCAGGCGCGCACGTAGCGCGTCGTGGTGCGCCGCGTGTCGCTGACCGTCAGTGAAAATTGATGCTCAATTTAAGATCCTTACGTAACAGGATGCACGTACCCGCTCGGAGACTATCCATTGGAAGATGCTCACGTTCGAAGTAGGGAAGCGCGAAGTGGGAAGAAGCGCTGAGAGGAGAATGAGCGGGTGTAGGAGAGACGCGGAGAGAGGAGAGAAGCCGATGAAAGATCGACGGAAACTGGATACTGTACGCGGAGACGGATGAAAACGCAATCGATCGTCCATTGCCGTATTATACGATCGTATTTTCTTCGGACTCTCTCTCTCTCTATTTTTCTCTGTCTTATACTGTTTCATCTATCCTGGATCGTCCGTTCGTCTCTCCTTTTTACCTTCGTTCGTTCGTTGCTTCCTTCCTGGTGGTGGCTCGCCTTGGACAGTTATTCCAACGCTCGCGAACAAGGTAACACGGCCCGGGCAGGAATCGATGCCCCGTACTACGGTGCGACGAGCACCGGAATGGCCTCTCGGTCCTACGTGACTGGAAATCTTGGACGGTTTACGATTACCCGTAACGCGACGACGACGACGACGACGACGACGATCGAGAACTCTACGACTAGGATGGAAGAGTCGAGTCCAGACGAGGCGTGACGAGACGCGGATACGTGCGAGATGATGCACGCGGCTCGATTCGCGATGATCGTGGGTGCCAGTCGGTCGTTAAAAACGAAGAGAAACTCTCCTCGATTCTCTTCACCTCGAGTATTTTCTAACTTTATCCTCCCGCTTTCTTTTAGTACCGTTCTTGCTTCGCTCCTTCCTCGCTCTCTTTGTCTATCCATCTATTCGTCTCTCTCGCTCGCATCCCAGCGACGTACAGCCGCCTATCGATGCACCGTCTCTGTTTCATTCTTTCGCTCTTTCTCTTTCTCTCCCTCGAACGCTTGAATTTCGAGCGGAGCACTGAATTGTGGGAACGTCGTGAGGCGCATTAAGCGAGGACAAGCGTATTTATCGCACTCGCGGGGACGGTTACTCGGAATTTGATGGTGGGACGGTTTTTACTCGGTCTCTCGAGGTTCGCTCTCTCTCTCTCGCTCGCTCGGTTTGCGCTTACTTTCGCCCTACGCGCGCTTCTTCGTCTTCCGCTTCTTCGTCCTCCGGTTGGAATCGTTCGACGTCACCCTTCCGCGTAGTTTGCGCGGAGTTTGCGGTCGCGTAAATCCGGAGCTCGCGACTGGATTTCGGGCTGTTTTGCTTTCGATACGTCGCGTCCTCGGAGACTTGGTAAATCGGGGGTATGGACGGCGGTCGAAACGATCGCTTATCCGTTCGTATAGATTCCGTATCGAAGAGATCGGTATACTCTACCGTGTCTACACACTTCCGTGTAACGCGAATTCCTAAAAATGAAATACAGGAATCACTCGATTTAAAAATTATCACGTATACGTTTCACATACTGTACTAAACAATATGTTTTTTTAATCAACCTCGCGTACATGCAAACATTTACAATAAAAACACTGTCGTATTTGATAAAACGTTGAAAATAAAATTTGGCATAGCAATAATCGTTTTAAACGTGTCAGTCTGAATTATGCGGGTTTTTCGAGAAGAATTCTAATGGAATAACCGACGGTTTACTGAAATTATATCGAAGTCGATGCGCTCGATTCTATCGATGCATATTAATCGCATTTTTATTTATTTTTTTATTGTGTTTGACGTCAAACAACTTGGCTCCTTTCGATGAAATCTGTGCGATGCAGTCTTGGGACTCGGACGGTTAATAGAAACGAAATATTTTAATCATGACGACGAAATAAGGATGTTTGGTGCGCAAATTCTCGAGACACGCGTCTAACGACAATAAGAATATACCTTGCTTTCGATGCTCCGAATTTTTTGAATTTTTGAGCCCCACTCAGCTCGATCGCGCTGTTCGGATTCCACGTAGAAAGGATTCCAACTACGTACTAAAATTCCGTTGGAATCGGCGCGCTCGACTCTACCGATGCACATTAATCGCACCGTTATTTATTTATTTATTTTTTTATTCTATACGACGTGAGACAAAAAGTGCGATCACGTTGCTCGGAGTTTTCGACATAAAGGAAGACAAACGCTATCGCGCAGCTTGGCTCTTTTCGAAATTACTCCAACGAATGCCTAGACCGAAACGGTTAAAAAAGCCGCATTTCCCCCTCTCGCCTCACATCTCTCATCGCTCTTGCTTCCACTCCGCAAGGGGAAAGATCACTCGATTCCAAATCCATCGTCGCCTCGATCGACCAAAAAAATCGTCGCTCGCCTTGGCTATCGTCCGATCGTCCAACGCACGACTACGAGTCGTGGCGGGGGGAGGGGACGTTCCCGGAGGGAGACAGCGAGCGACCATGCCTCAAAAACGTCGACGACTATCGCACAGCGTGAGGTCCCCTCCTCCTATCCGTTTTCCTCGCTCGTTCTCGGCTGCGAACCGTACGACAAACTTTGCGCCAACAACCGAGAGAAAGGAATAAAGGCCAAAGGCGGAAGGGAGGAGGAGGAGACTCGACACCTTTCGGTCCGTTTCGACGGATGACGGCGAGGAGGGCGAGGGAGATGCGTTACCTGCTCTCCTCGCACCTTCGTCCCGTTCGTAACAGTGGCGAGCGCCCTCCGGGGCCCGGTGCGCACCGGAAAAATGCATTTTCCAACGGTCGAGGAATTTATGGCGGTCGGACAATGGGAATCGTGCCGACGCGACGCTCCGCTCTTTCGACAATGGCCGTACGCGTCGCTTCGTATCCCGGATCGGCGCCTCCTGCGTCCTCTTCGTTCTTCTCCTCCTTCTTCTCGCTTTATTCTCTCTCTCTCACACACACACACTTTGGATTCCGCCGACACCCGCCGTGTCGCACGATTCCATTCCAACTTGCGACTACGAACGAATGACGCCCTTCCTCGGTTCGATCCGTACGTCTCAATTTTCGAAGGAACAATCGCTTTGGAAAACTGCCACGACGCGAGGGTAACTTTCGTCTCCTCGCGCTCGTTCGCTCGGCTTCTCTTCGCCCTACTGAAATTTTTATTGGGCCATCGCTGCTTTTTTTTTTCTTCTTTCTTTTTCTTTCTACATTGTCGAAAAGATTCCTTTCGATTTTTGCTGCGGGGCGCGCGTGAGCAGCCTCTCTTCGGTCGAGACTCGCGATCGATCGGCTTCCACGCGTCGCCGCGTGCCTTTTCCACTCTCGGAGGCCAACTCTCGACGATCCTTCGCGGCGATCTTCGCCCACGCGCTCGACGACACCCACGCGACGGCGTTGCCTCGCGAGGGTTCGTCGAGGATCGTTAACCGTTCGAGTGCCACGAGCCTTTGCGAAAATTCGGGCGAGAAATGCCACGCAGCGCGATCGCGCTTCCTTCGTTTCGTCAAACGGCGCCAAGCGACACGATTTGAATTTTACTGCTTTTTTAACTTACGAGCTGTAAGTATCGTTCCAATGTGTTCAGTATTACTGAATGCGGTTGCGATTGAACGGCCTCCAAATTATAATTCCCTAAATATATATTTTATTTTATTAAATGTAATTTATAAATTATAAATATACGGATACATATAAATATAAATATATTGGGTTGTCTAGAAAGTTTGTGCCGATTTTCGATAAACTTTTTCGCGGAGGAACTTAAGACGTTTTGGAAGGACGGAATTTTCAAGTTGCATGAAGGATAGAGAAAGGTTGTGGATACTAGATTTAAATGAGCTGCATTTCAATTTCTTCAAAATCGGCACGATCTTTCCGGACAACCCAATATATTTATATTTATATGTATCCGTCTTATATCCAGTTTACATGTCGTAAATATACATCCGCATACTTTTATAGTACAGGTAAGATAGGTAGATAGGAATTGTTTATCGATGGAGACGAAATATTTGTATGAATTTCAACGCTCGACATTTAACATTTTTGCGAGCGGAAAGAATCGATTGAACAGGCGATCGATCCTTCGTCCTACGTTTGCAAAAATCGCTGACCAAGTCCCGCGTCGCAATACCGATTCAATTCGATCGGATTACGGATGTTCGGTCGAGGCATCGGCGCGCGACGATTTAAAAGCCGTCGAGCGGCCGCCTTTCCGCGTAGTCGTCGCCGTCGAAATAAAGCTCGGAGAGCGACGCCACTGTCGTTCTCTCTTTCTCCCTCTTCCGCGCTCGTCGAGCGATCGTAAAAGCCGCGAGGTGAATTTTATTGCGTCCCTCGATGCGAATTCGAATCCCTCGACCGATAAACGCGATATTCGATCGCGAAGAATTTCTAGTGCGTTTAATTGATTTCGCCAATAGAAGCAATATCGCCTCGATCCGCGATAATTCGCGTAAATACGCGAGAGATCGCCTTTTACAGCGGTCGACGCCGACTTCGACCCTTAACGCACAGATACGAGCGTATGAAAGTGCGCGTGTGTGCTTAACATAAACACGTGCAATGTTGGGTTTGATCAGAATAAAACCACACCGCCGTAATCGTGAAAACTAGAGTCTGACGAATAACTTGTACAAACCAGTCGATGCTACGGCGAACCGTGTTATAAGACGAACAACGGGCGCCAAAATAAGACGCGTTAAAACACGCTTGTTATATCGTGGATAAAAGGTCTTTATATTTTATATATATATACGCACGTATACATGCTAGTCTGTAATACGTAAGTGTTAAAATATTTTTTATTTCTCATCGAAACAAACAAATATCGAGACTGAAAATGTTTCGTTATTCAGTTTGCGTTGAATAAAAGAAGCAGTTACCTTTTTTGTGTGAACCTTTACGTAGTAATGTAACAAGGGTGTAGAACCTCGTATGTAGTAATACAAGGACATTTCGAAGGGATGCTGAATTTTTGAGAAGAAGTAAGGATCGCTTCAACATAGAGGAGTAAAAGGGAGGAAAATTTCGTTCTACGCGAACAATCGATTTATCCTCGCACAGTCCCGTGAAACGATTCGATTCCTCGCGGAGGACGGAAAAGACGATGGAATCGTTGCCGAGACAGCGTAGCGATTGAGCCGATAAACGCGTTTTCGGTACACACGCTTTTTCCACGTTAATCGTCCACCGCGAGCGCGGCCTAATCTCTTTTTAATTGTACCGTGTACATTGTGCCGTTACACGCTCGCATCGTCGATAAGCGGGATCCGATAAAACTCGCGCCGAAACACGGAACTCCGTGAGTCGCGCTAATTTATTTCTGGCGATTATCGTCGCCTAGATTACTGGAATTTTGCCGATAAATGCGGTACCTTCGTGCGCGCCGGTCCCCTGGGCGGACCGCGTAGGCGCCGCTTCGGTTGCGCCGAGGAAGAGAAAGGGAGGAAAAAGAGGTAAGCAGAGTCTACGTCGTTTCGACCTACGATCGATAATTTTTGGCGAGAAACGCAACGAAAACGACATCGTCCTCTTTTTCCTGTCCTTCTTCGCCTCGTCCTTCGTCCTTCCATCGAAAAACCTCGACCAACAATTCGATTTCGTCTTTCCGATGATGAATAAATTCTCATGCATAATGCCGGATTCGTCGATCGACATTCGACTTGCGAGAAGCAAACTTGCCTCAACGAACTCCTAGAAACAACTAGAGAAGTTAAACTCGATTTCCAGTGAGGCGATCGTTTCAAATCTCACGACCGGTCGGATCGCGATCGAATGACGCGAGGCACGCGTCCATTCTCAAGATATTTCGTGACTCTTTGCTCCTCTCCTGGATGTTCTCTGCTCGTACTGAGTCGTTAATTATCGGCTAGTGTATCACGAACTCTTAGCGGAGAACGCGAACGCGTTCATCCCGAACGCGATACACGTTGTACGTACATCAAAGGGCGCGGCTACAATCGGCAACCGTTTCCAGACGAAACATCACCGCGTGTAATTGCGCGTGCAGCCAACAGTTACGTCGGTAATTACTGCGCTTATTATTAATGCACTCCGCAATCGATTCGACCGCCTAATCAAAGCTAATGGTGTACTGTAAATAAACTGTTCTGCGATCGACTAAACGCGGATACAATTAATAAATTAGGAAGGAGCGCGAGCGCACCGCCATCGATGCCCTCTATCCGCTGCGTACGATTCCTATTCGCGATTCCTGCCTCCAGGAGGCGATCTGCTCCTGGGTAAACGCTCGTGGAATTTTTTTTATTTTTGCTTATTTTTTCTTCCTCTAATTCCTTTCCCCCTCGTTTAACATCGTCGTTTGGAGGGGAGTCGGTCGAGACGAGGTACGGCGTTGCTCGCCTACGCTCGATGATGATCGTCGGCCGCGATGAGACATTCGTGCTACTCCAGCGAGATTAGTATTTGTTCTCTCTGACGGAGGTTATTTATGACTCGGCCCAATGTAGCACGTATGTAGGACGATTCGACGCGATAAGGCGAAAGACAGAGCGTGAACGATAACGTGGACGTATGTCGGCTACGTAAATGGAAGGGGAGGGGAAGGGTGCGCGATGTACCTGGTCGAAGAACGTGAGAAAACATCGTCTTTCGGCCGTTGACCGTTCTTTCGCGTATCGACCTTATTTGTTCCGTTTAACACGTTAAACGCTATGCCAGTTTGTCCAGAAAATTTCTAAACTTCTAAACGAAAGATGATATTTATTTAGTTATTCAGTTTGATCGAGTGAGGAATAACGACGGAATCTTTCCTCTAAAAGTCGGGTATCGTGCTGCACATTTCGTAATAGTCGATGTGAAGAATTTATTTAAACTATGGATAAGGAATGCAACTTATGCATTCTTAACGCAACCTACTAATGTTAACCATTCGATCTTGATCTTGTTGTACTTTTCTTTAGATTCATTAAAGAAAAGGTTTGTTCACAAGTATAAGTTGAGCTAAAGATTACTAAATACGTGTTGGCAAGTTTTTTTAAATTTCCACATTTTTCATTATTCGATCGCTTATAAAAATTGCACAGATTTTCTTGCTCTTCTCGATATGTCTCAATTGTAAATTAATTATTTCTAATTGTATATCAACAGGAACGTCGTCAAATTGAATAGAAAATGGATTTCGGTTAATAGATATTTCGGATAATTGTTCGCGAGCCACATAAATTCATTACGCGGGCCGTATGTTGGCCTTGCCTACTTTAGACACTTAACGAAACACTCGCCCGATGAAAGAACACGCTTTCTTTCAAAACAATCTTTCGAGAAATTTCTTGGATCCTACTTCATTTATTGTAAGCTGGCCCTAAAACGTAATGTGAACGAATAGTCCCATGCTGGTCGTGTCAACGTTTCCTTTTCGTCGATTTTTTCCCGAATCGTTCTTCCTTCATTCACGAACACGTTTTCAATGGACGTCGTTCTCGAACCATTCGATAGGAGAAAATATATGATGTTTCTAATTTTCAGAGGAATACCGCAGCCTCGACGATTTGGTCGAATTCTGAGCGTATCGCGCACACTAACACCATCTCTCGTCGTTAAGCGTCCTTCTTTGGCCGTTAGAACGCCGGGTTTTCGCTTTCCTCTTTTGTAAGCGCGCTTGTCTTCGGATTCGTTAAGTCGACGCCAGCCGGAGAACGAAGCTCGGGATTATTGTAGTCTCGATCTCGGAAGTAGTTAAAACTTGGTGCTTTGCTGCCGCTGCTGGTGCCTTAATGTTCTATATCCGAGGATGTCCGTAGTGTAATTGACTCGCTACGACGCGAAGCAAACAGCGAAAGCAAAAACAGAGAGGGGAAAGAGAGTGAAATACAAGGTAACGAGAAATGTAAAAGAGGCGAAGAATCGATGGTACGAAGGTACGAAGCGAGAGAAGCATAGTTGCAATTTTATTTTCGCGAGATGTCGATTTGATATCTTCGACGCTAGGTATAGTAGAAATGTTCTTAAAAATCTCGTATTTCTTTACCTTCGCGAAAGAATCGGTTTTAAAAGTCGTCGAACATCGATGGCTATGTTTTCGTTTCTCGAAGTTTTTTCAGTAGAAATACCTGTCGCGAGTCAGACAATCCCAAGTAGAACGAATATCAGAAAATCGCGATTCTTCCTCATCTATGGATAATCGCAATCCTCGATAATTTCGAACGATATCCAGGCGTTTTTTCATGTACTTCTTCGTAACGTAGATTTTAATTATTTCAACAAAATGCTTATGAAAAAATCGAATTCAGAATGAGCCGGTATTTGAACACGAGTCTTTGGATTTCTCTTGCTATCCTCTAATCCACTGAGTTACTCAAGCCACAATGACATCAACATTCTTATTTTTCAAGCATTGATCAATTCTCTTCGTTCTTACAGTAGGATCGACTTGGTCGATCGGAACATTTCGAATCTCGTGCTCATACTTCGAAACGATCGCTAAGAACTGAACGGTTTGTTTTAATCCACGAAACACGCGTCAATGCGTAATTTTTCCGTATCTTTAATCATCGAAAGAGCGCGATGCAAAATGGCGTCTACTCGAACAACGATCACGAGTCATCGATCATTCGCAATAAACACTGCCATCGTGGCAAACGTTCGGATTGATTAACGCGTAGCGCGTCGTAGATCAAACCATTTAGCAAAGATACACGCAGTATCGTTCGATAATGCGTTTCGACGTATTAACGACGTTCGATCGCGTCGACGCAATTCGTCGCATTGCATCGCAATTTTCCTATGAAGGGACAGAGACGATCGGATCGTTCGTACGCCATTGATCCATCGTCGATGATCGATCGTCCGTTCGATGAGATCGGCTCGACGAGCGTCGCGACACGCTCCACCCTCTCCCCTCCTCTTTCGTACGAAATCGAGCGTTTTGCCGCGAGAGGCGAATAGCAGCGTCCTGTTTGAAATACAACTGAGCCCGTGTTAACGTTGCCGCTTCAGGGCTCGAATAGTTCGGTGGACCTGACGTAAAACGCGGAATGCAGACCCAATTCCGAATGCTCCATTTTGTCACGCACGGACTTTCTACGCTTCCAAGAATTTCACGAGTGTCTCGCAAGCAAAATACCGATTCCTAACCTCGAAATGCTGCCGGGAGGTGCGCGAGAGAGCGACGAAAAGGAAAAGAAGAGAAAAATCGTCCGAGATCTTCTTAAATCTGTCAAGTCGGATCTCGATACGCGGTACGGCTCTCTCGGTTTCGATTTTTTCTATTTCGAGAATTTCTATTATGATTTTTCATGAAGCTTTGTCCATTTCCCATTTCCCCAAATGTTCCCATTCGTGCTACTTTCCATTTTTAATTTTTCACCGGTTTTCTATTTTTTTGAGCGCCGAGTCTAGGTTCTTCGTCCGCCCCTTGGCCTTGGTCTCTTAGAATAGAGTCTTCGTAATCATTCTCTTTCGACTACACGAGAAGGCACTCAGTAAGACAGATCGATCTAACGAGACATCTTCGATCTTCATAAAACTAGTTCAACCTTTACTTGACTAAAGCTATTCATTATGGTTGGATAATTGCTATAACTTCCCTGATTTAGCCAAATTTTTATCGAATCGAGGCACCAATATCGCTGGAACTTTACGGTAATCTAGAAAAAATGTTTCGAAAGAAATAAAAATGCGAGGTGAAGGAAGTCGAGCGTGTTTCAATATTTCGCGAAAAAATTATGATCGCAAAGTGGAAGGATGGAAAGCCTTTGGCATCTAACTCGACCTTCCGCAGCAACGACTTTCGATCGGAGAATGAAAAATGTAAACCGGATTGCATTATAGAGTGTTAAATTCCGCGTATTTAATTATTAAATACCTCAGCATTTAAATTTCTGAACCGACTTGAAAAATTAACTACGACGAAAGCAAATCGAAGGTTCGAGAAAGAAGGCGGTAAGAAGAAAGGAGAAAGCTAGAGAGAGAGAGAGAGAGAGA
>JAITYT010001376.1:246450-266596 GCA_025433975.1 Liostenogaster flavolineata
GCGACACGGAAGCGCCCCTTAGCAAGTAGACGCACGCAGACGTAGACGTAAGGCTTCCAGTCGGTGTATCTGCCTCTACGACGCGTTAGTCATACGTTTACTCATCCCGACGTCGGTTATATCGTCGAGAACGACGTCGGCGGAAAGTAAGCAAGGCGAACGGTCGGGCATGGACGACAACGACGAGGCAAGGGCGGAGACGAGAGGCGAGGCGGTAGTATGGAAGCGAGCAAACTAGGCGACGTGGAAGGACGCGGCGTAGGTCGAAAAGGCGAGGAGATGGAGGAGGAGGAGGAGGAGGAGGAGGAGGACGGCAGAGCCACCGAACGAAGAGGGTACGCTCCGGAGAAGAGGTCTGGAAACGTTTCACGGCGGGCGCGAAGCGCAGGTGTCAGCTGAAATTGGAGCGCCTTGTACGTGTCTTATTTGGAAGGCACCATCGTGCCCGGCTTCCAGAAGGGGTATACAAACGCTTGGTAGTATATCGCCGTCGGGAGATAGAAGAGACGAGGAGGACGATGCCATCGGCAGGGGTGGGGGAGGGCCGCGAGATAGACAGGACCTGGGGGTGAACCAGCTTGAGACAGGTGAGAGAGTGAGATAGAGAGAGGAGGGGGGAAGGTGAGATTGCTCGTAGAAGCGCTATGGTAAGGTCGATGGGGGCTAGGGGAAGCAACAGCAACAACGAGCTCCTACGAAACTGCTACCGGTGCTGTTTCTCTGTTCTGGGCTGCCGTAGCCAATCAGCGAATATGCTCCTTGGATCTGGCCGTTCGTCTAACTCGCTCTTCTCCCGCAACCGTCGCCAGGGTCATCCGTTCTTGCCGCGTGCCCGCTTTACACCGTGACCGGAGAAGAGTTGCAGAGCGTTACGTCACTGCCGACGATATTGCGATTCTTCCGCCAAGATTTCACCAGGAACGCGTTCTATCGAGCGTCTCCCGCGAGAAATAATCCTTCTCATCGTCCAGACGGCTTCGAGAGGCCTCGACGAGCCCAGCGCCCGATCAGAAGGCACTCGGACGATCTATCTTTGCCGTTCTCGTGGTCGGGTCTGCAACGTCGAATTTGGCACAATTTGAATCTTAAATTCGTTTTAAACACAGCGTTGTCTGGTGACACCGCAAAACTGTCTGGCAAACGCCAGAATCGCTTGCGTTCCGTTTAAGTTTTCTGTTTCTATAAGAACTTGTGCCCTTTAACAATGGCAAAAGGGATTTTCCGATTGATGATTTTCCAAAGAAAGGGACGTTCCAATTGAATTTGAAAATTGCGGAGAAATAAAAGACTTTAAACCTTCAAAGAAACAAAGTGAAGCCAAAAAAGCTACCAAGTGATACGGAAGAATCAGACGAAGATCGCAGTATACAGTGGTCAGATTTTGATTTACCGAAGACCAATAACGAATTTGAAGGATCTCCGGGGTCTAACCTATTTTCCAGAGATATACAGAACGTCGAGGATGTCGTGGAATTATTTATCGAGAACGATTTGTTCGAATTTATTAGCAAGAAAACGAATAGGAGGTACTACAATCAAACTCCCGAAAACCTCGAAAAACCGACGGCGACAAACGAAATGATCTGAATCAGTCCTACCGGTGCCAAACAAAAGAATCATAGCGTAGTGTTAATACGTCATCAAACCTAATGATCAAAATAAAAATTGAAGCACCAGCTTGCGAGCTTTTTCTCGCGGCATGTATCAAAGTCGGACGATCGAAGAAAGGATAGGAAAAATAGAGACGATCGATACCGATAGAGAAGATAGAACGGAGAGACGCAAAAAGTGATTCAGGGATGGTCGACGAGTCTCGTCGAAATCGTAAAATACGGTTTGGAAATCGATGACGTACGTCGTAATGGCGGAGGCGCGTCGCGCTCGTAATGGACGTCGTAGGAGTTACTCCCGATGTCGTCGGGAAACGTCCTCCTTTAATCGAATCCCATTAAGATTTAAAGGGTAGCCCCGCGATAAATTACACCGGCTCCCACTGTGAAAACGCTATCGCGTCCGAGTCCGTAGGCAAAGATCGGACCACCGTCGCGATTCCAACGGTCCTGATCTCCCACGTTCGAGCCACCCCGATATTATTTCACCTTCGAGATCGAGAGAGCTCGTTACCGCTCGTTATCACCGAACAGTCAAGATCGGAGAAATCGATCGGTCGCCGATAAAGCCGACGAAATTCGCTCGTAAAAGTCGGCCAACTGCGCCTGCCTTGGCGCGTTCGATAGAGCTTGCCATTAGATTCTTCATCGTCGGTCGTTGGGCTCGATTTAACACCGTCCGGACGATATCGAACTGGAGTTTAGCCTCGACTTGACCTTCGTTTAATATCGCTTCTAACGATAAAGCGCCCTTTATGATATATTATAGCTTGTTGCGTTGTTTCGTATAAAGTGCGAAATATAAGCTCGTAGCGACGAATAGCGAAGGATTTCTCTTGATTTAGCGCACTCACTGATCGACGTTTGATAAATACTTTCCTCGAAAGATCGCCAGTCAGCGGCTACGAAAGAAACAAAGAATGGAAAGAAAACCTTGATAAAAATCTCTCGTTGGCATTCCAAGGCTAATTACCTAGGCCCATGGCCGATCGAACGATCCTGGCTATCCATGGCGAGTTCGAAAAGCACTCGAAGTTTCGGTCGGTCGAGTGTATGAGCGAGTTCGAGTATCGATCGAGGACGATCTTGCTCCTATAGAATTTTTCTTCGTTATCGTCGATGTTTTTCGATCACGGGGTACAGCTTCAATTAATTATAACAAGGATTATAAGAGTCGGAGCGTGGTAGAAAAACCGATCGTTTATCGTTGGCGAAGTAACGACGGGGCCGTTCCAATTAAACTACGCTTCTTTCGCGAGCTCGCTCCGTGACTCGTCAAATTTGAAGGATCCTCCAAACGATAGACGGACGTCGGGCGAAGAAGTCGTCGTCGTTGTACTCCACCTCCTTCTTCTCCTCGTCGAAATTGATTTCGCGCAAAAAGCCATTTTTTCCCTCCGGTCCTTTTTTTCGCCAAAGTGGAATGTCAACCGTCGGAAGCCCTCATTACGCACGATCGAAATAAAGGAATGCGCTCGTTCTCGGGCTCTCATCTCGACCGCAATGCGACAATGACTGTAACGCGAGCCGGTAGAACGGGTTTCGCCGTGGCGCGCGATGCCTCGCATGTGCATTTTGTACTTCGGTACACGAGCTGCAACGACGAGACAGACCGAACGAACATCACGCCTTTCTAGGCCGTCCCGATGAGGCGCGACCGAACGAGCGCCTACGGTCGTCGTCGCTGGACCGATTCAAAGACGATCCAACCATCCGGATCGATCTCGATCGATTTTATCGCCGTTGTTGTCCGCTACCGCGCTTCTTCCTCTTTCCCAGGGACAGTCGGCGCTGCTCGATCGATTCGAGCACGAATTCGATCGATCTTATCGCCGTTGTTGTTGCTTTTTCGCTTCGCCAAGGTTTTCACGAGTAACTTTAACGTACGTACTGCCGACTCGCGTAAATCGAAATTCGACGTATAGCTAACGAACTTCGCATAAGAGGAGAGAAACGTCGACTATGGTGCAAGAAAGACCCGTTGAGGATACGAAAGGTATTTGAAAGACACGATGTTTATCGTTCGGACGCATCTCCGAGGCAGACACCATGCTTCGTTGGTACGACGTGTCGTTGTCATGCTGCGTAATTTTAAATTAGACGAGACGAATTGTTGTGGAGGTGACTGATGACGAATGTGTATGTATGAGTCGTTCATTGCACAAATCGATTGACTCCACTTTTTAAAATATCTAAAATTTAAGTGTCAAAGCACTTGGTTCGGTCTTAGCTTTTTATATTTATAATAAATTTTCCAAATAATAAAGTTTAACACCATTAATCTTTTTAAAGAAAATTTTGTTGACCATTGAATAATAAATGATTTATTTCAGAAGCTATTCCGATTAACGCCGTACTCTAATGTAAATCGTTACAATAATGTCATTTTAATACAGCAGCGAGTGTTCAATGGCAACGATAAATTCTTTAGCAATGTTTTATAAGAAACAAAATAAAATAATTAAAAGAAATTATTTCGTCACCATTCTTCGCTTTTTATTTTATAGAACTAATCTATTTGTGCGGTAAGCGGCTCGTACATCGGTGATCGTTACACGAATGAGGATAATCTTTAAATTATCTCCAAACATTTGCATCTGATCTTGATTTTGTACCGACGCCTTGCGTAGTCGAATAAATTTCATCTAAACATATTCGAAAAATGTACTTCGTTCGGTCATCAAAATTTCATTTCTTCAATTTTACCTCCTGACAAAGCAATCGACTGGTCGAGTACAATTACAGACCACTTGGCGCTTTCTCCTAACGAAGAAGCAAGGGCACGCTCGACTCGACTCCCGCTTCCTCGATTTTCCGAGTTTTTCCACGTTTTTCCTCGTTCAAACTCGGCATAAAATCCTTCGTTCCCGTTGGCATTATTTATCGTGGACTGTTAGGCGTTGCTTTGTTCGTCGTTTATCATTCATCGTCGTCGTCGTCGTCGTTGTCGTCGACATCGTCCTCGTCGATGGACCGGCAATGCAACGTCGAGAATCCCGACGCGGTTGAATCTATCGGATGCCTTAAACGTCTCTCGTTCGCCCGATAAGGAGGTCGAAGGCTTCGATGGCATTGCTTATCGATGCGAGACGCGCCGTCGGCAGCGCCAAAGAGAAAAAGCGAAGGTGCCGGCGATGTCACGTGCGACCGGAAATCATTTCGCTGGATGCGGTCGACGTCGTTGTCGGTGCCGATTGGATCGTTACTCGAATGACGAACGTTCCGAGCGTGGATAAAGTGTCGCGCTCGATGCCTTCCTTTTTTCCTCGTCCTTCTTTTTCCCTTTCTCCTCGTCTCCGCGTCCGACGCAACAGCGTCGTTCCTTTATCTCGATGAAAATGAAGATGGACGTTTCGAGAACGTTATCGATGATATAAATTCGAGAAACGTTCTTGTCTTTCTTTTCTTCGCAATCGATACGCGCTACGAAGTTTGATCAATTTTTGCACACTTTGCCGGGCGTGCATTTATCAAGTCGAACTGGTAAATTGGGGAAAAACAGTGGGAGCAGGTGCTTCTCTAAAAGTAGCATTTATTAGGTTGTTTGGAAAGTAATTTCGGTTTTTTTTCAACAGTTTTTCATAAAAACGACATAAGAAACGTAAAAATAACGTTTTTTCATTTAAAAAAAAAGAACTTCGCGATGATGAAATAGCATGACCGTTGGCGAAAAGAAGTCACGCGTACGTGACAATGGCCGGCAAAGTTAAGACTCGCGTATCGACGCATCTCGCAAAGACTCGTAATTACGAGAGGAGAGGAGTCTCCCTCTCTTGGATCGTGCGTTGTCTTTTCCAGCGATTTTCAGCACGAACGAGAGTCACGTTTAATCCGACGGATGTTAACTTTCCCTTTGCGCGTCGTCGTCTTCGTCCGAGGAGACTCGTATCAAATTGCGGAATTTATGTGGCGAGACAGGTTCGCCAAGGCAACCACCGCCCTTTACCCCGAAAAATACTTCGTTTCCGAGGCTAAGCGTATGCGTTTCAGATCCTACGGTAGCCCGCCGTGCGCGTAATTAATCAAGGCGTGCCTTGTGCAAAGAAATATATCCGTACGTGTGTACTTACCTACCTACCTACCTACCTACCTATCTGCGTAAATACGTTAATACGTGGAACGAAAAACGTTCTACGCGAATTTACGTTGTAAGCAAGACTTCGGTCGTAGGCCGAACCGTTTTACGCTCTTGGCTTGCGCGTAACTTTCATTATAAAATTTATCGCGGTGCGTGGAATTACAGAAGCGCGTAGTGGCAACGATGAGAGGGTGAACCGCGTGGATGGTGTGCCTACGATCGCGTTCCTGATGGACGTTGTTACGCGATAATTGCTTCTAATTAAAATACTGCAATTCGCGCGTAATTCCGTTGTTTTCCTTTTCCATCGGTTTTATCCCTCACTCTGGTTTACGGATTTTTCGATTCCACTCCCGCGTATTGCCGATATCCTTCCATTACGGTTTTTCCCTCGACGAACGGCTTTTAACGCGAGTAATGGTGCTCAGAGAAGGATCCACGCTTCTTGTAAGTTCGTAACGCTTAAACGTTCGAGCGTGGTAGGTGCGATCTTGCGATCGACGAATACGAGAAAAAGATATAGTACGTGGTTAGCCATTGAATCGTAAAGTTCTCCTTTTTAGTTAGAGAATGATGATACGATACTCTTTGTTAAAAATGCAACGAGCGTTTTGTTGGATTATTTTGAAGATACATCGTGTTACGATACATACCTAACGATTTGTAACTCTCTCTGCATCGTATGATAACACGCAACGGATCCTTGTATTCGACTTTGCAAACATTATCCGATGATAATATGCAATTCAAAAAAATTAACTCGATTTGGATTAATCTTTCTCTCTTGGATTAATCAACTAACGAAAATTACGTAGTACCTATTCACGTATGTACGTAACATACACTTAATTCTATTTTTACACGATAGACACGTTCTTGAAAAATACGTGTAAAGAAATATATTGCATCTTTCGAAAAATAGAAGATTGGTTCCATTTCTAAGAAATCAGCAAAAATAGTACGATAAACCATGAGTTTTTATGTTAGGATCTTAAACATTTTATTTCATAAAGATTGCACATGTATCATAAAAAATGTATCGATATCTTCGAACGATAAATCATCGAATTCTTCTCCGTCAATTGTACGTGCCAAAGTTATGATGTTGAAAAATTCGGTCGTATTAGGAAAGCTAGGATCTTTGTTTTTACTTCATTCTGGCCGAACAGCTTTCCAACGTGCATTCAAAGTCGATGGTCTTAATTCAGCCAGCGCTTATCCAATTTGATCGATACGATCCGTAATTGAAAATTTTTTCCACACATCAATGACCAAAATGTATTAAAATGTTCGCTTTAAGCAGTATATTTTAAATGTCACAACTATGCAGTATTAAACGGCGGAAAATGTTTGAATGTTCTAAGACCGGATAGCCGGATACATTTTCTATAGTCAATTTTAATTTATAATCCATGTTAAATCAAAATCGTATAAAAGCAGAATTGGGTGTACCACGCGTCTCCAAAGTTTTGTCATTTTCTGAATTTTCGAGCTTGAGATTCTTCTTTACTAGACTTTCGAACGTAAGAGTAATGAAAGGTGTCCGAGGAGCGCTAAGAAGAAAGAAGCGAATTCGCGCATCGACGCGTCCGTCAGGCGCGACAAATCGCTCGGTTTAAAGCCAAGAAGAACGAGCGGCTTTTCTTCTCCATTTACATTTCGCACGTCCGGCGTTACATTGTCGTGCTCGACACACCTCCTTTGAAAAACGGCATCGTTTAGTCCTCGACAATTCGCGATTGCCTCTAAAATCGTCTCGTATAAAATTATGTGTACGGAGGTATAGATAAAAAATATAGTTCTCAAAGCGATCGATTTTCGATCCGTAGATCGCGCGTACTACGTTTTTCAAGGGAGAAATAGAATGCAAATCGACAAAACCGGAGATCGGTAAAGAGAAAGATTCTCCATTCTTTTCCGCCTTGGAGTTTAGAATTACGCATCGATTTGGTCAACTCTTGACGATCTTATTTTTGGTCGCGATCCACGATTTACGATCTGGTTCGATTGAACGGCCGGACGAACGTTTAATTCCTGTCACTTTCTAAAAGAAATTGCGCAGAAACGTAACGATGAGATTAGCTCTGCGATAGTTTAACCACATCTTTTGTCAAATGGTCGTCGTTACTTCATCGATTCGTGTACAAACATTTTACAGAATTTTTTATTCGTCAAGAAAATATTTGTTAAACGTTTCTGTTCGGAGTAATTTCTTTGTAGCGTTCCTCGCTTTCTCCCCAGCCTCGAATAAACGAGTCGTTAACCTCCTCGTATAAAAAAATCCACTCGAAGCAAAGTAATCACGAGAGTATCAACGAACGAACCGCATTTATCGATCCGCTGTCCGCGAGAAAAATGTAAGTTATGAGCACGAAAGGACCGAGAAGATTAAAGGTCATCGCCGAGACGACGTTGATTCGTTCGACGGTAGAGCGCATCGCAGTGCGGTGAAAAGCTCTGGTATTTAATTGGACGCTTTCTTGGCGTTCGGTGCGTTTGCAGGGATCGAGAAGGAGCGCTATGAAGTCTACCGCGTGTACCGATAACGACGAACAACGCCTTCCTCTCTGCTTTTCGCGAACTAAAGGACGGAGAGAGGCGAGCATCGTCCGGGCGAGTAATCGAGCGAGTAAGGTAATAACGAGTGCGCGCGGGGGCGGCGGTCACCCGGCACGGCGAGATCGTCCAGACGAAAAAGAAGCGCATACGTACGTGGCGGTTGGGTCAAGAGCAATGATTTAACGCGTTGATTGCCAGAGCAAAGAAACATTAATGACTCTCGGGGAACGAGCGAAGGGAAGCGTTCTTTCGCGCGTAGTCTCCAACGTTAGAGACGCGTACGTACGTGTTCGTCCATATGTACGTACTCGCTCTCTCGTAGATACGATAAACCGTACTGCGATCATTAAATATGGATGCTTACGGTGCTCGACATTTTAATCTTAATCGTCGTATTTCAGCGAGACAGAACGATCGGTTTGAGACTTTTTACGAGCGTCGCGATTAACGTTTTTGCGTGTCCAAGGCGATCGGAAGAATGCGCGGCAGTGTGCGATCTGTGTGTAATCTCGTTATTTATCAGATTGGTACGTATTAAATGTCGGATTTTTAAGTGAATACATAAAACTGCATATCTTTTTTCAAAAGCTGATTATTTCATCAAAATATGCTCCATTTGCTTCAAGATGCTTTTCCCAATGAGATTTGAATGGATAGATGCCTGACTTAAAGAAATTCTGATGTTTAGAATCAATAAACTCTGATATTGAGTTTTTCAAACTGTTCAGCCCGTGAAAAATGTCTAAATGTTTAAAAAATTGAAATTAGGTTAGCGAAAGATCTAGCGAATAAGCTGAGTACTGTAAAATTTCATTTATCGGTTGAGTTCGTATCCTTACGAAATTCAGAACAAGTAACAAAATGGATCGCTTTTGAGAAAATTTTCTTTGTTTGTGACTCTGGCGATGGACAGTACGACTATAAACGAGGTTATGCCAAAAACAAAAGCATAACGGAAACAGGAAAACGAAGGTGTAAAGAAAATCCGAAAAATATTTCTTATGCACCAATTTAATAAATCTTTTTCTGGCCGCTTAACGATCAGAGCCGTCGCTCTCTTCGTTCCTTGTCCTGGATTTTTATCGTAATCGCGCCTTCAAAGGGGAGACGACGAGTGGCGTTCCAAGGTGAGAAAGTGCAAACGTCGTCCCCGCGAATCGATGATAACCGACGAGGCTAGAATCGACGGAAAGGAAAGAAGAAACGGAAGTCTCGTCGTCACGGCAGCCGTAATTAACTATCCGATGCCGATAGAATCGTACGCGACAACGTTGTTCGCCTGGCACTATTTTCGCCTCTTCCTCCTTCGCCTTCTTCTTCTGGTCTATCCTTTTTTTTTATATTGGTTAGAACGCTTATAAATTCGTCTCCTTTTCGCGCTCTCGCTCTTCTTACCGTCGTATTTTCGCGCCGAAGGAGCGTCGTCTCTTTGAACGATCGTGGAACGCATCGCGAATGATAACGAAGGCGTCCTCATCCTCGTCTCGTTCCGACAAATATATGCGGTACACTCGTAAAAGTTTAAGTCGCGCCGCTGTCACTAGCGTCTATCGTAATAACCTAATAAAGTTGATCAACGTCGGGGCAGAACCGCGATTTCGATTAGCTCGTCGCGGCACGGAGACCGAAGGCGAACGATATTACGGTTAACTGGTAGACCGGTCGATCGACCGTGCCAAGGCCAAGGACCATTACGATTAAAGCGAAGAAAAAGCGCTCGATGCCGCGGTTTAAGCCGCGATATTGCGCCCACGGCGCGTTTCGACTCGACGTCGTTCCTCTCTTCGAGATTTAAATGCCAAAGGAAATATTTTAATCGGTGGATTTGCGTTCCGACGGCTTCCCACGTTCTTTCTTGCGAGTGATTTCGTCGTGCTTCGTCGAATTCGTCGTTCCGCCTCTCGGCGATCTTACGAAGAGTCGAAATTGATTAGGAAAGAAACGCGAGCGAGCTGCGTTCGAAGATTACGAAGGGAAGATTGCGCGAGATCCAAAAGCGTCAACCCTTTTCACTTCTATTATACTTTCTACTTATATCTTTTCTACTAAACCTGCAAGTTAGACTGTAATATATTCCCATAAAAGTATTTTCATTTTAATCGAGTATGAAAGAAAATCCAAGTTGCTTGGTAGCCTTTTCAAATATAAATAAGAGTGCAAAGGGCTAACATTGATGGATAGAAAAATGTGATTACAATCGACGAGAGAAGAACTAGAATTTTGATTTTACAGTGAGATAACGGTTATTTTGCGTTCTTTTGGACCACGAAGAGAAGATCGCGCGAAGTCCGAAAGCATCGGTATGATATGGTGCGTAAATCGACTCGCTTTAACATCGTCATTCCGAACGGTTCGATATCTTTTTCGATATTTCGCGGTTTCGAGGTCGATTCGAAGGAGAAAAAAGAACGACAGAAGAGAAATACATATATATAATTTCTGCCGTTTTTCAAATATCGAGTTCTTTCTCTTTTCTTTTCTCTTTTGTGTCTTTATTTTCTTCCGGTCTATAAAGGAAGTCCTCCCATCCTGCAGCATCATAATGGAGTGAAACGGAACGAATTCGTTGACCCGCCACGACAAATGACTTTCCATCGATTTTAACCGTTCGAGTGCCAAGGAACGAATCTCGTGCCAAAAGTCTCGCGAACGGAATTGGATTACGCAATGCGATACAATTTTCCGCGCATAGATAAGCCGTTCTATTTATTCGATAAAATCCAATGGCGATACAATAACGAATTCGATTAAGATAACGTCACGAATCGACGAGGTACTTCTCGTCCTTTCGATGCTTAATATTTTTATAACTCTCATATGTTAACGCTAACGAGTAAACGATTCGATGAATTATCGGTATCGCGGGACGATAATTATCGCGATGTATTAAAAAAGTTTCGTAAGACGTCTCAAAATGACATTTCCGCAAAGGTTAGAAACTATTTCGATGGCTTAGAACTCCCGCGAACTTCAGACGGGATTGGATACTTCGCAATTTTTACAAGTATTATAATATCGTTAAAAATTGTGTCAGTTCGGAAATAATCGCAGGCAAATTGCTGACAAGAGCGATCGAAGAACGGTAGAGAAATTACGACGAATAATAAAGCAGCGCGTTACGTGCAATTTCTCGTCGATGCAAGCAACAAAGAGTGACATCTTCCACTCTAACATCGTAGGAAAAATCAAAGAGAATCTCACAAAGGAAAAACAAAGTTCTTTACTCGTTTTACCTTGACGACACTTCACTCGACGCAAGACTGACTGCCAACACGCCCTCGATTTAATTTAGTTTCATCGCCAAAGCCTTTTCATCGCCACTCCAACGGCTCGAATCACGTTTGATTATACGTACCGACCGAGCGACAACGCGCCACAAAGTTTACCCCGGCAAAATACGCGACACGGATCGACCAATCGTTTTCTACGATACAATGCGTATGAAATATCGGATTTTAAAGCGAATATCTAAAACTGCAAATTTTTTTCCAAAAGCTGTTCATCTAATCAAAATATGCCCCATTTCCTTGGATTGGTTTCCATCAATGCTTTCGGAGCAACCAGTTTTTCGCAGACGTCTTCCACGCGGTTTATTTTGTAAGGCAAAATCACCAGTCCGAAATTTTTCAAACCAACGCTGAACTTTTCGATCGTTAACATTATTCCCTCCAAACGCCTGTTTTATATTACGAACAGCTTTTACAGCATTATACAAATTTATACCCACATAAAAAAAATTACAAGAATATCGATCGAATTCATATCCTTACGAAATTCGAAACGAATAACAAAATGGAACCCTTTCGAAAAAATCTAACGAAACATAACGAAAACAGGAAGACTAACGCTCACGTGTAAAGAAAATCCGACATTTCATATGCACCAGGCTAATACATTAATCGCTCGGTAATCGAGACTGGCTTACGAACAGTCGATCGATGGCACGCATCCAAAGGCGATGCGGTTCGTTACACGGGCGTCTTGAGATCGTCCTCGTTTCCGATGCAGAGCGCGAAGCGACGAGCGTCTAATCCCACGCACACCAATCCGGCAAACTCACACGTACGCACGTCCACGGATACGCGCCTCCCGTATCCGACGCGCTCCTGGCTAATTTCAAGCCGTTTCCTACTAATTCACGGTGAGGTTAGTGCCGTCATCGAGCATCGATCCCCTCGATTATCACGTTCGTCACCGCGATCCGACCTATCGCGCCTCGCGTCCATTCGATGCCGCTCCTCGACGTCGAGATCGACGCGGAATTCGTCGAAGTCGATCACTCGAGGCCCTTCCTTTCGATCGCTTTTGATCGCGATGGCAATTCCTCGGACGCGTAGGCTCGAAGTGCAAGCGAGAAGAAAAGAGAGAGAAAGGCTACCTCTTATTTTCTCTCCTCTTCCTCCCGGCGCTTCTCGAGAAAACTTTGGCAAAATACCGTTCGTGTACGTTGTAACGAAGTAAATGGTGTGCGCCAGCCACCGCGAAAGCAATAACGATACCGCCTACAACGAAACTCCCATTGCTCTTCCACTCGTGGCTTTCCTCTATTTTCGTCCTTCTCTTTCTCGCTCTCTCTCTCTCTCTCTCTCTCTCTCTATTTCTCTCTCGTTCTCCTTTTATCGTCCCTCTTAGACGATTCTATCTTCGTCCTTTTCCCTACTTTTTCCATGGACGACTGCGTGCCCGCTCGCCTCTTCCGCCTCGTCCTCTTCGCCGTCGTCTCTTTGGCTTTCCCTCGTAGCCTGCATGTGCAGTCGCATATGCAAAACGGCGTCGCGTGTGTGTGCGATAGAGAGGGGGTGAGAGTACGAAATAAAAGTGAAAAAAGGGGCGGATAGGCGAGTGGCGGAAGCGGCGCGCGTACCGCCGCCATGGAGAAAAGAGAAAAACTTTTGGAGTCGAGAATATTTTCAGGGCGTCGCCTACGTACGACGTACCCACGTTGCTCCATATATACGCGTATACGTGTATGTACTACGTTCTCTCCGTCTCTCTCGCTCTCGCATCATTCGCCTTTCCTCCCCGCTACGTCTCGCGCGCGTCGCCCCATTACGTTTTTCTCCCTCGACTTCTTTTCCCTCGGTTCGGCCTCTTTTTCTCTTCCACCTGCTCGAGCTGCCTCCTTCGTGTGCCCTCGCAACCTACCTACCTACCTACCTACCTACCTACCTACCTCGTCGACTGATTTATAGTTTTTAATTTGGATCTCGTTTCGGTGCGCACCAGGCTCTCCGCCGCCGCCACCGACGTCGACCGAACCGCGCACCAACGACGAACCGGAAGAATTCTGGGCAATTCGTTTCTTACCAAAGCGGCCGTCACTTTTCGACCGCTGCTCCTGCCTCTCGTTCGCGACGATTGCGGAAAACGGCTGGGAGAGAAGTAAAATGGACGCGGAAGGAAGTCGCGATCGTAAGGATCGAACGTATTTCATCGTCTGGTCGAAAGTTGCCGTCAGTTCGCCGACACTTGCTACGTTGCTAAATCTTCGATTTTACCTGATATTTGATGGTTCTTCTTACTCGGTAATCGGTCGACGGTTTTACGTAAATATGAATCGTGAATTACGTAATTGTAAAAACGTCGATCGATGCGTGGGATGTGTACACTTGGAGGCTTGTCCGGGATGGATCTGACGAACGAAGTATAAAGACAGTAAAGCAGAAACGATGTACGTGCTGTCTGCCGGAAATGGCTGATTCCTTCAGGATAGCCGAGTTGTATGAAAGAGGAAAGCCGACTGCCTCATGCTGGAGCAATATGTCTACGAAGATTGCCAATGTTGCCGTTGTGGCTTAGGTAGCTTTATTGGACTATAACATCGCTAGAAAATTGTGAAAATTCAGGTTTGAATCCCGGCACACACCCAGTGCTTAATTTTTTTCATGTGGGGGATTATGTTAGAACAATTTAAACCTACATTTGAGAGTTCGTTCCAGATGGATAAAGACAGTAGAAAAAGTAACGACGTAAAGAAGTGACGATGTACCTGGTGTTAATCAAGATTCCTAATTCTTCAGGATGGCCGAGTTGTGCCAAAGAGGAAAACCGACTCCGCCATGCTTGAGCAATACGTAGGCTTGAGCCTACGATGATTGCCAATGTTGCTGTGGCTTAAATACCTTTATTGTAAATTATGTAGCATTATGTTAGGATAATTTAAACCTATATTTAGCGACTCGACTGGGATAGATTAGACGAACGAAGTATAAAGACAGTAAACAAAAAACCATGCAGGTGCTGTTAGCCAAGAACGGTCGATTCCTTCAGAATGGTCGAGTTGTACTAAAGAGGAAAGCCGATTATTATAGCTTGAGCAAGTTAATGAAATGAAACACTCACGCGAATTATGAAAACCCGTGTTAGAATCCCAACTCGCACTCGGCGCTCGATTTAAACCTACGAGTGGAACATCGAGGCTCGTATGGTATTCATAGATTCGCTTTGCATAGATTGCACGGAACTATCGACGTCGAACGTGACGTAACGATGGGATCGGTGATCTTTCGTTTCTAAAACGGCTCGTGAAAAATCAAGTAGAAAGAAAAAGTAGCTGGAAACAACCCCGAGCTTTGCTCGAGAAGAACGAAACGACGGATCGTTCATCGATCGAAGGACTTCGTTTCGAGTCGCCGTGACACGAATGGAGCGACACGCGTGTTCGGTTCGTTCAAGACGTAATCGAACGAACGAGAACCGACCGCGTTGCCAAGCGACTCGCCGAGTAACAAATCCTCGAACCGCAGACTCTATCATTCTTCGTGGCTCGACCGTATAATCATCGACGTTCGCGCGCGCGCCTTCCTCCGCATTCCTAATTCCAACGTCGTAATCGCGCGACCGACAATCGATTCGCAGTCCTGCCTTTTCAGCCTCGCTCTTCCTTTATTCGCCTCCGATTTTTCGAGCCTCCTTCTCTTCTTTCTACTTGCTCGTTGCTATTTTCCTCGACTTGGAACACAATCGATTCGTCTTTCTATAAATATTTAATTATCATTCCCCACGAGGAATTCTGCAAAATTCACCGTGGCTATCGGGCTTTCGCTTAGCGACAGCTCGATCGGCAGCCTCGATTAAATGCTCGCATCGAATCCAGAAGAAGCCAAAGAAAAATTGAATTTACATGTATATTCTATTAATCTTCAATTTTTCAAATCTCGATGCCTATTCGCCTTTTATCAAAATCGATCGATCTTATCAGCGTTTAATACCCCTTTCTCGTGGAAAAATGCTTCGTCTAACTTAACTAACGTAATCGTCGAACATTCGTTCGATACCAATCGCGTCGTTCTTCTTAACCTTGCAGCAGGTTTCTCACGAACGCAGCTCCTACAGCGGTCGTCGCGACAACTCGATCAGCGCGGCAGCGACGATCAAAGGGTCGCGTCGGCCCACGCGCCTCGTCGAGGCCGTGGCGAAGAAAATCGAAAGAAAGATTCCATCGTCGATCGTCGGAGCGATCCTCGACGCGAAGACGACGCGCAGGTGTCCGACGTATATTTCAGGTTTCTCCACTGGTCTTGGTTTACGCGATCACCGTAACGCCGCCGAGTAGACGAGTTTCTAGAAACGAGCGTGTCGGTAATCGCCGTTCCTGGATGATTACCGGATGATCGCCGATCTTCGAGGAAAAGAGGAGGAACGGACAGACAGACGAGAGAGAGAGAGAGAGAGAGAGGGAAAGAGACGAAGGTGGACGCAATGCGGCGCGCAGGTGTCGCGGGATTCGCACGTTCCAGCCGGATATGGGCCTGGTATTATACCCGAGGTGAACGACGGAGGAAGGAGAAAAGCACCCATGGGTAGACTTCTCTCTCTCTCTCCCTCTCTCTCCTTCTATTTCTTCTATCCTCCTATTTCTCTTTCTTCTATCTTCTTATCTCTATTTCTCTCTTCTTCCATTTCTTCGTATCTTCTTCTATCTACCTATCTCTTTCTTTATCTCTCTCTCCGTCTATCTCTTCGTATTTCCTTATCTATCCATCCCTGTTGCACGAGCTACTCGTCGTCCCTTAGGCCGTAGGCCCAGCGGTCGTTCGACTGCGCGCGAATCCCGGCCTACGATCGCACCTTTTTCCAATCATTCCAGCCGTGAACGGCGCGCTGGCCCTTCGCCACGACCTCGAGAATGCGCGCGATAACTCTCCTTACGGTAGAAGAAACGACGTTTCAGGAGGAACCCACTTCTTCCTCCCCCACCCCTCCCCTTCTCCCGCGCTTCGCGACGCTCCATTCGCCTCCCGTTCGTGGAAGCGATCGAGACGTCCTTTCAGAGCTCGTCTCTTTGTCGCCTCTCTCTTTGTCGTCGTCTCGTCCAGCAGGGATCGGTGGGCGTCGCGGAATCCGTCGATTTTTCCAGCGCCTAGCGACGACCGCTGGAAGCCGCTCGGATCGACTCGAGGAAAGGAAAAAGATGGAAGGAAGAAAGGGAGATGGATGACGCGGACTCGATGGATCGAAAAAGCGCGGCAAAACTTCGGGGCTAACTCGAAAACGTCGCGAGCTTTTTTAATTTTAATCGTTGTTAATTAATCGCTCGGTGGACGACGGTCTTGTTCGCGGAATTTTTCATCCACTTCGGAGACCGCCTCACCGGCGCATTCGCGGATTTCTCTCAGAGCGCCGCGAAGGTATTCTCATTGTTCCAAGCGCGTATTGACGAAACAATATTAAATATCGTTACGTAATATCACACGCTCATCCATGAAGCTTTTATCGTGCCGGTTGTCGTTCAATAATTAACTATAATATTTAAAATTCTTTGGCTACTCTCGTTCAATTTTCATACTTATAAACCTTCGATGCACTTCGGTCATCGATGACCATCATGACGTCATAGACGGAACAATTTGCGGTCACGCGTGATCGACGTGACGATCAACGTGTCAATGCTACGGTTCTCAGTCTGATGGAGACATTCTCAAGTAATTTGGAAATAATTTGTCATCTCGATCGGCAGCGACTCCTTTCAGAATAGTTCAAGATTGAAAACGCGGAAAATTCGTGCAGGCGCTTTTGTTAACGTTCTCTCATCCCTCGAACTCGTTCGTCGTTGATACGAACGCGTCGCACCTCCGACGTCCGAGAAACATTCGAAGATTGCGGCGAGCAACGCGAGACGCGAGCAAAAGCAGCTATCGGGAAACCATTTCGGGGTTAATTCCTTAAACGTTCGTCCTCGCTACGGGCGTTCGAGACGTCACGAAACTTCTCACGACGGAAAATTAATCCTCCGACTTGGCGGAATATTTCCAAGTCGAACCGTGGAAAGTTTCGCGTCGGCGTAGACGTAGCCCCTCGCCCTTCGTCCCCCTCTACGTCGGCTCGCCTCTTTTCCCCCGCGTTTCTCTTCTCGTTAACTTTCGTTACACGTTCCTCGGCGTATTCTCGTTCCTCGATCTTCTTTTCTCCGTTCGCGATTCGCGGATAAATTAAACCACGAGTACCGCGAACGGACAAACGGACGTTCGGTCGCTCTATCGTCTCTTCGTGTCGATATTCAGCCTCGATTTTGACGATAAAATCTAAGGATCGTTTCTTTTTCGAGCCCGCGGAGCTTCGAGTAAACGTGTTTAAAAAAACACCTTCGAAGTTGTCGTGGATCGAGTAGCTTTCTTGAAAAGAGCACCGCGCGCGAAATGCGAAGACTCGAGTTGGAAACCCAACGTTCGATTTTTTTCGTAGGCATTTTCGAGAGTGTCGAGAATTTATCCAATGAAGTAATAAAACGCAATCATAAATAACAGAGTTAATAACAGAGTAAATAAAGCCAGGCTTTACTCCATTAGGCGTGACGACAAGAATGGCAACGCTCTACCTGATTGAAGGGAATGTGTATTCTCAATACTCTCACTACAATATTTAACACGTTCAGTGACACGTCAGTCATCGGTGACTGACACCGAACCTTACGTTCAGGCAGCGTCAGTTGTCTGTGACTGACACTGGACTTTCCGTTCAGACATCGTCAGTCATCAGTCAATCGTCAGTGGCATTTATAAGCAGCGCGCGTGGCCTGACAGGGATTTTAAATTTCTTATAAAAACGCGTTAATCTCTGGCGCAAATAACAGAATTGGTGCTTCGCTAACGCTTTCGAAAGGACATCAGCAAATTACTGTTACTTAAAGTTTACAGAGAGAAACAGTTACAATCTTATATGTTCATTTGTAATAAAAGGATGAAAGATAGAAGCTCTGTACGCTTGATGCACGCGCAATTAGTAGACGTAATTTCACCTTTTGATTTCATGAAGACTACGTCGAGAAAAGGTTGCTCGAAAAGCAAGGCGATTCGAGGACAGGAAGAAAAAGGATAAGATCAGGATAAGTTCGTTCGCGATCCTGCGCACAGCATTGACGAGCCGCTACTTTACGACTACTTAAGACAGCGTGGCGATAAAGACGCGTACGCGCTTGCGTATCGTGGAAAAAGGAACGACGAGGCGCCAGAGACGGGGAAAGTTAAACTGCCTGAACGAGCTTGCAAAGAAGACAGAGAGATATATATATATAGAGAGAGAGAGAGAGAGAGAAAAAAGAGGAAAAAAAGGAAGAAAAACAGACTGCGACCGAGAAGAAGAGACGAAAAGGGAAGAGGCCGTAAGACAGGAGCGGTCGGTGGGGGAAGAGGGCGTAAGAGAAAAGGTTGAAACGAGCCAATCTTGGCCCAGGGCACGCGCGTAAAATATCGGCGCACGGGGAAATTACTCCCCGACGTGAAATTTCACCCCGGGGCGAATTTCACCGCGCAGAAGAAAATACGTTACAGCATGATTAGTGTATTAAAAGTAACGGCGATGCATTAAATCGAATCCCTTTCCACCGCCGACGTCTTTGGCCCTCTCTGTATGCTTCCTGCCAGTTTCACGACTGCAAGAGAGAAAGTATCGAAAAGAACGAAAAACGAGGAGGAGCACGTTCGTCGATTTTGGAGCGTTGACAGTAAAAGAGATGAAAACGCCTCATGGCGATACAAAACCGAGAACGTAGACATTTTTAAGCGCAGAAACGTCATCGCACGTCCTTCGTCGGAAACCTCGTCCCCTTGTCGTGTCATTTGCTATGAAACGACGTAAAAAATCTGCGATATTTATCGTATTATACGTGTGCAAAAAAAAAGGAAATAAATTTTCATGAACTTTCAATTTTCGTGGAAAATTCAATCGTGTCTAAAGATAAGCAAGAGATACTGATAAAACGTGATTAGCGATCCGTGTGATTTCGTACGGCGAGGCGAAAACTAGCCTAGGGCCGGAGGGGTCCCACCTTCGTACTTCGTAACGAACGCCCGAAATAAATATATCGAGTTTACGATTCTCGTAGCCGGGACTCGGCTTGGAAGTTTCGAAGGGCCCGAGGTGAATAAGTCGAAGGTGAAGGTACGAAGACGGGGCGGGGGACGGCGGTAAAACGGGCGATGACGATCGTTAAAACGGCGAATGTCGTGCGCGAGGGAGAGGCGCGTCGGCAGTACCGCGAGTTTCGTTGACTCACGATCAGCCGCTTCGACGGCAAGAAGAAGAGACGCGCCACTTCGAAAGCGTTTTCCTCGCCTTCCGAGAAAATCGTCTAATCTGGACGACGTGTCCATCGCGGTACTGTTAAGATCTAAGTCTGTATGAGCGAGTGTCTTATAGCTAGAATAGAGTAAATTTACGTGCTTACGCCTGTAGCGGCTTGACAACAGTAGCCAAATATCATAAACGAGAGAATTATGAGAAAGTAACGTCAGCATAAACAGACGCCGATACGATAGCGGCAGCGGCGCGGCAACGGCTCTTCGGAGAGCGAGGTTAAGAGGGAAAAAACTGGGAGGAAGAAGAGAGGTGCATTCGTAGCGCGACTTCCAAGGTGTACACGTAACGTTCAGACGCACGCTATTCTTTATTTTGTATTCTC
>JAITYT010001376.1:283595-294399 GCA_025433975.1 Liostenogaster flavolineata
TAACCACGACACCATCGAATTTTTCCCTGCCAAAAATTCCCTCCATGACGACGGAATTATCTGTTCTCTCTCTCTCTCTCTCTCTCTCTCTCTCTCTCTCTCTTTCCGCCTTGCAAGCGTCCTTCTCTCGCTCTCTTTTCCGCTTCTTTTATTATCGTCACCTAACGACCCCCTTCTTCTTACCCCTTTCTACTTTCGTCTCGATCTCCTCGTCGCTCCACGGACGATCGCCTTCCACGACCCTAGAGAGGAGAGGTCCGTAAAAGGCCGCGCGCCGATAGTCTCACGCTCGGTCTCACCCTTTCTCTTACCGCGATCCTTCTTTCCTTGATTCAGGGAAAGGACCAAAGAAAACCAAACCAGACGAAAGTACTCGAGATTCTCGGTGGAATCTCAAGCGGCCCGTAAAACTCGTCTCGGATCGCTTAATTCTCCTTCCTTTTCCTTTTTCTTCCTGGTTCTCGCCCTCCGCCTCTCTCCTCTATCCAGGGCTTCCTTCGTTCGCGAGCTTCCCCTCGTTTTCGCGCCGAGCTTCCGTCGAAGCGAGCCACCGCTTCCAAGAGCTTTCGTCGCCGTCGACGCGATTCGCAATTAACGGGAATATCGTTGGCAAAGCTTCGTTTTCACGATAGTTCCTGACTAGGCTTCCTTCGATCGCGCGACGTAGAGCCGAAGGTTTCCAAGTTATCGCGACGAATTACTCGAGGACCGCCGAAAAAATATTAACCCCTCCGCGCGGTCTCATTTCCGGATCGTAAATAAATTTGTTACTAAATAGAATATAGATTTTACCACGACGCTAATTTTTTAAATAATTTTAGGATCGACATTTAAAAAGATATAAATTATTTTTATCGAAGCTGCACGAAGTTCGATTTTTAAAAATTGGCGCCAGCATTTTAGTTTCTGAACCAAACTTTCCTCATCGGACGTATACGTTTTACGCGAGAAAATAGAACGAAGAGATGTCGAACGCTCATGCGTCACCCAAATATGGGTGACATGGCAGTGGACGTGTTAAACGACTCGAGATGCGTGATACGAACGAGACCTCGTCTTCTTCTATCTCTTACCGTTCTCGGCCCTTCATCCTCTCGTTACGACTCGTTCTAAAGACCGCCGTCCAGCCGTGGTTCGTCCTTCGATTCGATCGAGCTACTCGAGACGTTGCTACGCTGCCAAACGACTCTCCTCCTTCTCCTCTAGATCACTCGCGCATCGAGAATTTGAAGTAGAATCTCGTCCCTCTCCTTTCCTTTCCCTGTAAATTTTCAGTTCGTATTTTTCATAGTTATCATTTTAAGTTCGATCGGTGTAGGGTGGAATCTCGAGTGATTTCGACGTCGTCGATGTGTTCGCAGTTCTGCCGATGAAATCGTCATGGTCTGGAACTCCCACGAGATAATCTTTCTTTCATTGTTTTGCTCGCGATTGATACGCGAGCCAAGATACATACATGCATACGCATCCATGCTACGATGATACACGCGTGAGACGAGTGCCAGGCGAATTTCGCACGATTTTCCGCGCATTTAATCGTGCGGAGGAACGACGCGTCCTTGCTCGAGTCGTTCGTTATTTAACCCAGTTGCTCCTTTCACGGGCAAAACTTGCGAGTTATAATTACGAATATTTTAGTCCGAGAAGGCGTTCAGTTCGGTAGACTTTTTTAAAATTAATATCTCGTTCGTTAGCATCTTCCAATTACTTGGAATATCGTAAGCTTAATTTCCGTGCGAAATGATCAAACGACTCAATAACTTACGCGATATTTTCCATTGAATTCAACGCCTTTCCGAATGTCGTCGGTTCGATTCGTGCGTGAGAAAGTTTTCCTTCTTCCACGGACCGTTTCCTTTCCTCTTCCTTTCTGAAATTCTTTAAAAATCGTCTCTACGCCTTAAATCGTTATCGCGACGAGTAACGTGTACTTCTTCCTGATAAATCTCCGGTCGATTTCGGAATACGTTCACGAATAGTACGGCGGTATTATTAAATTATCAGCGATTTGATGGGGAAGAAAAAACTCGTCGCTTCTTCTCTTATCCCTCTTCTTCCCCTTTTCTCTATTTCTCTTAGAGGTTTTATCGAAGGAGGATCGGTAGGAGCCAACGATACGTAGTCGAAACACGCGCCCACCTTCATCGATCCCCAACCTCCCCCTTATCGTACTTTCCTTTATCGACGAGCTTTTATTGCTTCTTTCTTCTTCTTCTTCTTCTTCTTCTTCTTCTTCTACTACTACTACTTCGGCTTCTCTCCACCCCTTGCGCCGTACCGTGGAATTCTTTACCCTCTTGCGAAACGAGGGAATCAAGTAGTCGTGTTATATTCAAGCGTATCCCGTGATCCAATATCTCGTAAAGCGAACCCGCGAACAAACCACCGGTTTATTAACGTCCTTTCAATTCGACGTTATCGTCCTCCTCTTTCATCTACGCGAGATTCTATCCTTTTCGTGGTCGCGTTCATCGAATTTATTTATTTCGTGCAATTCTTCGCGATAACGATTCGATCGCGAAACCTTTTACGCGGCAATGGATATCCGACCTTTTGTGGATCAAGGTCCACTTTGTTAAGCAAGAAGAAGGTGTTTTGATAAGTGCGTCGGAATGAAACTTCGATCTCTTTTATTGAAATCTAATTGCGAAATCGTTTGCTGTAACTTTTTCCCAATTTTTTGGTAACTGTTCAGGTTTTGATGCGATCCATTCATCGAGTCATTTTTGTATTTCTTCGAATCGGTCGAAAGAAGCGATAATTTGACAACATTTTCCATTCAATTGCTTTAAACGTATCTTGGATTGATTTTGCCGCGTGTGATGTAGCATTGTCATTCAACAAAATCGCTTTACCGCAGCTTTTGTTTCATTCTGGCCGTTTTTTAATCAATGCATAGTTCGAACTGATTAATTGTTCTCGATAGCGATCAGCAATAACCGTTTCACCACCGTTCTCAACTTCATCGACTATTATTCGATACTTGCGATTCAGCGTCCTCAAATTTGTCGGTGGTTTCTCACCTTCTTTGTTATCGATCTCGAAATCACCACTTTTGAATCTATTGAATGTTGAATACCGAATGCGTGCGACTTAGTTATTTGATATAGTTAGAGCGAAAAAAAAAGTTATTTACACCCTCACGATTCGACACGTACTAAATTTTAATGGCTCTCGGTGCTTCAAAACATAACAGCTGTCGATGACAGGGAGCACATAAATATTTTATGAGTAATGCCATCTGTTAGAAAATCGAAGTTTCAATTCGACGCACCTATTATTTACCGGATGCGTAATATTCCAAGGCAATTTTTTCGAACAAAATTAGAATCACGAGCTTCCATCGTTCGATCTTAATTACTTATCACTTAACCAGATCTTCCATTTGACCTTGGCAAAGCGTTCGTTTGTTTCCATTATCATCGGTCATCAGTGATCTTGACCTAGAGTCGTTAGCCAACTTTTTCTGCCTTTATAAAACACGTGTAGCGGCTTGGCAACAGTAGCCGAATATAATAACCGAGAGAATTATAAGTAACCTCGACATAAACAGCTCCGCTCTTCTGAGAGCGAGGTTAAGAATGAGAAACTAAGAAGGAAGAGATATTCGTATCGCGACTTCCAAGGTGTACACATAACGTTCAGACGCAGGCTATTCTTTATTTTGTATTCTCCGTAACCGTTTATTATTATTATCATTCTTATTATTGGTACTGTTTAATTATTATTATTGAGCTTCTAATAAACGTGTCGTTGTTATTAAACGTGGGAGGTGATTCATTGTCTCGATTAAAATTAAAAAAAGGACAAAGAAAGGACACCACCTACACGCGGTATATGATAAAAAATAATATAACAAAAAATACAGTAAAAAAGGGTAGGAAATATCAGTCCGCGCTAATTGCGAGAAATGCGCGATGGACAGCGTACAGTTCGCTGTGGTGCGCGTTGTTGGCTAAGCGTTAAGACGAGCAAAAGTTAGGCAAAAGCGATCGGGGAACAATTCGAGAAAAAAGGAAAAATATCGTCGTCGCTATCGCGAGCACTGAATCGACTCGCGGGTTAAAATCATTCGCGGTAATTTCGATGTCAATTGGCAACCGTACGAAGGAGGTGGGGTCGAGGTGAGCAAAAGCCGTTTTTTGGTAGGAGTGTCGTTGCTTTCCCACCTACGACGAGGACAGACGAGGATCGTTAGAGCATCGCCGTCGTAAACGATATTCGCGAGGCAAAGCGCGATAGAGCATAGCTATGCGCACGGTGAAACTACAGACGCCGTCGTAAAATCGATCACGGGAGAAATCTCGTTTCACCTTATCGCCGTCTTCCGTTCCTCCATCCACGATCGCGCCCTACGTCATCGCGTTCCGCATCCGATCACGTAGAAGAACGAGGAGACCTGCCTCGAGAGAAAGAGAGAGAGAGAGAAAGGCAAAGACAACAAGGATTCCTTTTTTAGCCATGCACGCGCTCGTACGTTCTCTCGAGATGAGCTTTTCCACGAAAGAGAGAGAGAGAGAGAGAGAGGCGATCCTTCGCGCGTTTAACGACAGGGAGGAAAACGAAGCTCGTATGACGCGGTTGCTCCCTCTCCACGCGCTTCTTCCCTCTTCCTCCATTCGCTCGCTCGCTCGATCCATTCGATATTTTCAAGAACCAATTTCGCGTTAGGCTGTTTGCACTGGCGTGTGCCGTTGTCGAAACGAGTGCGAGGGTGGCTTGGATGGCTGGTTGGTTGGCTGGATGACTGGCTATCGCGAGAACACGTGTGCTTAACCGCGTGGTATAGACGCGCTCGCTCGGGCTCGTACGTAGATAAGCGTGCACGTACACGATTACGCACACCGAGCGACGATAATCCGTCGCGGAAGAGGGTGCGACTCACGAAAGACTCCTCCGTGCTTCCACCCTCGTCGAATTCGGACCGGCTACCGTCGACCCTCGAGAACCTTTTAAACGAGACCCGCCGCGCGTTTAGGGTGCTTCAGTGTCGATGTTGCGCCTCCGTTGCGCCGTCGTCGATCCGTACACCTTCGGTGCCGGAGCTGCCGGGCTTTCGTTGCCTCGGGAACGAGTCTTCGAGCAATCGTCCAAAGGAAAACCGAATATTCGCGGATTTTTTAAGCTAATATATAAAACCGCTTATCTATCTTCAAAAGTTGTATATTCCATCAAAATATGCTTCATTTGCTTCGATACGCTTTTCGGAATAAATATCTATAAAACTTTTACTGCGCCAATAGGCGCCCATAGTAGCCTAATGATTAACACTAGAAAGACTGAAATTTAGTATATACCTATATTGCCCAAAGGCAGTCAAAATGACTGCATTGTGAAAGAATAACTAAGGTGTAAAGAAATTTATTTAAAATTAATTACTAATACTTTTTTTATATTATTTACAGTTGTAAAACAGGTTATTATTAAATATTAACCATACAAAAAATTTACTTCATGTTATCGTACATACATCAATACAAATTGAAACTAAAAAGCAGTCAAAATGACTTCCTTCGGCAATCTAGTGTTGAGTGATCGAAATTCCGAATTTCCTTCATCCAGCGACCTGTAATTTTGGAAATGAAGCTTTCCAAAAAATTGATTCACACGTAAGAAAAACTGGAAAATTCCAGAAGATAGTGGAAGGGTGGATTTCGTTGGCCTACGGAAGAAATTGGCAAGAAGAGAGAGGCAGACGCGTCGCTGTCCTCTTCGCGATGAAAATGGCCGGTGGTGGCGTTGCGTGCAACAGGTTCGAAAGGGTTAACGATGAAAGTTCGTGGCAGTGCGTGTCTCGAACGGCCGGCTATTAGCGTCGTCGTCGTAGAGGGTCGGCTTTGACGATGACCAGCCGTCGCCACTACCGACCGCTTCCACTCCACCTTCGAAATTATCCTCCGGGTAACGCGATGAGAAGCCGAATCGACGGTCGGCCCCTCTCCTTCTCTTCGTTCCTCTCGCACACATCGAAGGAAACCCGTGGCATCGTTCGGCTGCCTTCGAAGGACTCTACCATCGTAGAATCCCCTTGGAGTTCGATGGTGCACGCGTCCATGCGCTCGTCCCCCCGTATTTTCCCTGGAAATCGCTTCCACCCGTCGTTATTGAGGAGAGAAGCCGTTCGATCGCAAGGCCGCGGTACGTAGTCGGGGCGTTACGTCATCGTGGAACGAGAAACGCGAGGAAGCGATTTCGGTCGTTGCCCGTATGAATTTCGACGCGTGTTTTCCTCTCTTCTGATTTTTATCTTTCTTATTTCTACCGGTTAAAACGACTCGCTTCGCTAGAAAACGACCGTGTTCCAAAATTGCTTTTCCGCTTTTCGAAGTATTCACGTCGCCTGATAAAAGATACGACGTAAAAAGAAAGCTGTGACAAACGATGTTACAATAGACTCTCGTATATCGTTTATTTACATATTTATATGCTGTATTTAAGATTTAACGCGTACACGTTTCACTAACATATATAATTTGTTTTTTAAATCAATTTCGTATGCATATCATTTATGTTTGAAATACTTTCATGTTTCATAAAAGACAAACGTGTTGCGTTTGTCTTTTACGTTTAAAATACGTATAATACGATACAAATAAAATCATATTTGATAAAAGATAAAGAGTAAAATTGGGCATGATAATTATCATTTTAAACTCGTTATTTTATTATTACTTGACATTACGCGTGTTATACGAGACAAATTTTCGTTCAGCACGATTTACTCTAACGCGAATTCCGGCAACGCGACACAAATTACGACAATACGAGAAATAACGCGAAGACTTCGATCGCGGGGTGAGTTTGTCTTGCTCCTACAAACGGCTACGAACTATCAAACGGCGTTAGGTCGAATCGCGCGGAACGTAAGACGGTCCCGCAGAACGGGTTCCGTTCTGGCTTCGAACGAGCGTTTCCGTAATCCTCGTATAGACGAGCAGGAGAAAGCGTCGAAACGAGTCGGTCGAAGAGGCACGCGGTTTCGGCCCTTCTCCTTCTTCTCCTTCACCGTTCCATTTACTCCTTCTGTCCTCTTCGCCTTGTCGACGCATCCTTTCGCAAGGAAGTTGTATCCCGCGAATAATTCGAGCCGGGCTCAAGACGCAACGACACGTGTAACGAGCGCACCGGAAATATCGAACGATCGAATCGGCGCGAAGGCGCTGTTTCCCCGCGCCTCGGAATGCGTCGAGATACGATGCGCGACGAATATTTAAAATCGCTCGAATTTTTTCTCGGATTCCCCGGAGACGACTTTTTTTCGATCGACTTAACACGTTGATTGCCACAGAGGTCACCGGTGACCGGCGACATAATAAATGTCGCATAATAAAAAATTAATATTGGCAGTCAACGCGTTGACACGTTGCCGCACACTATTAATTTGACGATCGTGCTCTGAAACACTTGTGGCGGCTTGGCAGCAGTAGCCGAATAGAATAACCGAGAGAGTTATAAGAAAGTAACCTCAACATAAACAGTCGCCGATACGATAGCGGCAACGGCTCTTCGGGGAGCGAGGTTAAGGAGGAGAGGAAAACTGAGAGGAAGAAGAAAGGATTATTCGTAGCGCGACTTCCTAGGTGAAAACATAACGTTCAGACGCACGCGATTCTTTATTTTGTATTCTCCATAACCGTTTCTTATTCTTGTTCTTCTTATTATTATTATTATTGTCGAGGTTATAATAGGCGTTATTATTAAATGTGGGAGGTGCTTTATTACCACGAGTAAAAATCGAACGACTATAGCCGAGATATCTCGTCACCTGTCCTCGATGTGTCAAGGTAGCGTCTCTTGTATCGGTATTATACCGTCAATCCTGTAAACTGTCCACTGTAAATTCTGAAATCATGACTTGTAATTCTCTTTGCGATTCTTCGCAAGTTTCGCATCGAAGATAATCGATGTGCGACTTTGGAGACGTCGTTCTCTCCTCGAAGTTGCTTTTATTTTTCATGTAAACGACGGATGCGCGACGTCGAAAGATTTAACGCGGTTCTAAAGGCGAGCTGCTCGCCGGGTATACCTCGATCGCCGAGGTGAAATAACTTCGGTGGATATACACCGACCTTCGATCGCAAAGTTTTAATAAGTTGCTCGAAGACATCACGTAGCCTTACCGCGAACAAAATATTCATCGTCAATTGTAAGAACGGAGTCGTAAGTCGTTTTAAATTGCCTTTAACAATAATCATGCAAAGTGTCGTATCTCTCGAAACAGTTTGGAACATGTAATGGTACAAGGCATTTCGTACATCCCCATATAGTTTCACTTTTCGTTTCTGTGACAAAAGCATTACGACGTGCGTGGCACGTCTTTCCAGCGCAAGTGGTTAAAACGAAAGAACGAGTCGTCGTTCGTTCTCTCGATTCGATCGACGAATCGCCGAGGGTCGGTCCGAAAATATTTCAATTTACGCGGCGATACGAGTCCACCGCGGTATTTTCACGAGCGTACATTGGCAAGCCATCGAGCGAACGTTCGATACGTGACCATTAGCGCGAAGACGCAGATATTGCGGCTTGGTTCTCCGCGGTTTACGTTTGGTCAACGCGGCGCATTACCGCGCGTCGAGTGATTCTCGACGCGATATTTCGTTCGATCGATGTCGAAGTGTCGTTGAACGGGACGCGCTCGACGTATCGGACTTTTATGGACGAGACTCGGGTCGAATGACACTCGACCGTGATGATACCGCGAAGAGTTAACAGCTGCGAATGCGCAAGGTATTTCGTACGAGCTCGCCTCTACGCGAATACATGCACGCCGGTGTGCGCCTCCATTTCGGCGACCTCGTCGATTACACGCCCGAGATATTTTAATCACGAACGTCGGAATATTCGAGGCATCGTGGCTCGTATTGTTTCGCGGCTCCTCCTCGTCGCTCGCGTCGAAACATAAATATTTTCGACATCGCGCGAGGAGCCGTGCCCTCGCGGTAATCAACGAAACGCGGCGTCTTTCGCTTCGGTTGTTACCGCGTCCCTTTTGCAAGAGCGACGTTTCGAGAAAATTCCAACCTCGATGGGACGTTTTGTTCTACGCGTGCCTAGAAACTCGACGAATTACGGGCAACCCTTCGAATTGACCCTGGCTCACCGGGAACCGGGTCGTTTTCACGCGTTCCTTCTTTAGATCGTTCGACCACACGATACTCCTAATTCTGTAACATAAGTTCGTGTAGGCAAATATATTGCATCCATCGAAAGATAGAAGATTGGTTCCGGACCTAAGAAATCAGCAAGAATAATGCAATAAACCATGAGTTTTTATATTAGGATCTTGAAAAACCGAAAACCAGAATCGCAGAATCGTAGAAAAAATCTTCTACGATTAGATCGGTAAGAAGGCTTCTGCCTTCAGACCGATACTGGAGAGCCTCTATGACCATTTTTTCTCTCTCCCTCTGTAAGTGGTTGGTCGTTGTCTTATCTGCATCGTTGTCGATCCTAAAAGTAAATATTGTATAAGTGGGGACAAACCAGACGTAAAACACGTGACGAACTCGAAGGTTTATACGTGGGAACGATCAGCCACGGATGGTACTAGAGCCGTACGAAGATAACGTCGGATTTTCAAATACACTGCTATTCTCATTTGTACGTACGAGAAAGACATGAAGTATCCATAAATAAAAAAAAAAAATTCACGGTGGGTCAAAACAACTCGATTATCAATCGCAACGATTTTCGATCACGTCCGTGTTTCGAAAATTCGAAAGATTTACTTTCCGCGGAAGGGATTATGTCGAGGGAATATTTCGATAGATCGTATCGCGAATTTGGATAAAAATCATCGATTCCGCACGATAAAGGAGCCGCGTAACACCGACGAAACGAGGAAGATCGAAAGAGACGAAGATACATTTACTATTTGTCTCCTCTTTCGGCGGAGTTATAAGAGGTACATTAGTCGCTCGTAAATAGTTGTTCGACGCGTCGGGCTTCCTCGAGACCTCTGCTCTACCCTCTTCTTTTTTTTCCTCTTCTTTTTTCTCCTTCTTTCCTTCGTCCCCTCTTCCGTTTCGCCTCCTTTCCTCTTCCTTTCCTTCTTTCTCTCGGCGCTCTTCCTCGAAGAATTCCCTTTAACCCGGGTAAGCGAGTGCGATGGAAAACGAGCATAAAATTTGACTTTCAAACGGGCGAGGCAAAGCGCGCTCCGACCGTGGGTGGAGGACGACGGCCGACTTTGCCTCGTCCAAGTCGAGGGCCTCTTCGAACTACCGCCAACTGCGAGTGCCCCTCTCTTCCCTTCCCAACTCAACGCGTAGATCGATCTTTTACCACGAAACGACGAATTTCGTAAGACCGGCCAGTCGTTCCTAGTTCCTTTACGAAATCGATCTCTCGTCTCTATCCATGGACAACGAAGAGAGTTGACTCTCTTATCGGCCTTTCTACTTTCATCGAACTTTCCTTCGAGCAACGAAACGTTTTAAAACGATCTTCCCCTCGAGTTCGACGCTCCCGAGCCGTAGAAATCGAAGAAATTCCGAATAATTTTTAGTCCGAATTTTTAAAATTCTCCGCGAGTTACCGGCCGCCTTTTGTCTCGTGCTGGCCGAATTCCAAGCGGGAGGATCGGTGCAATCGCCGCTACCGAAAGACGACACCGCCATGATAGGGCATCGGTGCCGCTGCTGCTCGCCGTCGAAGATTTACGCGTTAATAATTATTGTGACATCGGTGTTCGGCACGACGCGCAGGTGCGTACGCGCGATCCACAGAAGAAAGGGCCACCGATGGAGGAGGAGGGGGGGGGGGAAGACCGTGGCTGCGACGAGGGAGGGGAGAGAAAGGCCTC
>JAITYT010001376.1:305896-338670 GCA_025433975.1 Liostenogaster flavolineata
TTATCTTTACGAAAACGAATTCCGACGTAGAATTGCGAAAACCGTTCCGAAGTAGATTGGCTCGTGGCCAAACGAGGATATTTTAAAGCTAGATCGAGATTAAGTAGGGGTACGATCTCGCAAAAGTAGCCGTAAAATCCTGGAAGCGTTCGTCGCGCCGTATGTACTCAGTTCGCGAGGTCTCCGAGGAATTTTGACGAAAAGCCGACCGGCATCCCATTTCGTTAGCAAACCTCGATAAACAACGTGGCACGTTCGAGGGACGAACTTCGAGTGCCGTTCTTACGAAAAGGACGAGTCTCTCTCGTACGAGAAGCGGCGCGTTCGAGGGATCGAGTCGAAGCTTCCGCACTCCAGAAAAGTGGGAACGACTCGGAGGGACCAACAGGGCGGTTCCCCTTTCGCGTAATTAAGTATCCCGCGGACCAAGACTGCTTTTCGTCGGTCCTTCGACAGCCGGCACTCGAGGGAAGCGTCTCGACGACGACGAGGAGGACGAAGACGAAGACCGGAATCTTTTCAGTCGCTCGAGTGCCGGGTCGAGTCCTTCCTTCGAGAGACCTCTCTCGACTCGATCGCGTGGGTCCGTCGCTCTCGAGATGATTTTAAGCAGAGGTCTTTCCTAATGGCCTCTGCCATCTTCCGCTTTCCTTCCTGTCGTCCTCCTCGATATCGTGGACGATCGGTGCCGACGATGGACGAAAGGCGATCACTCCGCCAGGTGAGAGCGACGAGGGAAAGGGAGAGATAAATTTTCGAAGAAAATCGCGAAGTTTATAGAGGAGAGTCTCGAAGAATTCTTCAACCTCTTGACGACCTTGGCCACGCCTGTGGACATTTAGTTTTTTATAACTATAAATACTATCGTTAATAAAAAGAACAAGAATTTGATAGTAAATTATTTACTACAGAATGTCTCAACAAGAAAAATACAAGTCTTTTATTTTAAAGTTTAGCTGCACTGATAATGTTCTTTCCTAAAGTTAACTAAATTAAAGGATCATGAGTATATGAAATCATTCGTTATGGTTTTTCCTGCATTATTACTGTTTCCCACATGTTTTTTTGCTTTTTGGATTTCTATCGATATAAAATAACTAAATGGTAATAAAACAAAAATTAAGTTTTTCTTTTCTCACTACAAAAACATTGTCCCTGAAGAGGTTAACGCTTCGACTGCCACGTTGGTCACACATGAACGGCCACAGTTTCTCCCGTGACGGTGATCATTAGCGACCGGGCGCTTGAACTACTTACAATAGCAGGAATTGAATGAAAACCGACAGTTAGTGCATTTTGAATATAACTGCCAATTAGAGGATACTTTGAAATAAGAAGTGCCCCATTCAACGATTGACAATTTTTATTAGAACATCGAAAATGAAAGATTAATTTCTATGAAATTTTGCGTCCAGAGGTGTACTGCGTTGAAACATTTGAAACATAATTGTGGCTCGTTAATGCAATCTGGGAATTAGGTGGTAGCCTTTTTAATCTGAATTTTAGCAATTTTTTATCTCAATGATTTAACATTTTTTTGTAACACTCTCTGCAAAATTTTCGTCTGCACGTATGTAAATTTTTTGTTGAAAGAAACAAAGTCCCGTTTTAATTTGTCATCCGTGACCACCAATAAGATAAACCCTCCATCGAGTAAGAACGTTGTCTTATATCACCGATTTATTATTATTTTCACATTATACGCTTTGAATAACAAAAATACTCCCGTGGCGTCCCGAGCAAAACATGTGATTTCGACGTGGCAGTGAAAGTGTCAAAGACGCGCTTATAACGCGTCTGCGATACTATCGAACGGAGTAAATGTAATTTATCGCAGTTACTACGAACCAAGCCACTTTCGTAATAACCGACGGATAGTTTTTTATCGCAACGATCCTCCGAGGACAAAAATACTGCTTAAAGGGAAAAGGGCGACCTCTCGGCGCTCTTTTTGCTAGAAGGAAGTAGCCGCTGAAAGGGGTGAGAGGATGGAAGGGGAGAAAGGGCCACTTTGAGGCGTTTCTCGAGAAAACGTTCTCGTCGTCGCGCAGCAAATTCGTCGTCCCGTGGAATGTTTCATCAAGGCGATTATTAATCCAGTCTTGTTTTCATTAACACCGTTGACCCGAGACGCGGAACGTGAACTCGCTTCTCCGTTCCATGAGAAAGTCGAGCGTCGAAAAATTGCCGTCCGAGCGGCGGTGCCTATCCAATTGAACCGTTTGAAATTACGGCAAAGTCGGTCGTCGTTACTGGATAAGATCGTTCGTCTTTGAAAGACAACGAGGGAAATCGTCTTTCGTCGATTTCCTAGAGAGAAAGAGAAAAGGAGGACGCTCGTTTGCTCGAGGAGATCCGCTAAGAAATACAAAGAGATAATCTCCATCGGATTGGAGATATCGATAAAATTTGTCTCCTCGATACGAAAGTAGAAGGTACGATCGGACGATCATCTTTCTTCCATCTCCGTTTTTCCTCGTTTTAAGGAATAAAGTTTCGTTAAAGAGCTCAGCACGCTCGGCCGTTTCTACGGTTTAAAACTTTCCTAAGATTCGTAAATACGATTGTCTCGATAAAATCTCGATAAGATCCGGAACTCGATTTCCCTCGGATACGGCTCCGCATATTTTTGTTCGGGGATTTTCGATCGAGTATATATCGGGGTCGACGACCGACCGACCGTCCAACCAACCAAATAATTTCTATCTTTTCGCGTCTCGTTGAAAATTTATCGAATCGATGCCATATCACTATTAATGGCTTAAACCTCTTAGCTGTGCCGCTAGAATGACGCGATGACGAGTGAACTTGTCAAACGCAAAGTACGAGCAATCGCTGTAACATTGAATCGGATAATAATGAAATAGCGTTTGCTTTTTTTTGTAATAATCTTTTTATTATAATTTTATCCTTTAAGGTTATTTGTAATATTTTCTACGACCGTTTTGAGCACGCTTCTGACAACGAGTAATACTTTTATACCTTTACTGTTTCACCGAATTTAACTTCTTCGATAATGGAGCAAATATTTTGAAATAATAGATAGAACGTTAAAGAATGAATAAAGAAATAATATAGTCAGAAATGTCTAAATATTCGATGGGAGACTCTATATGTAACTTTCTCGAGTGAATTTTTCAATGAATCATCTTTCTTTCTTCTTTGCTCTAAAAGATTTCAAAATATCTCAATTAATACAAATATGTTTCACTTTTCGCCAGAATTTCAATTTGACTAACAAATCGTAACCACTGTTCGCGGCATCAGGAATATACTCGTCATTCACAGCTGAGAGGTTAAATGTACCGCCGTAATAACAAATCGTTAAAATATTTCGCGATTATGGAAATATCTCAATTTCTTACGGACGATCCGATCGTACCAATCGCGGTCTAGATATTTTTAAACGTCATTTCAGAATCGATCCGTGATAGTCGGAAAGTATGTAGCATTTATTCCATTACGAAATTATTCATCGCTGCATATTTACTAATACGTGATTCGAGGAACGAGGTTAAAAAATGATGGTAACGTCGAAGCAAGCTTGCCAAACTAATATTTTGGCTCAAATGCGAGTTACGAAAGAGAAAAAACAGAAAACGGAACACGACGATATCGAAATCCCGCTCTTGACATTCGAGAGCCGTCTTCTCGAAAACGAGTCACGGTCTTCCTATTTATCTTGCCTCTCCTCACCTTCTTCTTGGCATTTTCGAACCTTCCCTTGCGACGACGACGGAAAGCAGCCTCGACGAAGGGATTCGCGCAAGAGCGACGTCTTTAGCGAGTAATGCGAGCGAACGACGCGCCATATAAAATACGATTCCAGATTATTTTATTTTACGATGTGATTCGCCAAGCGACTCGAATCGGTGGGGGGTTCTTCGGCCGGATGCTGCGCCATTTCCTTCCATTTATCGATGGAGGGCGAGAGAAGAAGAGAGAAGGACAATAGGCGATCAGTGGGACGCTCGTGAGCGTCGGTACATCGAAAAGAACGTCATAGCTTTTTGCACGTACCAAAAACGGAGGAGGCCATCGGTCCGTCCGTTCCCCTTTCGGCCCTTATTCTTTATTATACCGGACGGCGTGTGTTTTCTCGCGAGAATTATGGCCCCGGAATACCTGTTTGGAGCGGGGCGGTGCGGATGCAGAAGAGGAGGAGGAGGAGGAGGAGGAGGAGGAGGAGGAGGGCGTGGAGGAGCGGAAGGAGAAGGAAAGGGCGACTAAAAGACTCGCGAGGAGAAAGAAGAGCAGGTACGGGGAAAGTGCGAAGAAAGAAAGAGCGAGAGGAAAACAGTGAACCGATTAGGAGGAAGAAAGAGAACGCGATTACGAAGGAATATCGTACATTTGCTCGCGGTCCTCGCGTCCGGCGGTACCGAGGGCACCGTGTATTCAATTATGCGCCGAATTTCATCCCCGCCTCGACGCGATCCGTTCCGTAAGAAGATCAAAAAAAGAGAAGGACTCGTATCGACGTACGAGCCGTTCGCCGCACAAATTGATTGACTCCACTTTTTGAAATATCTTAAATTCAAGTGTCGAACCACTTGGCTCGATCATAGCTTTCTATATTTATGATAAATTTTTCAAGTAATAGATATCGACATCATCGACCGACAAAATTCTGTTGGACATCGAATGATAAATGGTTTATTTCAGTAGCTATTTCGATTATCTCCGTACTCTGATATAAATCGTTGGAATAATGAAATTCAAATTCAAACGAGGTTCAACGAATCGGTCGTCGTCGTGTCTTTTGACATCACGGCGACGAATACGCGCGATATTTCGACGTTGGTGAGTCTCACCGCGAATTTAACAACGACGCAAATCTATGATCTATTCGAGTTACCGATGCGTATTTGATAACCAATCGATCGCCTACAACGGCAGGTGGTAAGTTCGCTTCGCGCTTCTGGCGAGCTATGTCGATTATTTCGTCTCGAATCTTAGAATTTATTTGAATTATTCAACGGGAGTGCCATGTATTTCAAAATGGAATCTATTCATTTTCTAGCGACTCGATAGAGATGCAGTGAGATTCGTCTAATTGTATCCTTGATACCTTGAAGAGTATCGGCTATGATTAGTAATTAGATCAGACTATTTCTGGGAATTTAAGGCTGCAAGAGCCGCTCTTTCCCATACATTTATATAAATTTATATAAAAACGTTGATATCTTTCGACACGTCTCTATCTCGACCAAATCCTTAAAACACATTTGTGGCAAAATACAGTCGAACCTGCTTTTAAGCGTTAGATAGGGAATGTATGAAAGAAACCGCACCAAAAAAAATATTCGGAGATTTCATAAATACTTATAACGAATAATTTTTTACGACATATTAGAGACCATTTTTTTTATGCGGTGTCGCGCGCACCTTAATTACGCGAGTCGTGGATAAAACTCGGAATACGAAGCGTGCGCTACTATCGTGTCGAACGATCGAATGTGCATTGTCGGAAGACTGTTCATAAAAAATGAACAGAGCGCCTAAAGGCGATCAGCGCCTTGTAGTGTACATCTGTACGCTGATAAAAAACATTACAGCGGTGTAATAATGCCAACACAGTTGAAATTCATAAAAATAAAATAAAAATAAATCTTATAAAAAAGGACCGCGCGAAAGGACAGGTTTGACTGTAAAACGTTTAATTCGTCCGTTCCTCGATCTCGTGCGCCATTTTAATTTTTCGCTCGCGACCGCGTCACTCGGACAATTCGTTTCTGAAAATTCTCGCAAGAGAATTCTTCCAAGAATTCTACCAAAAATTGTCAAGTTCGTGTTGGTCGGTGATCATCTCTCGCAGACTGAAATCCAGCCGCGTAAATTCGCCCTCTCGTTTCGTCCGAGTCGATATCGTCTATCTATACCCCTGCATCCCTCTCTCCCTCTACCTCCGGCAATTCCGCTCCCAGCGGCAGACAACGTCCATCGAGTCGAACGCTTCTTCCGTTTTCGAAAGCACCTCGTACCGATAGCGACGACAGACAGCGCGGCTCCACCGCACCAAGTAGGAAGGATCCGAGCGAAGGAAACGACTGAAAGTGGATGAAAGGAAGAGACGCAGGGGTGGAGACGTATCCGGTATCGCAAATTATTCATGCGGACGCATCAGTCCGCACGGTCGGATCTCTGCTCGGTAGGAAGAAGCAACGTCCCATCGAAGGTATCCTATTTTGCGGTACGAATTCGATTAACCCTGTTTCTTTCCTCTCTCGGCCTCGGTTTCCTCGGTAATCGGAAAACTGAGCGCTGTTGTCATCGTCGTCGTCGGCGTCGTCGTCGTCGTCGCTACTTACCGATGCAATTTGGCCACGTACTCCTACGCTTCTTCCATTCTTCTATGATTATTCTTCCTCTCGAGGAAAACTTTTTCCCCGGCGCTTGGAGGGTGGGTAGAGGGGGAAAGAAGAGGAGAGGATCGTTCGCCGGGTTTTCCAGGGGCCTCTCTTTCCCGAAAGCCGAGGTAACGCGATCAATGACGCGATACACGAAGGATCGGGACGTCGAGGAGCCGAGAAGCGAAAAAGGATCGTCGCGAGAACGACGTCGCGGTCTTTAACCCAAAAACGTCCGTGCGGCGTTTCGAGACGATAATCGAAAATCAATATGGACGATAAAGACGAGGGATAACGGGGCGATCGTTGCTCCTGCCCATGAAATTTTTCGCGCGATAAATCTCCCGGCTGAGGAAGGAATCCTTTCTTTCCGCGAGGGGAGGAAAAAGTAGAAAAGGAAGACGCGAAACGGAGGATGTCGCGGTCGATTCGATACCGAGGGATCGCGAATTTATTTAAAAATAAATAACGAGAAATCGTTCCTCGTTATCGTGTCGCTTTAGGAGAAGCGGATACCTTCGTGTACGTCAAAGTCTCTCTGAAAATCGAAAATTGTCCTCTTAAGCGAGCGGAACTAGCGCGTGATCGCATCGAAGACGACGACGCGGTTACGCCATTTTCATAACGAAGTGAGAATAAAATTTATTTGGAATTTTTCCAAAGCGAACGATGAGATACGCTCCTGTAGACGAGAGCGAGCGTTTATAAAGCAGATATTGCATTTCGAGCGACTTGGAAAAAAGAGAAAGAATAATGGAATTACCATCGGAATAAAACGGATACATCCATACGATTTGCATGTCGTTACGTCGATCGACGTTTTACTCGAAAACAAAGAAGCTCTAAATCTACGTAAGAGGAAGATGCGCAGACGCTCGGAAAGACGACGCAAAAAAAAAAGAAAAAAGAAAGAAATTAGAAACGTTGAACGGTGGAGCTTCGAGGTAGATCCTTTCTCCCGTTCTTTCCTCTCCCTTTTTCTCGGTCTCGTCGCGACTTCGATCGGCAATCTTCGACGCGGAACATTCAATTTCCCTCGAATTTACCACGGCTCAGGGTTGGCTACCTTGGGCTTTACTTGGACGCGCGTTCCTCGTCGGATCTCGTCTTCCGAGGATCGAGCGGTTTGTCTCGGTACGTTCGATCGACCTAAATCTTATCGTGTCTCCTACCGTGATCCGTCCTCGAGATTTATGCGTGTGCTGTCCGCTTAGGATGCGCTTGCACGGGCATCGTTAGCGCGATAACGAGGCCCGCAACGATTCTCCCGTGGCACGAGGTACGCCTTCTCGTAATCACGACGCCGGAAAATAGACGTAGGTAGATACATGGCTTGGTAGGTAGGTTGGTAGGTAGGTAGGCAGGTCGGTCGGTAGTTGGTCGATTGGTGCCACGTACGTACAGGTCGGCATCGATCGGGTTTCGATCGACGGCTGCGTCCAGGAACATCGATTTTACACGCCAACGGCGTATCCGGATCTTACAATCCATAGCGCAGAATAGGCTTTGGATATCGAGCTGTTATCGCCACGATCGTTGTACGCATCGCGTTCATTCGTGTCCGGAATTATCCGTATATTGTTCGCGTCGCTGGTCGAATGAGCGAGCTCCGACCTTTTCCGATATTCGAGGGACGCGTTGCATCGAGAAGCAAAGCGTGCGAAAATATCACCATTTATTTTCGATCTTTTTCCGAAGAGAACTTCGTGATTTCGCTGTTAAGCGCGAGTAAGAGATCGCCATTTTGACTTTCTCGTAATAACATCGACCAATTTGTAAAATAGTCTTTCCATTCTTAATAATGGCAACATTGTATCGCAGCACGTCTCGATGCTACATAGAAAATTTTTCGTTAAAATTAAAGACTATCGGACAGCACTGCTAATGCAGTATAGATTTTCGAGTTACATGAAGAAAAAATGCGACGTTCTCTCGAGTTAGACGGTATTTGAATTACACGATTTTGTACCAATCTTCATAAAAAGGACAAAATAATAAGTATTTCTCATATATTTATTAATATAATTAAGCTATCTGCAGAATTTTTTCTATCGTGATATCTAGATTTTCAAAATGTCTCTTAGAAAGAAAAAAACTGGTAAAAAAACTAAATCAGTTACACGGTTTCGAGTTACACGGAACCAATTAATCATATAACTCGAGGTACGCCTGCATTTCTTTTTTTTTCGTGTTATTATGCTTTTAGTGTCTAGATGTAAGATGCATCGAAAGACTCTTGTCCGATTTAATCCAACAAACGTTTACACAAACGTTTACACAAACGTTTAAACAAAAGTTTACGCAAACTGCTCGTATCGATACCCTGCCCAAATTCGGACACATCGCAAAAAAAAACGTGCACTCGCTCTTTCCAAAGACCGACCGAGGTTGCACCTTGGAGACCACCGTCACGTATCGTAATTACGGTAACACGCGCCGACCGTACTCGGCTTACCCCGATCCAATTTATTTTTGTCGCCTATTTCGAATCGAAAGTAATATCCGACGGAGCGAAGAAACTCCTCGTACTTTCTCCCACGTTGGAAAGTTCTGGAAAGGCGGTAGTTAAGGGTGGCATAATAGCGAATAAGGAATACGAAGGAGAGCGTACGGATCGACGTTTGCCATAAATTTCGTGGCTCCTCTCGAGTCGGCGGTAGCGCTGAACTCGACGACGAAGAAGGCGCGATATCTCGCGATGGAAAGCGCGCTCGCTCGTGGGTAGAATCGGACCGGCGAGAGGATGATCGCAAAGTGAAGGAAGGTAGAAAGAAAGGGAAGGAAGAAAAAATGGCGGTGGAGCGACGGTAGACGCGAGGGCGGAGACGAGATGAAAAAAAAGGGAAGGAAGAGACGGTCTTTCGATGGCGAGCGACTTAATGCGGGCGCTCGAAGCTACGGAGAACGGGGAGCGCGGGCATATATCAATGCGCGGACAGCTCGGTGGGTGCAAATGATATAAATAAAATCAGCTCGAGGAATATCGCTGCTATTTATCGTCTGGCTAAAATGTGTCTCGCCTTTTCCACCGCCGCTTCTTTCCTTCCTCGTCTTCTCCTGTCTCTTTCTCTTATATCGTCTTCCACTCTTCGCTTCTTCTCTCTCTCTCTCTCTCTTCTTTTACTCCTCCACCGCCTCTCTGCCCGCTTAACCTCCCCTTTTCCTCCTCTTACCTTGCCACTTTCCCATTAATGTCGCCAGGAAAAATCCATTTTCGAGCTGGGCTCGCTCGCCTCCCCCCTCCTCTCTCTCGCTCTTCAGGTCGCTTGTACCCTGTATCCGTGAATATTATACCCGTCAGAAATGAACGGCTTGTTTTTTAAAGAAAATTAATCTTTTCCACGGTCTCTAGACTACTCCGTCTTATCCTTCAATTTAATCCTTCCTTTTGACTTGGCCTTTCTCTCTTTCGTTCTCGTTCGCGCGACAGGAAAAAGCTAAATATAATAACGTCTGAAAATAATCGACGATGTGGAATATCGTCGAAAGGGTTCGCCGTGGCGCGTCGGGACGTTATTCTTTTAACATTCGCAATTTTCCGCTTCTCCGTAAAGCTTTTAAGAGAGCTCCGTTCATCGCCTTTTCCTAGTTATGAGCCATCAACCTCGAGCCACGCTTAATAGCCTTTGCCCCGAGACGTCGGTGAATCTTACCTTATTGTTAGACCTTCGTGTCCAACGACGCTACGCTGCTTTCCGAGCACGAGCTTCTTTTAATACGGTTCTTCGTCGCTATTGAAACTCACCTTGTTTCGTCCTCCACCGATAATTGTACCGATATTTACACGAATCACTTTTCTCTCTGTCTTCTAGTTTATTTTTATACTTACGTTCTTCCTCGACACTTCCTCGCGTTATTTCTCTTATTCTCGTACGAGTAACCGTTTCGTTCGATACGTCACACCGTTCGTTCGCTTTACCCCAAAAATTCAGTGCCACTTCGCCTCGTCTCCGCATTTCTCCTTTCTCACGAATTAATTTCCAATGATTAATCGATGCAACTTGGTGTCAGGCGCCACGTCGTTTCGCGAGACAACGACGAAGAAGAAGAAGAAGCAATAGACGTAGTATCTGTCTTTCGAAAGGATTTATTTATTATCGCGAGACTCCTCGAAGATCGAAACGTCGATTCAGCCCCGCGATCCTCGAGGCGCGGCCGTCGCCTTGTTCGAGACGCTCCTAAACCAATATTTATGAGCGAGATAGAGTGGTGGACGTTCGTTGGTCGATGCTGCGGCACGCTGCGCACCCTGCCTACGTACGGATCGGAATAATAAGCGGCGTTCGTCCTCTTGTACGCGTCGATGGAAAGGCGCATCGCGTACGAAAATATACGAAGACGACGACGACACCGTTTCGGTCGATGGCGCGACCGTACGTTCCAGCCGGGACGTATTTCCGCTCGAGATCGTCCTTTCGTTTCTTCTTCTTCCATTCGTAGACTCCAGACGATCCATCGATGAGAACATCGACACACGAGTCACGAAGATCGACCAATCCTCTCTCAGGACGTTCTTCGAATATTCCTTTCCTCTCCTCTCGTTATTTTCTAATATCTTCGTCCGATAAAAATGATTGCAGCGTCACGTAATTCGCTTCCATTTCGAGAGGTGATCGAGATAAATCGATTTCTTTTTTTATCGGTAAATTTCGAGCGAGTCGAAAGAGACGATTTTTCTGAGAATTCCGTTTCCGAGATTTTTCTCTTTTAACCCATTGATAAAGTTTTAGCACAAAGATTAAGTTTTGGTGCAGATATCTCGTGGTTGGCGGTCAATGGGTTAAAAAAATTGTCAGAGTCGTCCTTTCGTAGTCTCGTGGCGTTTCAAGCATTCCGTAGTGGCGCTCTCTCGAAAGTCTACACCTTCGTGTACACAAATTTTCGTACGAATTTACGTAGCTATCTCGCGTAAGGATAATTCGCACCGCCGATGCACCTTGTGGCTTGCACCTAACATCCTCCAGCACGGGATCTAATGGCAATTACGTAGTGGAACTTGTCGGAAGTTTCGACTAGGAATCTATGTGTTTGCAGGGCGTGAATACGTACGTGACCGTACCATTAATACGGTTAGTGTAGTACGGTAGTGTAGTAAAAGCGAAAGTCTTTTTCGTCGATTACAAAGGAGAATCCTCAATTTCGGAGACGCGCTTCGCGTTTGGAATTTGAGAATCGTCTTTTCCGCGCACTAGCAGACGCGATAACGCAATAATTCTCGTTCTTCTTCAACGAGCGATCGTCCTGCGCTCCTTTGGATGCGCAAGGATGCGCACGCGACTTTCGTGTCGTTGTTACGTACGAGACGAACGATTTTTTTCCAATGCGAATTTCTTTTGCAACATGTGCGAGCGAGCGTCGAGGAACGCTTTGGAAAGAGGAAATCCGTTCTCGACGAGCACAAAGAGAAATATCCAATTTTGAACGCACTTAAAATATCGTACGAGGCGTAACAAAGCGACAATTAATTACTTCCTTTCGGAGAAACAGTAGGGGTCTGCTCGTCCGTACGACGCACGTTTCGATTGAAAATCTTTGAAGCTCGCTATCGATTTCGAAGATGCGGCCTTTCATCGACTTTTTTCGCGTAACTTGCTACCTCTTTACCGAACTTCGCCTCGGGCTTGCGCAGCCTCTTTCAAACGGGTTCGATTGATTCTCGCATGAAAATATTTTATGAGCGCATGCCGCGGATAAAAGGTGCATTCGTCTCTGAGTCGAAACGCGTCAGAGGCAACGTATGGAGCGTCGCTCGTGGATGAAACCGAGGTATCAAAGGTAGCTTCGTCGGAGAGCGAGAAAAGCTAGAATCGTGCCACGAGAGAAAAAAGGAAGAGAAAAGAAAAATAAAAGAAAAGACCTCGACAATGTCATAACCAGCCGAGATAGATTCAAATGCAAAAGAAGAAATTCTTCTTCTTTCTGTCTTTCACCACGAGCTACGCGAGAGAAGCTACGTCGAAAGTATCGTGACTTCGCGTCTCTTCTCCAACGATCCTTTACGTAATCGCGACTGTCGATCGTACCGTTTTCAATTCTTTCTCCAAGATGTCGTTGCTTTGATAGAAAAAAATAGAGAGTCTTATAAACATCGTGTGCTACGCGTGTTAATCGTCCGTGCATCGAACACGGTTTTTTTTTTTTCTTTTTTCCCCCATTCTCGTCCTTACGAAACCACGATGAAACGCGGTTTCTGGTTCACACGGAATAAGAAACACAAAACAGAGACTTATCGTTCGTGCTCGGTTACGTCGAGCGGACCACCCTCCATCCACAGACATAACCGAACCTCGGGAAAAGCACGGAGATGACATCTGACTAAATATTTAGACACCGTGGTAAGAGACGTTTACGTTTCGTTAGCCGGAGTAGACCGTATGCGGCCAACTAACACTCTTCTCTCTTTTTTTTGTTGCAGGTAAGCCGAACCATAAGATTTCTCCCTCGGTCACTCGAAATATCTACGAAATTCGAACGACGTTTTGGATTCCCGTTGCAAAGGTTTGCTATCTAGGAAAAAGTTTTTCACGTGGATCTTCGATCGTATCTTCGAAGTGATTTAACACTTTGCCGGCCGCTGTCACGTACGCGTGACTTCTCTTCGACAGCGATGATGCTATTTGGTTGTTCGGAAAGTCATTTCGTTTTTTCCTAACAGTTGTTTTATAAAAACAACGTAAAAGACAAAAACGGTTTTTCATAAAAAAGAGAACGAAATGACTTTCGGAACAACCTAATATTTTAGCATTACAAAGTTTGTATAGGAATACATATCGATGCTATTTTTAGAGAAACGATTGCTTTCTCGATTTACCAAGTCGTCTTTCGTTAAAATCTTACGTTACGACTAAAATTCTATTAAAATTAGTAAAACCTGCGTAACACTCGTGCCTGCGTAACGTCGATTAGAGGGTCTCTAAACGACCCCAAAATTATTTCCACCTTCTCGTGCAAAACTTATTCTCGATTTTATACTACGACGTTCCTGAATCTTTGCACTTTACCAGTTGCGATAAAGCCATCCGGGATTTATTAGCTCGTAGGAGCGTTTCGAGAAATTCGTACGACATCGAAAGCGACGACGAGTTGCCCCGCGCGCAAGAAAACTCGTGGATGAATGGCGTCGACGTAGTTAGCGACGCTTTCCCGACGCACTTACTCTTAATCGCGAATTACGCCCGACACCGAGCACCGAGCCAATCGAGCGCGCTTCGAATCGCGCATTGGTCGCGCGTCATGATTCACGCATTGCGATATAAGTGCGATTTGACGCGCTAGACGCGATAAGGAGTCTCCTACCTGGTGATCGAATGGACGATAAACGGACGCGAATATATCGCGGTGAAAAAAAGATGGCGCGCGATATTCATGAATGCGAAATTACGACGATGCGCGACTAGAAAAACGCGGAAAGAATTTCTTCGTGGGCTCGAGCGAACAGGAGAGGACAAAGTAAACGCGACAAAGGAAATACGCGTGTCGAGACGTCGAGAGTATTTCGTTCGCGAGATATTTTCCGTACGGTTGCCGACTCCCTTTCTCTAAGGATAGAAAGACGCGCGCGCGATTGGTGAGACAGACGGCCGGCTGTTACAAAGTCGATCTTCTAGAACCGTAAACTTCGAAGCCGTCTGTAAACCACGTCTGTGTAACGGAAGCGTTACGCTCCGCGTCTCGATAACGATTGTCGTCGCGAGTTCCACGTTCTTGGATCCAGGGAATGCAACTGTGATTTTGAGTAGACCCAGCCGGTCCGATCGTCGCCGTTTACTCGACGGAAGAAATACGATCGAGGATGAAACCGTCGACAAATTCGGCAGCACTTTAAGACGTCAGTTTTCCGAATTCTCCTTCTCACTGCGATCGATTGCACGACTATTTCGGCTACGCGCGAGATTTAAGCGTCCATTTTAATTTCCCGCCTGAGGCGGTTGAATACTCGGTAAAAAAAAAGTAGCGCGTGGATAAAGAGCATCGAATTTTTTCAGCAAGTTGTCCAAATCGAACCGGGAATGAAAAAGTAGATAAAAGTGATTCTGACGCTCCGTTCGGATATGGATATAATTTCGTTGGGTTTGGTAAGGTAGGAGCGTGCCGTTTTAATTGGCTCGATATAATTGCCGTTAACGTCGCTCGATTAGTCGAATTCTCAAAGCCGTGCGAATTACACTTGATCCAAGCTAGTCCCGATAATCGGTATTTCGCAGCGCGAACGCGTCGCTCTCGAATCAACTTTCCGTTAATCCACGGACAAAAAATAGAAGCTGCGCGCGGCAAGAGATACGCGTGTGCGTCGAAACAACTCGCGAACGAACGCACTCACGCACGAACGCACGCCAATTTGGCTTACAGCGTTATCCAACGAATATTCGAGCGTTTTTTGCTTTTTTACCGAATACGTTATTGGTTTGCAATTATAAAAACAAGCGTTAAAAGAGCGAGTCGTCGAAATATCGAAAGCGCACGCCGTATCTTCCATCGTACTGCAACAATCCAGGCTATCGTCGCGCGAAATTGAAAGGCACCTTCTCTCTCTCTTTCTAGCAGCATCGACTTCTTCTCATAAACTCCTATTTAATGTAGAAGGGCACTTTGAATTTATTAATCGAGCGGGCATCATACTCTAACGTCCGCGTCGAAATTTCGCAGCTCGCTAATTAAGAACGAGCGATGGTCGAAATTGATCGTGTTATCGAAGGATTTCGCTTATTAACCGTCGGTGTAATTGAACGCGCGAGCAAAGCAGCGCAACGCGATGCCCGATTATAATGCGAAAGCGCTCACCGTTCTTCGATGTAAAATAATCTCGCTCTTGCACGATATCTACGCTTCATCGGTTCGCTTCTATAATACGGTGGTTATCGACGATCATTACGGCTCGATCAGCGGCGTGGAAATACCAACGCGGCGTTTCCTAGAGGAGAAAGGAAGAAAGAAAGATGGATCGATAGATAGAGGGAGAGAGAGAAAGAGAGCAAACGTGCACGTGCACTTATTTTCGTCGCTGTCGATGTCTTCGACTTCGCCAATGGATATAAGTAGCAAATATCTACGATTACTCGACGATTCTCCTTCGTCCGACGAATCCTCGATTACGCTACTACCTCCTTCCCTATTAGAACGCGTTTAAATTATTACTCGTTCCATCGGGAGCCACCTAGAAATTAAAAATTCGAACTGCTATCAAGCGGCACGATTCTCAATGGAATTCTTAATCGAATACCGCGGAATAAAAAATTCACGAGCTTCTCGTCAAGATTATTCGCATTTCGTTACTTAACCCTTTAAACGCCAACGTCGCTCCGAACGACTCTTTTTTCGAAAGCTACAAATGTAAATAAAAATTTAGAGATTCATAATCTTATGCTTTATTCCACTTTTATAAACCTCGGGTCTGTAAACGGGCGACGCTAAAACTTTAACGAAAAGTTTCATTTCTTTCTCGTCATTGTCTACGTACGGACAATCGTAACCACGTACGTTTCTCATTGTTTCTCCCTCTACTTGGTCTGCGTGTAATTATGTCTGTTCAAAGAAATTACGACCAAGTTATCAGTACCTTGCCCTCCTTGACAAAAGACGAACGTTTCGCTTCGCTTTCTCGAGATTGTTCGTTCGTGCTTTTCCTGGTGCATCTTCGAGTGACGTCAAAAATTCACTGTAACGTGCCAAGTAGATTCATACTGTCGTATTGTAGATGGAGATCTGTACGAGATACCGTTATCACAATCGAAATATTCGCATCTTTTCGTCGCTTACTCGTAGCATGACGAAAAGACGAAATAAATTAGAGAGTATTTTCAGAATTCGAAGCAGAGGTCGTCCTGATTTCTGCTTTTCCGCTCCATTTCGACCGATACACTTGATCGCATTGGCGCTTCGCAACGATAAACTCGTGCACGAATTGGCGCACATACGCGATCGCGGTAAATTCAATTTCGTTTATTTCGATAAGTCAATATCGATAGGTAGGCGAAAAATTACTTCACCGAGGGGGAACGATCAGCTTCGAACAACTTCGTTAATCGAATATTTGCCCGTCGTCAAGACGACGCCTAACTTTTTCGACGATTCCGCACTTTTGGCACGTAGAAAGATCGACGGTCTCGGATCGTTAACGCGTTCATCTCGAATTTTGATTCGGGGGAGTCCCGCAATTCTATATCGGCCGCGCTATCATCGTTTGCTCGCGAAAACGACCAGCATCGAGCGTCGTTTATTATCTCGTGCGGTGCCGCGAAACCGATAACCTCTCTCGGGGTCAATCGATGACCCACGAAACTGATCCGGCTGACACGTCACCCAGATCCGCCGGAGCATTAAATTAAACGCAAAATTAAAGAAGTCGGACGTGTCCTTTTGCCCTTCATCCAGCGCCATTCGGATCGTTCGATACGCCGAAAGAGACGGCGATAATTAAATTTGTTTCCGCCCGAGGGGATATCGCGAAACGTTTGACCGACTACAAAGTAATATTTTGCGGGACTGTTGGCGCGCGAACAAATTTTCACGACTCGCAGAGTCACGGGATCGATCGGACGTCGCTCGACCTTTAAAAAACGGATCCGCGTCCCCTTAGTATCTCGTAATACCTCGAAATCGTCGACGATTCGACGCTTATTAAAATTCGTCCCTTGATTGGCGTCGTTATTCGAGCCGTCGTGACTCGATTAGGAATTTTTATTTACCTTATTTTCGAACGATCATTTTTTTTTGTTAAATACGATATTAATAATAATATCGTAGTATCCGAAAAATCGAACGAGCGTTTCGAGAGAAACTGTTTCGTTAAGTAGTATTTAAGGGGTGAGAAGGCGAAGGACAGGCGATTGGAAAGGATCGAATACGGAAAAACTGTTAAAACGTTATGCAGGAAAGACATTGCACAGAAATATGCTAAACGAAATTTTATTATTTGTCTATACTTTAAATAAATACATCACATCGATTATTACGAATTGTCTAGCTCGATACTCGACTTTTAAAGGAAAGATTATAAAACTACCCTTCTTCCTCGATCAACTATTAATATTCTATTATATTAGTGCAACAAATTAATTTACTACCTCGTCACGAATAAACACGAGCGATTGCCTTAAAAGGTGGAGTTTTACTTCGCAAAATGAAAGATCGCCACTGTTATCCGTGTCAAAGAGGAAAAAAGAAAGTTCGTCGCCGAGTCTAGCGTCTAGATTAGTCGCGTTCGTTCGTATAACGATGCCAATCAAGGAACGAATTTTAACAAGCTACGAATCGCAGACGATCTCGGGCGAGGAGAAACTACGGGCGCACGAATCCGTCTTTTGTGCCGTCAATTAAATGACGATTGTTTCGGACGCGATTTCTCCGAGAAATTTCGACCCGACGTCGATCGAATTCTGCGAATTATCGCAGACTCGACGCGGAAGAGTATAGCGTTTCGTCCCTCTAATACACAAAAAAGCGAGTATACTCGAGCCGCATCTCGTCTCGTTACGGTATAATAACAATTATTTCCATCCGGACGATCGCCAGGGGAAATGAACTGCCGACTTTCGATTTTTATTCTAAAATTCTCACGGAATCTGGGAAAATCAAGTTTCTCGCGTTATCCCACGAAAGGAGAGCGGAAAATCGTAACGTCGGCGCGATCGAGTCGTCGGGAAGAAACTTTCGATTTCCATTCTGGTAAGTTCTCACGGCACGCGTCGAGAAAGGGAAAATCGTTCTACGTCGACGTCTCTAGCGCGTCTCCAGGAAAAGTCGTCGAAAGACGAGAGGAAGATCGAAAGGAGACGCCTTCCTTGTCGCCATTTGCATGGGTTCGAGATGGCACGTTCGCGTTTAACCCTCCCTTCGACTTCCTGTTGACTCTCTCGCGTATTATCTCCGCACTGGCACGCTTCCTTATCCCCCCCTGCTCGAGTCGTACGCAATAAACGACGAAAGAATCTAATTTAGCTACGCACGAGACGTATTTACCGCGCGATAACGCGTTCTAAGCCGAGGCTCCGCGAGGGTGTGATACGTGCCGGTCGCGGAGGGGGTGGGTCTCGAGGGTTAGGAAGCGCAAGGGTGGGAGAGCCTCGTAAAACGTAGCACAAAGGCGGCTGCCACGGGGATGAACGACCTCCTGTTCCGCATTGGACCCTCGTGGAAGCGAGGTGTTAAGCGAGAAAAGAAACGAGACGTAGGAAGCTTTCTGAAGAAATGACGCGCGTTGGGATGTACACTGGAAAAGGGAGTTGGGAGGAAAGGAGGGTAGAGAAACGTATTTCTATGAGAAGACTTAGCGCGGTGAGAGAAATACGTACGAATAGAGATAATTCGAAAGAAGGCACTTGTTTTAGCGAAAATAACACGCGTTAACGCGTTGACTGCCGCGGGGGTCACCTGTGACCGGCGACACGACCAATAGTAAAAATACATAATTCGAATAAAAATCGATACTGATAGTTTTTCGATAATGCCCATCGTTACTATAGTGGTACCTTGAGATACGAGTTATTTCATTCCGCAACCGAGCTCGTAAGTCAGAATTCTCGTATCTCGAATCAATTTTCCCCATTCAAATCTGAGCGTTGGCTCGCTATGCCAACTGGCTGTGACGTCACCGAGGCTGGCTCGTATATCAAATTTTGACTCGTAACTCGAGGTAAAAACTGGACCCTAGTGACGTATCTCGAAAAACTCGTACGTTGGGGCACTCGTATGTCAAGGTACTACTGTATAATGGTTTGAAGAAAGAATAATTTTATTAACACGTGAAAAATATACACATTATCCGTGCGTATTGCGATGAGTCTTATCGAAGCACTCTAGGCAAAGAAAAGATGAACCGATAGAATCGACACGATATGTCGCTACTTTTGTAATAAAATAATTCTTTGCATTTAGTCGGGAATTGAAATATTTTTTCGAATCGCTCGTTTGAATAATACCAGTGAATTTATAAACAAGCGGGTCTACAAAGTCTCAAGGATCACCAGCACGAAAAGTGCATTAAACACGATTAAACGGTTCGGCTTATCTGCTATAAATAATATTTCAACATTACATGCATCGCACCATAGAAAATTCACGTTGGCGCCCCGAGCAAACAACGTAAATTACGCAGAGTTTCTTGGAATCGTAAAGATCTTGACGACGACTGAGTCGAAATAATCGATGGGAAAAATAGAAGAAAAAATTCTGTATCGAAAGGTGGACGGACGAAAGATAGGCTATCGTTGAAGGTATAAGCACGAGAGGAAGGAGATTCGGAAAGGTAGTCGGGAGAGAATAAAAGCTCGAGCCAGAGCTCTAGAGAGAAAGGGTAGGGAAGAGGAAGAGAGAGAGCGTCAAAGACTATGGCAAAGAAACGGGCGAAGGAAAACAAGAACGAAGGACGAAGTGGCTGTTCGGTGGAACGAAAGATGGAGGAAGAAAGGGAAGGACCTCGCAAGACGTACCTTTCTTCTTCTTCTTCTTCTTCTTCTTCTTCTCTGGTTCTCTCGCGTAAAAGAGCGCCGAGCGGTACTCGAGGAGCGCGTTTTCCTTCCTGGCGAAATTTACCGGCGCTAAAACGGCCGGACACGACGAATGCTCCGGCGCTCGTTTCCATCTTCCAGCTGAGCCGCCTCCGCCTCCACCACCCGGCGCTCCAAAGACGATCGTTACGTTTAGGCATCTCGTGAATCCAAGAGAGCGTTAAAGAGGGAAAGACTGAAACCTTCTCCCCTTCTTTTTCTCGATCCTCGTTCATCACCCTTTAAAGAGGCACGCTTGGACCGGTTGCCTTTGAGCGTCGAAATCTTTCGGTACAAGACGTCGAAGAAGTCGTATAAAATCGTACGAGAGAGAGAGAGGGAGGGAGGGAGGCGTGAAAAACGCAGGAAAACACGCGCGATAGAATGGACTTACGCCCTTTAGGACCACCTTTTAGGCGCCTCAGCCTACCGATTCTTCCTTCCATCCTTACGTCGTAATTTCCACGTCCGATTCGTATCTGAGGAGCGTGGTAAACAGCCGTGAGTCGAACTCGAACCGGTCGGAGAGATCGTAGGTAGGAGAAGGAGGTTTTTCTACCTACCTACGTACCTATCTACGAAGAAGAAGACGAAGAAGAAGAAGAAGAAGAAGAAAAAGAGGAAGAGGAAGGAGCGGACTCGAGCGTAGGCAAGTTAACGAGGGAACGATCAGGCTCTTAAGCTTCTCGTTTACGGCGACGCTCGCGCTCCGAGCGTCGCCTCGACGATCGATCGGATCATATCGACGCGTAATTAAGGTGCCAGCCTACTTTTACGATCGCGAGCGTGCGAGCGAACGACGCACCACTTCCACTACCACCACCAGCAACGTCAGCGCCTTTCCTTACACGGCAACGTGTAAATTGGATCTCTCGGTGCGCGCGCAAAAATTAGTAGTCGCGTGGACTCTCCTCGAAAGGATGGAACGATGAAAGGAAGGATGGAAGAGAGGAAGGAAGAAGGAGGCTTTTTCTTTCACGGTTTTACGAGACGCACGAAGGCGTTCGAGGCGGTGGGTCGCGATCGGTGCCGCGTCCACGCGGCTCTCGATTTTCTACGAGCGCGATAACGATCACCGGAGAATGCGAAACGAGCTTCTCGAAGTTATGACGAGGGAAGCTTATATATTTTCTGGATTTCGCGCGGCGCGAGTTATGTTAATGCGTCGCGTTCCTACGGCTTTCTTCGTTACGGAAGATCGTTACCTGCGAGTGGAGAACCGTGTCTGTATGGATTTCCTCGACGAGAGACGAATGAAATCGAGCGTAGCAAGTAAATCATTTAAATCGAAGGCGAACTCGCGAGCGATTAGCTCGTTATTAATATTCTTCGATTTCGATTCGTTTAAAAAGCGCGATCGTATAAGAAAGGAATTTCGTCGAATCGCGATGAAATAAAGTTAAATCCCCGAAGTAGAAGACGATGAAAAAGAAAAGCAGTCGCTTGGGATAACGTTAATAACGACGACGAGAAAAAAATCGTGGTAACGAATTCACGATTACGCGTCTCGAAAGAAAATTGCTCGTCCCCCTGCCCCAACGTGAGTTTAACGAGCGATTTGCCGCGTGTTCGAACTAAGAAAATGGACGTTCGTTATCCGCTTTACTGAAAAAAGCAACGAAGTGAAAGGAAATCGGTGAAACGACCGAAGGAACGATTTTGAGGGGTTGCTGCACGGGAGAAGCCTCGAAATTTCGTCGCGTTCGAGGGCGCGCTACGAAACACATCGTCGTCTCGTTTTCTCGCTGCTCGTTGCGTTATTCTTCCCCTCCGCGCCGCCCTCCCTCCATTCTTGTCTCGTTCTCTCGTTTCTCTTCCGTTTGCGCACCTCGCAGCGGTTCCTCGAAGCGCGAGAGGGTGGTTGTCGGTCTCGCGACTCTCCCTTCGCTCGAGTTGCGAATCGCAGGCTGCCGGATGCGGCGGCGCGCTCCACCCGGCAGAACGCGCCGGAATTCCGCGGAGGCTGCGTCCGACGAGATAAATTTTATTTAACTTCGCCGTCGTCGTCGTCGTCGTCGTCGTCGTCGTCGACCTCGTAACGACTCCGCGACACAGTCGGCACCGCAAACCAATACGGGAGAAAACGTCGGACCGAATCGAAACGAATTCGAGATTCGCTCGTCGATTCGACGATACGAAGGTAGGCGATTATCGTCGACCTTCGATCTTTCGTTTTTAAATTTCGATTTCTAATTTTATAGATCTTTATGGTTTATATTGGGTTGTCCGGAAAGTTCCTGCCGATTTTCGGTTTCTTTTAATTTATTTATTATTTTATTATTTATATTATATAATTAATTTTTTTTCTTCGAAATCGGCACAAACTTTCCGGACGACCCAATAGATTATTTTTTTATGATTATTCTAAATTAAAGAAAAGAATCGAGGAAGAGTGAATCTGAAACTTAGATAAAATAAGGAAAGAAGGAGGACGGAATAGTGGGAGAAATTTAATTGAATAAACGAGAAGAGATTATTTCGCGGAATGGAATAAAACGCGTTCGTTGGGGAAGATTTCATTCTTCAGACGACGGATAGCATAGCTATTTTATCCAAATTTATAAGGTCGTGCACGCTTTTGGAACGAATGCACTTTGAACTTTAAAACGCAGTCAATCGCGATGCATTCAACGTTACTTTCGATAAAAGTAGAATATAAAATCGAAGTCATTCGTAAGACGCGTTACTCTTTCTCTTCCTTCATTTCTAAGGACACCTTCAACGAACTTTCTGTTAGCTCTTTACCAATACGTTTCTTTTCTTACGAACGAATTAATTATTACTAAGAGTATCTCGCAATATCTTTTTCATAGTTATATGTATAGATTCTTCGTAAATAAATTATCGAGAAGACACCGCGTTCTTCAAGTTTATCGATTATTCGCGAGAATAAAAACAAGAAGCGGAGTAGACGTGAATAATTTAATCCCTCGAACGTGACACATCATTGTCAAACTGATTCTTGGCGTATTATTGTTTCATGTCGCTAGAAAGACTATTTTAGGTAACGTTCTGCATCTTTTACGAGGTTGTTCTAGGGTCGTAACGTAACAGAGACAGAAAAAGAGAGTCCAATATAACAAAATTGAAATCTTAAGCTTCCCGAATCGTAAAATTTCTCCATTGTCGCGAACATTTATCCCAGTTTAGATTTCCTATCGAAAAGATCAGCTACAAAACCGTCGATTGGAGAAAACGGAGGAACGAAGGCATTCCGTACGTTAAATATCGGAGCTCTAAGAATTTAAGGATCGAGGCATTGCCCTCGTCGTCGTCGTCGTCGTCGTCGTCGTCGTTGCAGTGATTACCTCGAAGCAATGTGGCGTTGAGGAATGGACGGACGAACGCGCGTAGAAGCCGAAAACCGGCGAGTCTCCGTATTCATCTTTCTCGAGGGCGACGCGTGAAGGTGGAGAAAGGTGGCGGCATTGGCGAGTCCGGTGACGAGAGAACCAAGAGCAGTGAGGAGGAGTTGGTGCTGGCTGGTACTGATGGTTGTGGTGGTGGAGAAAGAGGTGAAAGAGGAGGAGGAGGAAGGACGTAAGGCAGAGGAGAGACGGACTTCTCGATTCCGTCACGGCGCGTCCTCGAAGAAAGGAACGGGGAAACTCGAACCTGTCTGGAACACCGGCACGGCGACCACCTGCCGTCCGCGCGGCCTTGCACGCCCCAGAGAGATCCGTTCGAAGCGCCGAAGGAAATACTCTGGAGAAGTCGAAGCTTTCGAGCCGGCACAGCCAACTTTAGAATTTAAAGAGCCTTTTCCTCTTCCTCTCCGTCTCTCTCTTTCTCCGTCGCGCGGCGACATAAGCGAGTCCTCCAATCTCTCTTGCCTCTAGCTCGAGATTAGATCGAACCTACGTCTGCGGAGCGTTTTTCTTCTCGTCATGGCGTTACCAGCATTTGAATTCGAGACCGACTACTTCCGAAAGGATGCTTCGAATTCGTAGTATCGGAATGCAAAGGATATCGACGCGTCCCGATCTCCATCGAGGATGAGGCGACTCCTAGACGCGTCATCGTGATAAATTGCGATTTTCCAGGCAGTCGGGATGCTAAGGTGTTCCTCGATCTATCTCGTCGCGAGAAATTTTCGATCCGGTCCTACGAGCGTCTCCTTCGGCGATTTATTCGCAGAGCTTAGTGGAAGCTCCGTTCGCCTAGATTACCGATACATCGAGATCCTCCCCTTGATTCACCGATTTTACTCGACATTCTTATTGAACGTGCCTTTAGCCCTCTTAGTGCGGCGGGCCGATTCTTCTTCTCAATTAAAAATGTGTTTTTCCAAATAAAACAATATATGAATGTATAAAACGATAGTTTTACAATGCTTTTTTTCTACATTTATTAAGTCACATTTTATTAAATTACCTTCCGCATTTCTCGCTGGTACCCCAGGAAGAAGAAGGTTAGCACTAAGAGTGTTGATTAGCGTTTCCGAATTCTTTCGTTCGACTCGTACGTTTCGCTCGTGCCCATTTCTATCTTTACTTCTCCTTTACTGCGTACTTTGGCGCATTCCATCGATCGATTCCCATTTTTACGTGCGTAACACGCGATACCAAACTATTCGAAAGAATATTTCTTTGAAGTTACACGAAGCGATCATACCGTCGTTATTTCTTTTCTCTCTGTCTTCGTCTCAAATGCTTGCGACGGACGAATTATCGCTCGAATTGAATTTTCAAGCGTTCTCCTCGCACCCGACGTGGAAGAGTGCGAGGCGAGGACGTACGTACGGACGTACGTATTGTACAATACCTAGCTAGGTACGTACGTACGTCTCTACGACCGGGCGTTCGTACTCACGACGCCCGGAGCATCCGGATTACGAGTCACACACGGCCGAAATGGCCGACGTTAAAGCCGCAGGATGATTTATCTTCGTGGCTGGCTCCAGTTGGCGCGAGCGTGCGCTCACCCGCGCGAGACAGCAACCAACGAACGAACGAACGAACGAGCAAGAGTAGCGACCGGTATGCACCAAGGGTATTAAGCTCCAACTATCCGTTTGCGTTCGACCGGCACGCGTGCGCAACCACCAAACTCTCTCTTCTCTCTCTCTCTCTCCCCCTCTATTTTGTCTCTCTCTGTTCTTCGTTTTGTGTTGGGTATACCAGAAAAGAAGAAGAAAGAGAGAGTCAGGTCTCAAGATAATAACTCGTCCATCTGAATGACTAGGCGCCGCGTCCGGTATCCAAGAACGCCGTGAGGTTCGAGAGAGGGGAGAGGAGCCGGTTTCCTTTCTTAATGCGGGCCGAACGATAAGCGACTGGCCGCTTATCGCTTCGTTCTTTCTTCTTCCTTCTCCTGCTCTCGCTGCTCTCTCTCTCTCTCTCTTTTATTCTCCACCTTCTTCATTCATCCTCTCCGTCGATCGGAATTCGGTATCTCTGAATCGTGGACTCGTTAGCAGCGACGAGTTCGAGGAGACTGGAAGGAAGCACGACTTTGTTGGAGGAAGAACGTGGAAAGCTGAAGAAAAGCGACGTACGCGTCGAGTCGAAAGCGAAACTCGTCTTACAGGAGTACGAAGCTACGATTACGGGGCACTCGAGGCTACAACGAGCCAGACGATATCGCGCTCCTCGCGCTTTCAAAGCGTTTCGAGGCAGTCTCGATCCTTTCAGGAGCACGTGTCTCGTCTTCGAGGCTCGCTGCGATATCTAGAGCGCTTTCGAGATCGAATCGGTTTCGTTCTATCGAATATTAACACGTTGAATAACGCGCGAATTTATAAAAAAAATTGTAAAAAAAAGTTCGTTTGCCGCGTGCAAATTAATTATATTTGACGAATCGAGCGGAGGACGAGACATTTTTTGCAACGAAGTACGCGTCTTCCCCTTTAACAACGATACGATAAGTTTCGGGCTGGAATGATTTATGTCTTTTAAATCGTCTATCGTTCGTCGAATAAAACTTCGTGTCTTGTACTTCACGGAAGATTATCCATCCTCGTTTGTCGCCGTACGACCCGGCGTCTACTTTTCGAGCGGACCTCGAGAAAAACGCAAGCGACGCCCGTTTAAACGGTGACGCGCCATTCGACGCGTGAAACGAGGGAATTTCGGACGCACGCGGCGCTCTAGTTGGCTAAATGAAGTCGCGTTCGCGTCGTCGTTCGCGATAACACGGACACGCTGCGATTTTATTCGAGACTTCCACCTAACGCTTCGTTATTATCGTCCCAATTATTTTATTTCGCGTTGATTCTCGCTCCGACCGATTCGTCGAACATCGTTAAGGGGGATTCGTATCGCGGGAAATTTAATTACAGACCGAAGGCGATCGAATATCGAGAGAGAGAGAGAAAGGAAGAAAGAGCATAACGTTGCACGTCGCATTTCTGCAGAAACTCCGCGCCACCGAATCCGGAAAACGATTCGCCCTTGCCCTTAAGCAGGATTCGAAGGACGATGAGTGGGAGGAGTCGGTGCACGACCCTAACCTGTCCTTTATTCGGCTCCGTCGACTGGCTCCCCCGCCCCCTTTGGCGCCCCTTTTCGCCGTCCCTTCTTTCCTCTCACTCTCTCTCTCTCTCTCTCGCTTCGTCTCGAGGCACGGTGAGCGGCGAAGGAGGTAGAACCGCGAGGTCTATATTGCGGTTAATCTATGTTCCGATTGTATCTGTTCATTGGGTTACGAAGTACCCGGGCACGGGCCCTCGGACATTAACTGCCGTTGTTACTGCCTGCAACGATCGCAGATACCAGCAGTTTCGCCGCATTCGTGTCGTGTGTGTTTGCATGAGAGCAGTCTGCGGAGTAGCCTGATCGATAGAACGGAAAACGGAGTAGAACCGAGGAAGATCGCGACGCGTCGGACAGGGTGTGCGAGAGAGAAGGAGGGGGGAGTTAAAAGCGAACACGACGAGAATCCACCCTCGATTAACGAGTTTTCTGTAATTCCAGCCGAAAACGACACCTTTCTCCTTCTTTCGCGAACCACTTCGCCTCGACTCTTTGTCGTTCTTCCTCTCCTTTCTGTGTCTCGATGCTCGTGTTACGACTACCGTTTCGAGCCACTGGCGTCGTCGTTGGTTTTCCGAAGTCTTTTCGAAAATACGCTGCTTTTGCCATGTTATTTACGACACTTAACGATCCGAACAGAATGGTCTCCCCAATTTAACACCTTGACTACTGCGTTGAGTTTTTTACGTCGTAATTCGTATGGGCCCGTCGTTCACCGGTGACCCCCACGGCTGTCAACGTATTAAAGTAAGTCTCCGCATGACCGATCGAGGAGATCTCTCTTTCCATTATCATCGGTAATCTTGACCTGGAGTCATTGGCAACTACTCGCCAAGTTTTTCTGCCTTTATAAAGCATGTAATGCATGTAAAGTGCTAAAAAATAATATCGTAACAAAATATTATAAAAATATTGTAGGAATCGTGATTTACCAAGGGGTATTGATTGAACGCATTTTTAAAATAAGGAAATAACTGTATTTCAGCTGGCCCCACTCGCTATACTCTCATTCTCATTCTCGCTCTAATTCTAACTCCAACTCTAATTCGAAATCCGCCTCACCTTCTGGACCCTTTTCCATATATCCACTCATCCCGTTTCTTCTCTTCGCATGTACACATTCATCCTTCCAGGCTGGTTCCTCTCGCATAACCGTCTTCGCACTCCTTCGTCGCCTAAAACAAACCTAGGCTTTATAAAACCTGAGAGACTAATAAAACCTGTATCTAATCCTCTCGAAAGTTTATCTGTTTCCTTTGGTCGTTTATTGCGACACGTTCGACGGTTCGCTTTTCTAGTATCCGTCTCCAGACGCATACCTAATAAACGATCACATTTCATCGCTATACAAGGCGAATACCCATAAACGGTCGTTCTTGTACTCTTTCTTTATTTCTTCGTTTCTTCCGTTCTCTCTAAAACCTGCGATATATAATATAATAAGAAAAAATATAGTAAAAAAAAAAGATAAGGAATATGCGAAAAATGCAACGGTGGAGCGCGCTTTTGGTTAAGCGTTAAGTTCCTTGCCGACGTTCTTTGATTCGATTTCCTTCGAACGACGGTATTATTTCCTCGATCGTTAGTATTCGCTCTGGAAATGTCCCAAAGCGGTCGCCAGTGTTCTATAGAAACAAACGGACGAAGAAATAAGGACGAGAAATTAGCATAAATAGTATCGTTCGAAAGAGGACGATTGTACTCGACTGTCCTTTCACGTTGACGCGACTTTTGAAAAGGAAAGAATCGCGATGGATTCTGAATGCGGATTTCCTTTGCGTTTGTAATCGTGAAAAACGAGGGCGAAGTAAAGCGCAACCATACGCGTGTACGTAAGATTTCACGTAGGAAAACCGAAGGACAAAGAGGAGAGCGAGTATAATTATCGCTTTACATTAAGATATCTTGGGTCAATTAGTAGACGTCTTCGCGCAGTCGCTCGTTTCTTCCGAGAACGCGAAAATTTCGCAACGTCTTGAATGAAACCGTGAAGATAACTCTCTCCTATCTCCCTTCCACGCTTTGTCTGCTTTCGTATGTATATATGTTTATAACGCGCGTCTATCTTTCTCCGGCTTTCCCTCTTTCTCTCTCTCTCTCTTATATACGTGTATATAACCGGATGGAGGAGAGTGTTCGGTCGACTCTCGACGGAGATACTTCTCCAAGATCGAGTCGAAACGGAGGAAGAAAAGGCGTTGCTTATGAATACAAAGCTCGGTTAAACCTTTTCTTTTAGATTCTAATTTAAGCTGGTGCAACGATGAGCGCAAGTGTGCCTCTTATATTAGACGCCGTTTTCCTGGAGCACTCGTTAAACGAGTCATTTCCACGCGGTGCAAATTGATTTAAACAAGACGGCCGTGACCTAACAAAATTTGTCGTTATTCCACCTTCTTACTTTCAATTTTTCAACGTCAATTAATGCAATGGAGTCTTCGCATTTTACAACAGATTTTTCGAGAATTTATCTCTTCACGAATTAAGATATACTACATATATATATCGTAACTGCCGATAGGTAGAAGAAGGAATAAAATAACAGAATCTAAGAAGGAGACCGTCAGATGGAAAAGTCCAAAATAAGAAGACAGATTGTAAAATATATAAAATTATAGTTATAGATAATAGCGAACATTAATTGTCGTTTCTTTTGTTCGCAGGTAAGATTGTATATAGCGAAATAATTGTAAAACAATAGGGGGGCTCCGCTTTTGTTCACAGAGAAACTAAATTTTGTTTACTTTATCATCTGAAATAAAAATTGTCTTACATATATTTTTTTCTCAACGTTAATAGGAACGATCGCATTAAATATTCGTTGGATTTGATCGAGTCAACGATCAATTCGAAAAGTGAGATTTCTTCGATCGAGAGCGCATAGCGCCACGAAAAAAATGATTCTCCCAAGTACTGCCAAATCGTGTCGTCGAGTAGCAAGACCGAAACGAAGTGGGTGACTTCGATCTTGCCCGCCTACGATCCTTCGACGATCGAGAAACGATTCGTCGAAATGGACGAGAGAGGAAGAACCGCTGTTCCGATTCGGACGCGTATTAATGGAACGTTCCCGTTCGAACGTTTCTACGACGCGGCGTTCGCATTCGCATCGTGACACGTCTTCGTACGAACTCGTGGACCGAGAGACATCGGTCCGGCCCATCCCTCTCGTGATTTTCCAAATCGTCAGAAGGGTGTGAAGCATACATAATGCAACGAGAGGCATTATGCGAAGGCGTGTACGAGTCTATCCATCGTGTCCGCCATTACGAAAGAGCCCCGAGCGCGTAGGTGTTGGTAAGTGTCCGTACGAACGACGAGGACGACGACAAAGGCGTGCCTCGCGTGGCGTATCGTTCACCGACCCAAACATAGGATTTTCGTCGAAACGACCCTAACGAGATGACTGGAACTTTAACTTCCATTTTCGTACTGGCTCGGCTCCTTCGTGCACGATTAAAACGAACGGGAGGAATTAACATGCCGCCTAAGAAGCGTGGCTTTTGCTACGAGTTGTTCTCAGACTGCTTGCCCATCGGTATTCTCCTCTGCTTTTCTCTCTTTCTTTCTCTTCGGCCCTTACTTTACTTTACTACCTCCTTTTCTCCCTTCGGAGTATCTCCCGATAGAGTGCTTTCGAACTGGCGTGTACCTACGCGATTCGCTCTTTTAAATTTCATGGAAAGAAGAACGCGAACGCGCATCGAATCGTACGTTGAACGAGCACTTTGCCGGAGGCAGGTCTTCCCAAACTAATTCGATCGTAGAATATTCGGTGGAAGAGGATGGGATCCCTGGGATCCGTGAATACGTCCAGAGAAACGTGTCTATTCTAGGACAAATCGAAAGAGAGAAGGAAAGGACGAAAAAGGAGATAGGTAAGAGACCTTTTCATTGAAAACTAGCCTCGTAAAGCTCAACCACGGACAATATATTAAAAGCAATAACAAGCCTACGCTATTGTCCTATGACTTCGTAATTTATCGGGATTTTTAAAGAGAAGTGTCGAAGGTGAATCGGTCGACTCGTATTTAAATCACGTTTCAAGATTTTATTCGTCATCGTTTCCACGATATATCTTTTTCGTTCTGTCCAACTGTCGTATGGACTACAAGCGATTCTTTAACGTACTCTGACGAAACGAAAACGGGGAGACAAAGGTTCGCGTGTAAAGAAAATCCGACGTTTCCTATGCGTCCAACGTAATGTAAAAAAGAGGAAGTGGAAAAGAAAAGTGACGGAGCGAGAGAGGAAGAGGGAGGACGTCGCGACATCAACGCGAAGGAGTTATTTTCGGCGATCGATCTGGTGGCGCGCGTACGTCGCTGCACAACTGGAGGAACGTTTTCGAGGTCGATGGACGGCTTCGCGCGGTCGATTTGTCCGCTCGGCGGCCGGTTCAGAAAAACGGCGTGCGGTCTGTTACGGGGTAATCTGCAATGGCTCCGATAAATCTGAAATCTCGTTCGCGATAAAACCACCGTCGAATCGACGCGACGGCTGCGAAATACAAAAAGAGGATGCCCATCTACCCACCTACCCAACTACCGACCGACCGACCGACCGACCGATCAGCCAACCTACCTACGTACATATCCCTCCATAAGTCACGGATGCTTGGCCGTTATCGAAGAAATGCATTGTTTAACGCGCATTGAACGGCCTCTATTCATTTTCACGCTTTGGAACATCATCGCCGCGCGTGTTGAGCGATTTCTTACGTCACGTCATCAGCATCTTTGAAACGACGCTTGGTAGTCGCGTGATAACTCGATCAACCACTAGAGTCTGGTCTTTCGACTAGGCGTTGAAATTCCTGGCCGCGAAGGTCTTCGATGATCGTTCGTAGCAGATAAGATTCTTCGTGTTCAACGCGTTAAACGACACGCCGATCCCCCAGGACCGGCCACAGACTTTTGGACGACATCGGTGTTGTTCGATTAAGAAAAAGAACGTAATATTTGAGAAGTTAGTGTAATTTATTAAGATAGGGGATTTCGGGAAAACTTAGAATGTGAATTCAAAGAAGAATTTATCGCAATTGGGAAAGGTCAGGCAAGATTTCCCAAGACGGGGATGAGGGTGCTCTGAAAATGGACAGGAAGACTCTCGATAGAAAACTCTGATCCTCGAGCCGATATTTCGCCGGGTTAACCGCGGTTCCTAACGCTTCTGTTCAATTTCCGCTTCGCCTATCGGCGGTGATCAGACGTCCGAGTCTGGACCTGAACGGAAGGGAAACGGCCTGGACAGTTAACGTGTTACGAAAAAACCCAGAGGTCAGTGGTATCGCGTTCTTTAGGCCGTAGGTACGATTCGGATGGAAATTTTTGTTAGTTTTTGTTGGTTTGTTCCTCGTAATTTTTTATCGATCTCGATTCGCGGGTTAACAAACCGATTGACGTTTTCAAATGCGAACGAGGAGCTTGTATAGAACGTAAATACAATTACTCGTGTACGAAGTGTCCGCCAGTAGTGGGTTGTAAAATTTACTCGATACGCGCAATCGGTAAAACAATAATTTCATTCCGTATTCGTGTCACTCCGCGGTAGCTTTAACCGAGCGTCGCTCGAAATTCGCTAAGGGCTGCGCACGACTTATGGGCGTGGATGTACGTGTCTCCATCGAACTACGGCCTCGCGACGATTACCAGCGTCGATATTGGAGCCCTTCCTCCCACCTCCGTTTTCCTCCTCGCATTTCGTCGCTCCTATTCGCGACTCGACCTCGATTTCGAGCACATCGATGTCTCGTCCCTTTCGTATCGTCGATTTTTCGTGGTTTCTCGAATTTAATTCGGCCTCGGGGAGAAAAGGACGAATTTAACCGCGTCTCCATGATACCGTCGGTATCGGTTCTTTTCGCGGTACGTTTCGGCCGTTTTCCTTTCGACTGATCGGTCAAAAGCGCGGCCGCGTCGTCGGCGTAATTTCCACGCTTTTCTCCCGTAATAGTTGGTCGTTAACGTAACACGTCGCGATGTAACTCGCATCCCTCGCGCTACATCACCACGTAGGTACGTACGTTGTTCGAATTCGTTCAGCGGCGACAAGCCGCGCTCGTAAACGCCCTGCCCATCCTTTACCCGTAAAGAATTATCAAGCGCGCTGCGCTCCGTGCGACCGTACCTAGCAATTCCGATGGTCCTGCGTTATATTTTAACCATCAACGTCATCCGCCGTGTTTCATTCGTCATCCACTCGTTGGCCGTGCTGCAAAGTTCCACCTTTTATTTCGAAATTCGTCCAGACGGGCTTCCCCTTGCGCGATCGCGAATCGAACGAGGATTTTACTTGCAATTTTTGATACTCGAATTTCAACTCAGTCTCGATCGAGTCACTGTCGCCGATATGAAGTTTCCAAGCTTGTTGTCGATACGACGAGATTGTATTGCATGGCTTATGCAGAATTATATATTATATTAATTATATATATATATATATATATGTAGAGAGAGAGAGAGAGA
>JAITYT010001376.1:347465-362186 GCA_025433975.1 Liostenogaster flavolineata
CGAACCGCGCAGGCAAAAGGTTTCTTTCCTTCTTGCTTCGACATTTTTCCGGAGTTTTCGCAAAGACAGAGAAGAGGCGACGGGCCGAAGGAGGAGCGAAAAGAGGAGTGAGGAAGCAGAGAGACAGGAGCAAACGCCTTTTAACACGAGAACCACGTTTCCCTTTACCGCGCTCGATTTCCTTCCTCTGCCGATTGGAATTCTTCGTTCCTCTCTGCGTCCTCCTACGCTCGCGAAAACGAAAAGACGGCAGCACGAACGAATGATCCTTTCGAGAGCTATTTATCAGAGCTCGATCGACGAGATCGCGCTGACGAATCGAGTGTCAGGAACGATGCAAGGGGAGAGACTAGATTAAATTAATTTCTTTACGGATTTCGACTCCGCGTACGTCCGCGTTGTTCGATGACACTTTTATTTCTAAGTCGCTCTCGTCGCTCTGGATACCAATTGGAAAACTTACGAGTACAACTTGTCCATAGAAGTCTTGACACTTTGCCGACCGGTCATTTATTTACGTAATTTTTACGCAATCGTTCGTACGCTGCATAGTACAATTGCGTAAGTAGTTGCAATATAATTATAGGATATTAGTAGTTATTTAGTCGATTGATCGAGGAATAAGGATAAAATCTTTCCTCTAAAAGTTGGGTCTCGAATTAGACGATTCGTAATAATCGATATGATGAATTTATTTAAAGTATAGACAAATAATACGACTTTTTTTTAGCACATTCCTGTGCGACGTCTTAACTGTTTCTCTCCGCTCGGTCCTTTCCAATCGCTTGCCTTTCCCCTAGAATCGTCCGGAAATTGTTTCCTTTTCCTCTTCTTCGCTTTACTTTGAAAACATAGGGCTATGCAAGAAGCGTATAGGCTGGTTGTGAGAGAAAAACGAGGCATATTTGTCCTTACCAGAGAAAGAATCCGAAAGTTCACGGAGCGTTGAAGTTCGTTTCGTGGTGACGTGCGCCACGAATTAATGCGAATTGATAAAGCAGTTTTTCAATTTTCTCGCGTACAACTTTGAGCTTTGACTAATTTGTTACTCGAGATGAGCAAGTAAGACGGGAACTCGTGATATCAGGCGAGCTCTGTAAGTAGCGTCCCGCGAGCTCTTGGTAGAATTTATAGAAGCGAGAAGAAAATAGAACGCATTCTATCATTCAAACGTACGTATGTCGAACCTAACGAAGCTATCGGGAATATTCGGGAGTAACAACGCGATATTTGGGGCCAGAAACGAACGATCGATAAGACGTTCTCTCGAATGAGCTTTACTTAGCTCGAACAAATTTAATCGATGCTCACATCTAGGTAGTTGGGATATAGCTCGAGGGCGATTGAATAAATCGTGCGTTCTTTCTGGAAACATCGAACATAATACAATACGTTATAACGTTTTTCTTAGGTCGAGCGACTTTGGTAGCACAAAATAAAAAAGACGATCAAAGCGGAGATGGCGAATATTTATTAAAAAAAAAAAAAACGGATCTCGCGTACAGCGTTCGCATCGCGGTCCGATGAAAGGGTCTCCTTCGAACGAACCGAATAAACTTTATCATTGGATTGATTAAATTTAATCGGTGCACGTACATAGTTAACTAAGATACCTCTCGACGACGATTGAATATATTACACGCGTACTTTCTGGAAATACCGGACTGGGGTCAAAATAACTCGAGAGAGAGGCATCGTGAGCGGGATGAGAAAGGTACGACGCAACGGAAACGTGCTTAGAGTTGGTGCGCGCCGCAATGGACCTACGTCGAAACGTGTTCTCTCGTGCGACTAGCCGAGCACGTCCACAGAGAGAGAGAGAGAGAACCAACGGATGTCGCTTACTTTTTGCGTCTTACCGCTTGACTCGCCTAAAATCGCTAGGAGCCATCCTCCGTCGTGTACACGCCTCTGTTCTCTCTTTCTCTTTCCCAGCAGCTTTTTTCGTCACAATTCCTTCGTCGTGGCTATATCGAGGAATTGATGGTGGAGACTGGAGTCGTCCTCCATAGTCCTAGGAGAAAACGAATTTCGAACGACAGCCGTTATCGCCCTTATCGATAAATAAAATACGTGGAGAGCACTTAGGTCCGACAAGCAACGCGTAATCTTCGATGGAGCTAGTAGTAAGTGGGCAGTGTGGATCGGAGCGAGATAGAAAGGAGAGAAAGACAGAGAGAAGAAAGTCACGTTTTCCGATCGGTAGAGCCGTTCGGTGTCTCCACGTAGGGATGGATGGAAGGAAGGAGGGAAGAAGGAAGGGTACAACGACCGATGAGCAGGAGGAGGATGCTGCTGCGACGTCGGGTAAAGCTTTAAATTCTCGTAATCCCTGCGGAACGCGGTAACGCCGGTGACGTTGATACCAATGGCGCAGGCGCCGCGCGTCGTTGCGACGCGCCAACGAGAATACGCCCTGTGTGCTCCCGACATAGCTAGTAGTTAGTACGTGTATCCTGTACTCGTGAATCCTGGCTCGGTCGAGTGTCCTGCGTGTGACTGAGAGAGAGAGAGAGAGAGAGAGAGAGAGAAGAGACATCGCCGTCGAGAATACAGGGAGGAACGAGTCGTGCTTCGCAAAAATGAAGATGTTACGACCCCGATTGATAAATCGGCGTACGTGTGCGGGAATTAGAATGTTTAGGCGAACTCTATATTTTTTCTAGTTCTACTTCCGATATCGGCGCACGTCTCGCACCAAATGGATCTTGCGAGAATTTTTTTACGAGCCTATCGACAACGTGTTTGATAAAGGAGAAAAATATCTCGAACTAAGGTACAAATGATCGAGCGCCGTTGATGACCGAGCGCTATGTTACTTTCCATACGATGAGGTTGCTAACGCTTCTGCTCTGTTGCGACTACTCCGTACCGCTGTTACTGGACAACCGCTGCTAGACTACTACTACAGTTCCTACTCCGAGATATTTTCTAGAAGAAAAATTCTAGCAGTAGATTAATGACTTCGATTGGTTACTTTTTTAAATAATCGATTGTTCTTTGGATACTCGAGCAATCGAGTCAAAAGCGGAGTCGACGATATCGCAAAGGTGGGAACAAGCAGCTATTGCTAGCTCGTATATGTTTATTACTGACCATAATAAAGATCATAAAGGTCAACGACCGTTTTCTCAAGCATGTTTCATGAAATTTCTATACCAATTGGAATTCTACGTGTATCGAACGAACTGTCGACTCGATAAAGGTTCTCTCGACTCGCATCGTTATAGGATCTTGAATCTTTAATTGCTGGTCTAACTACAGCGCGATAAAAGCTCATTGACCGCGTTTGAGACGCAAAATCTAGGGTCGATCGATGCGCGAATCTATTCGCGAGCTTCGATAAGAATCGTCGAGATTCGATCGAACGAGCTTCGATGACGAGAAGTAGAGCGAAGCGAGACGAGTCGAACATCTTCGACTATTTTGAAGGAAAATAGTGTTGCCTTCATCGCGATCGAATAAGGCGTAAGATGACGAATTAATGGAGGAGAAGCGAAACAATAGCGTCGTTGGGCGTCTTGTCTCGCAAGGGGAATCTCTAGGAAATACTTCTCGTTTCTCTCGTTCGGATTTAAAATAAAAATGGAACTCGTCGCGACTCGCCGAATCGCTCGATAAATCAGGTAACGATATCATTGATCGAATTTAATTATAATTTAATCTTTAATTAACGACTGTCGTCGTCTCGGCCGATGAATTCGTGGCCGATAATTCGCATCGATAATATCGTCTGGCGCGCTTTACTCTCGCCGATAAATTATCTTCCGTTGCGTTAAGCATTCTGGAGCAGCGGTTCCGACGATAAGAAAGGCGATTAATCGCGAGGACGCCGAGGACGACGAAAACGTGTTAATTACAACCGAAATATTTCCGGTCTCTCGAGCAGCGCGTAGCCTCTCCCTCTTGTTCTTTCGAGTTTCACCCTAATTTCGCCGGTGCTTGCGGAAGAAAGAAGACCACCCTAGGTTCCGTCGTCGATCGTTTCTACACGAGCACTTTGCACTCTCTCTCTCTCTCTCCCTATCTCTCTTGAACCACTAAGACCCCAAGGGCGCGAGAACCCTAGCTAATTCGCGCGTAGGAAAGAACCGTAATAAAAGTCGCACTTTATTTATCCTCTTGATTAAAGGAGTAACGCGAGAAACGGATGTTGCCACAGGACAACGATGAGAACGGCGACGTTACCGTCGTCACGGTTCTCCACCCTTCCACGAGACCCGACGAGACTTAATCCCTTGCCGTGCTCGAGCCACCTTGCCTCTCGAGTTCGGTATGGATTAAGACGAAGAATATCGACGAGATTAACTCGCGGTCCCTCGCTCTCTACGGCGCGGTCTCCGTGTTCCCGTATTTCACGAAGACGTAAGCGCTCTCACGCGTCCATCTGCTCGTGATCCGCTCGAAAGATCTTTATTATCGTTTCATTTCGCGTTCACGTATTCCCTTATCGTTCGTATTTTCGTCCGTGTCACGCCGAACGCTAAGGTCTGAAAATGTCATCCGAAGAATCGCGTACGAATTTGGAATTCTTCCTATCGACGCGTACGCGGACAGCTATTGAATTTTTTTTTTGAAATTTTTGGCCGGATAAGTTATATATGTGCACAAAAAGTTGTCTAACGGTATAACTATATTCGAATTATCTTTTGTTTTGAAAATATTTGATATTTCTCCAAATGGATATCGTTATGAAATGATCAATAAAATTATTTTAATAGAAAACAAAATACTGAGCAAGTAACAGATCGTTACTATAATTTCTAAATTATTAATTTATGTACGGTACTTCATTATAATATAAGAACCAAAACAAAAGTAAAATGCTTCAAATATGCCAATTCTGTTCTATTCGAACAACTTCAACTTCGAGACAAATTTCAAATGTGTTCGCTTTTTGTAAAGAAACGAAGCACAAAATACACATTTTCTACTATACACGGTATATTATATAACAGAATGAAACTAGATATATTACCAGATAGACTACGAGACAGTACTGCTAATTCAGTTTTTTTTTTTTTTCATATCATCGTGCTTTTAGTGACTAAATGTAAGACGTATCGAAAGACACTTGACAGATTTCATCCAACAAACGTTGACAAAATTAACTTTACACAGACTGTTCGTATGAAAACCCCACCATAATTCAAACCGTCTACTTTAGGACCGCGGTGTCCTACGTGCTGTGCACCGATCTCTCACGCTCTGGTTTAATGCGCTTTTTGAGAAATTAAATATAATGCATGTATAACGAAGTTCTAAGTATCCTGCTTCGTGATAGTCAAAATTTAAATATTCTCCGGATTCGAGGGATAAAATAGAACGACGGAAACGTGAGACGATCATAAGTTCGATTAAATGACAGTACCTCGAAATGGAGTCCAAGAAATGGAGAAACGATCAAAAGCTCCGTCGTTTTACGAGAAGGTTTCAAAGCCAAGAACTGATGCAGACGGTACAATCGACTCGTCCGTTTCTCGTCGGTCCCAAGAAAAACTCGAAACAACGAGAAGGCGACGTCGAATCGTGCGTTATCGAGCGAACGCGTCTCCGCACGCTCAGACTGTATTCGCCTAATGCCCTAACCACGTCACCTAATCGGCGAATGCAAATCACGCGACGGAGGTAGCGGCTCGAGGCAAATTCGCGTAATCGCCGCCCTAACTCGGATCGATGCCGAATCGTCGTCCATCCCGCAACAACGACAACGACGAAGCCCACGAATCGCGATCGGATTCTCGTCGAAATGAAAGCGAATGGCAACCCGACGCCGAACCGATTTACCGATGTCGACGTCGCGCGTCTGACGTAAGTTCGTTCGAACGCTTTTATTCTGAGCACGATGCGAACACTTACGTACGCATACGCTTACAAATGCAAGCGTAGTATATGCGTCCCGGATCGAGGCAGGTCGATGGAAGCGAAACGTAGCAAATCCATTACCGTGATTACTCGCCAAACTGATTTATTCCGAAGCGGTGGAATCATCGATAAGACGAACGTTTCATTAGTCGCTCGATCGAAGAATCGCGTTTCGCGCTCGCGTTACGTCAGTGCGCGTAAGCGATCGTGCGTCTAAAATTTTGCAAAAATTCGCGATGACGTCGACTGATATCACGCGGACCAATTCCACTGTTGTTCGACTTATTTTGCTCTCGGACAAGTTTCGATTCAATTTCAGCGTATACGCGTTCAATTTGAAGTTCGTTTCGATACGTTTACGTTTCGCTCGATCATCATCGCCGTAAAGTCTTGCGATAATTTTCATAAAAATCGTACAATGCGCGGGGTAAAATCGAGAAACGCGCGAGCCCGTAAAAGCGAATGGACGATCGAATCGAACGAAATCGTAGTGAAATTTATTTCCCGAACGATTCGAGACGATGAACGTCTTATTTGGTGAAATTCCATTCTGCGCTATTGGCGTGGAGTGACGCTCGCTCTTTTCGATTAAACAAATCATTTCCAAAAGTTTTAAAAGTCTCAACAGGATTTGAATAGCGTTCGAACGATACAAAAATGCGATTCGCATCCGATGTCGAAACACTTACAGATTTTTATTTGACATAAAAACGGATTGCTTCTCTCTGTCTCTCTCTCTCTCTCTCTGTATCTATCTATCAACCGTTAAATAGATTTTACCTCGCGCAAATCTACCGGCAGAAACGAATCCCATTACGATACGTAAAGAGAAACCCGCATAAAATTTAAAACGAGACTTACATCTCTTATACGCTCTTCTCTCTCTCTCTTTCTCTCTCTCTCTGCTTCTCGCGGCGACGCGTTCGCTGAAGCGAATACGATACCAACGAGAAAACGCTTTTCAGACTTGCTGAAGACTTTTCGAGCGTAAGCAGCTTTTGTGCCTCTCCTTTTACCTCGTTCAACCCCTCCCTACCTCCCTCTCCCCTCTCTTTCTCCGTCTCTGTCTCCGTCGGTCTCTCGATCGTTCGTAGCCTCCTACGAAGCAAAATTCAGCCGCGATAATTCAACGAAGTCGATTCCTTAGCGTGAATCGCGTTAACGACTGGGGCTTCCTCGCGTATTCGACGGTGATTTAGAAATGGAGAAAGGACGTCGAGGCGAATTAAATGAGAAAAGAAATGATAGACGAGTAAAAGGGAGAAACGAAAGAACGCCTCGATCCGATCTTCGGCGTTGGTAGTCTCGATAGAGACACGCAAGAACAAGACGATGAGAAAGGAAGAAAGGAAGGTCGAAGGAGAGATATAGCGCTCGTTGCAATCTCGTCGATCGATAAGGCAATATGCAACGGAGCGAGTCGATCGGATCGATAGATTCGAGAATTTTTTTACGATCCATCGCTTTCCATCGCGAAACGTGAATTCCCTCCTTTTCGTCGAACCTAAGGTACTCGTACACACCTACGTAAATACACGCGCGCATAAACGCTACATGCATACGTAGAATATGACGTGGAAGGAGGGAGAAAGAGACGAAACTGGGAAGGAATAGAAAGCGATAAATTAAAAGAGGAATAAAGGAGCGACCGAAGAAAAAGTAGACGAGAGAGAAGTAGTAGAGGAGAACGAATGAGAAAGCAATTACGTGCCTCTTTCTCTCGAGGAAAATGGCAAGCTCGAGAGCGAACGCGATAACTCCAAGATTTTATTTCCGCGTACAACCGCTTTCCCGGCTTTCGAGGAACAGTTTCACGTTCGCAGCTGCCTCGTGCCACCCGCTTTCGGTCGTGCCTTCGTCAATTTTTCGTCGAGTTCTTACGGCGCCGCTCGAACACGATCGTTCGATAAACCGATTTACGCGAGTGCCGAGTTTATCGCTCGCTGGATGTACGAAAGGGGAAAATCGTTCGACGCCGTTGACGGTGGCGGATAACTTGGCTCTGCTTTTCCTTCTCCTCGCTTTCCTCCTAACTTCCGACCGCTCGAACCTCCTAGACGATACGAACACTCGAGGAATTTCAGCGCGTCGTCCACGGTTTATTCGCTTTCTTCCTCCACTGACGGTAAAAATGAAAAAGGACTTAATTCGAGGCAGACCGGTTCGCCGAACGCTTAAAACGCTGCGAATTCGGTGAGTTAACTCGATAAATCCGAGGAGTTACTCACGACTTTCACACCGTGCACTGAACGTTACGTGTTTATTATTGCTAAAATACGATAGCAAAGGCGAAACAGTAGCGCAATGACGTGTGATCGGGCCTATCTTTCTCGTGATTCCGCTCTTCTAAAACGGTGTTATCTAGTGTTCGTACCGTTTTAACGAATAACGACGTCGTCTAAATAAATGGAAAAACATCGTTTCTTGTTCGTCGTGTCGGCAGCGTGTCACGTTCCTCCAATTTATAATTAACACGTTAAACGCCACGCTGGGCTCTAGGGACCGACCTTAGACTTTCCGTTAAGGCCCGGTCAGTCCTCAGGAACCGACCGCAGACTTTAGATTCGTGTTACACGACCGCGGCTGTTGGTTCTTGCGCACTGATTGCCAGACTAAATATTTTACTTAGGCGACATCTGTTTACATCGACCTTTTCTTAAATATTATATTCCTTTCCTTGAGTTTCGATCGAACGATCTCTTTTCGTTTAATACGATACTTAATATTCAAAGAATATAATATTTAAAAAAAGTTAATGTAATTTATTGAAACAGGACAATCGCGGTTCCTGACACTTCCCTTCGTTCTCCGGTTCGTCCGACGGCAAGCAGAACAGACCGAGCGCTCGACAAGTTAAACGGAGTTCTTCTCGACAGTCGTTCTGTCCTCGAATCTTCAAATCCGTACACTGACTCCTAACGCGAGGAACAACTAATCACGGAGGATCTCTCTTGTCCGTACTTGGCGATGAACGCTTCGAAGTACTTCGACGAGTGCTTCGACGAGTGTCTCGTGGTCGTACGTAAATACGTGTGCACGGTGACTAGGTACGCACGTAGGTGGATGGATGGAAGGATGGACGGACAAAAGAGGAAAAAGAAAAGAAAATGAGTAGCTAACTCTAGTCCACGGATATCGTGTGCAGACACCAAAAAAGATTTCTTTCTCTCGCTCTCGCTCTCGCTCTCTTCCCTCTCACCTTCTCTCGGTACGCCTCCTCGCGAGGAACGGGCCGTTTAATTATTACGCTTCGATTAGACGCGGAATCTTACATTAGATGGAGTCGAGGCGTGCCTACGTGCACCGAAGTTCCTCGAGGTACGCACCTACATACTTAACCTCTCGTGAACGCGTAGGTGCTAACTTGGTGGCACGTGGGACGACGAAGAAGAGAAGAAGAAACGAGAAGAAAGGATGGAAAGGAAAGGGGAAACAAAGGACTAGAATCCTATGGAAGTATGCGACGTTCCTTCGAGGGGAAAAAAAGAAGAAAAAAAATGGCGGACGCTCGCGCGAATCTCGTTAGCGCGAAATCGTTTCTCAAAGAGAATCGAAATCTCTGCGGCGGGAATGCTCTGGAGAAGCGATGCTTCGCGTGACGTTTACGAGCGACACGCGATATACGAGAATTTTCTTGCGAAATTTCACGAAAGACGCCGCGTATTTCGGTACGTACGAGGGGAGAATGCGCCATGACACGCGAACCAATCCGCGTAGCGCAGTCTCGTCACGCGCGTACACGCATATCGCGTGCATATCGCGTGGTTGGATCGACGATGACCGTTTCCACGCGTACGATCGGTCGTCCCGCGAGATTCGCCACGGCGTACGTCATCGATCCTTCAACGGTGTCACGTGACACGTGTTGGGATCGTTTAATTGAAATTCTTGATAGAAGTTGAAAGGCCGCAACGAAATTCTTCGTCGTTTCCGATAAATAAATATAAATTGGATTTCCGTGATATCGGTCTTCTCGTTTCTCCTTTCCTCGCCTTTTATCAAACGAGACAAAAACCAATCGAAAATTGGGCCACGGAAACTTTCGAGGAGTTCGACGTCCGCTCGAGGGTGTATTAACCCGTTAAGCGTCGGTCGGTCGACGTTCCGTCCGTTGCGCGTGAGAAATATGCCGGTGTTTCGACTCCTCGATGCTCCTCGGCAAGGGCCGACGGCCTTTCTCGCGCTCCAGCAGCGTCGTCCCATTCGAAATATGGAAATTATCGATTTTCGAGCGATAACCGCGCCGATCGCCGGCCGGAAACGCGTTCGTTCGATCGACGTTCGTTCTCCGGCGCGCCTACCACGCCCGATACGTAGCGCGTGAGAATTTAAATTAAAACGACGAAAATCGCGCAGTTAACCATTCGTTTAATCCGCGGATAGATAGGTAACGCAGATAGGTTGGAACTCGAATGGTCGCAGTCACGTCGAACGTTCGACGCAGTTATTGTCGCGTGGATCGCTTTATCTCGATGAATATGCCAGAACCGTGGGAAAAAAAAAGTTGGGTAAAAATGGCTCGTTCGTAACGAAAGTTCATTGGCAAAGCAAATTGTATGCGTTAAATATGGCGCGATAAAACGATCGGATATCGAGCGTAATGTCCTTTCGCGGGATAGATCGAAGAGTCGCGCGACGTCCGCCTCCGATTTTTACGCCTCGAAGTACGCCCTTTTATTCTCTCCTACGACGAGAAGAGAAGAAACTTCGAGAACTCCTTTTTCGTTCGCGTTACGAGAGGAACGCGCGCGTAAATCCTCTGAATATTTATTTCATCGTAAAGAATTTTAAAGCGTTCGTCGTTGCGCGGTTCCTCCGCAAATCTCTCTGCAATGCCTACGTCCGCGTATAATATTTTAACTACTAACGTTTCCTATCTCGATGTAACATTATGCATTATGCATCGTCACCGCTGCGCATCGGCCATCGCTCGCGTTCCAAAGTAAACGAAAAAAAAGAGAGAGAGAGAAAGGAGGATTCGTATTCGAGCCGCGCGATCCCTCTATGTCGGACGCTTCGACGCCGATAGAAGTAGTAAAATCATCGATCAAAACCTCGAATCTACGGGAATAGAATTTTCGTAAAAACGAACAATCGAATAAAAAGACGAATACAGCCGCGTCACTCGTGACCGTTTAGTCGACGCGAGTCGCGGTCGAATTTTAACGCAAGAACGAAGGAGATTGTTTGCACTCCCTATTTATCGCTCTCGTTATTTTTCTCCTTCGATGTGACCATCGAAGGACCGAATTCGAACCCTCTCTCTCTCTCTCTCTCTCTCAGATACGTTTTACAGGAAGAAGAGCATCGGGAGGTGTCGCTCACCGATACGAGTGCCACTAACGATTTTACAATCGCATCGTGATTCGCCATCGGTGGCGTTGGTTCGACCAGGAGCGCGGTGCACTATCGACCGCCTCGTTTTTGCCGGAACAAGCGACGCAACGACGCGCCTAACTGCGCATGTGCCGACCCGATGACGTATTTCCGGACCGAAAGAACTCGCAGGAGCGAGGAATCAGTACGACGCATTCCTACATCCCTTTCCCATTCTCATTTTCGTACGTCAAACCAAACGATTCTATCGATGCTCGATCGTCTCGTCTTCGATTCGACCTTCCAATTTTCCTTCCAAAGACACGACGAGAACTTCCTCGTCCATCTCTCGTCGTTTTCCTTCTAATCCCGTCGACGCGTACGAGAGAATCGCGGAGCGAACGATTCGCCGTGAAATTCGTCTCCTCTTTAAAGTACTACTCCCGTACGTGCAACTACGTTCCGATGCAAATTTACGCATGAAATTTATTCAAATTCGTAACGGAGGCGTTCCCGAAATGCAGGAGCAGCGTTCGCGCTAAATTCCAACGTGAAACGGATTGAAAGTAACGAACGTCACGTATCTTTCGCGGGATGTACGAGAAGAATTCCATATTTCCCTCGGCGGAAATAACAAATTCTTCTTGCAAAAAGCGAACAAAAAAAAGAAAAGAAAAGAAAAGGAAAAAAAAAAGAAAGGAACGGAGAAAAAAGCGATTCCTCGTCCCACGTCGCTCGTTACGACTCCGACTTCGTCTCGTACTTCGTTGGATTCCCCGTCGTTCTCTCGGAACAGAAGCGACGGAGAGCGGCCGGAATTTTCTTCTTCCCTGGGAAAACGTCGATCGCGAAGATACGAGTGCGCCGCGCGTTTCGTTCGAGAGGTCGACGATCGACGCGACGACGAAGAAGCGATAAAAATCGTCGGTTCGAAGGGACGCGCGTACGCGTATCACCGATTTGACATCGGCGACGAGGAGACGGCGGACACGGGTAGAAATCCGACTTGTATCGACCCACGGACGCGGATTATTATTTATTCGCGTCACGACGTCGGGGAGATCGACGGACATCCCGACGTCGCGTTCCCCGACGGCAGTTTCGACGAACGACAGGGGCAGCTCGCCCTGGTGCACGAGGTGGAGCTGGAGCGGCAGGGGAAGGGAGGGGAGGCTCTCCGACGCGGCAAGCGGAGATAACGAGATTTTCGGTGTTTCTCCGCTGTCCGGTCCTCCTCGCGAGCTTCCATTCCAATCCGGTTGGGTCGTGTAGCGCGCGGCCTCTTTTGCCTCTCGTTTCTTCGCTTCTCGCCCTCCGATTGGCCGAGCGGAACGGAAAATTAATTAAGCGAGACGAGAGAGAGAGAGAGAGAGAGATGTGGATTCTTAACCCCTTGGAAGACGGCGCACAATGCAGGGAAAGGCGAGAGGAAAGAGGAGGGGAGGGTGAAGAGACGGCCTGCCGAGGCACGGGTTGCTCGAAACGAGAGGAAGGGCGATAGTCGGCTATCAGAGTCATTAGTTACGGATGTCCAGTTCAAACTTGGACCTTTCTCTTCCTCCCGCTCTTCTTCTATCTCCCTCTCTTCCCTTTACTCTCCCAACCTTTTTCTCGTTCCTCCACGTCCCGATAAGCGAAAGGACCCGCCGGTAAGGCGAAGGAGAAGGAAGGGCGAGGAGAATCCCGATGAAGCGACGGCGAAGGGCGAACGACGGAGAGCGTAAAAAGAGAAGAGATGAAAAGAGCGAGACGGAGAGATACCGAGGAGGGAAAGGGCACAAATAATAATTATAGCCCGGTAAATATAACGGTCAGACCGGCCGTTATCTGCCACTCTCCTCTTAAAGTGCACTACGTTGTTCGTCAGATAGGAACCCGGAGTTCCTTCCCTCCGTCATCGTAGCACTCGTTCATTTTTTCCGCTCCAGCCCTTCCTCCACCGTCGTCTTCCCCTCCCCCTCTCCTCGCGTGTTCTTCAAGACGATGCCAACTCGTCCGAAATTATGGAAGCGGAACCGAAGTCGCTTGTCGTCTAATTCGAGTCATCGACGCGCGAGAAGAAGAACGGCCGGAAACGACGAGACCGTGAACGAACGATCGTCCGTTTCTCGTCTCGTAGAGAAATTGAAATTTTTGTCCTACATCTTCCAAGGAATTTCGTACCTGTTGTTTTGGAGTACACGATGGACATAGTGTAACGAGAATGCGAGAGAGACGCGACGACTCGTCGCCACTCGAGTCCGTCGGCCAATAGACTCGTATATTTCGAGGCGCCGTTCCGTCGAGGCGAGCGCCGAGTTAAGTGGCTCTCGCACGTGTCGCGGGATTCCTAGATTTTAACCGTCGCCCTTCGTCGTTCTGGAGAAGCTGCGAAGGACGACGGGGTGGAAGCAAGGATGCTCTAAAGGTTCCTTTTCAACCGTCGAGGGAGAGATTATTCTTTGAATGAAAGAAGAATGTTGATCGAGATGATCGTAGAGTCATTTTTCTATGAAAAAACGATGTTTTTTATGTGCTTTTAAGCATAAAAACAATGCTTATACGAAAAAAATGGGGAAAAACGAAATGACTTTCGGAGCAACCTAATAATATTATAAAATTAAATTACTCAGTAATTTTAATTTAATTTACGTTCGAGGTTACGAAGCGAGGTAGCTTCCGGGTGCAAGTGGGTGCAATTGCGGTGCACGGAAAATTTCTCGTTACCGTTACGTGTTTCGACCGATTATAACCCTTGAAAAGAAATAACGAAGTTGCGAAAGCAAACTTCCCCGTACGCAAGAATGAATCGAGGCGTAATTTTCTCGCGTTCGCATTACGCGTCAGAAAAGGCACGAACAAAGGCTTTCGTCGAGCTCGTCGGTGGAAACGCTCCGGTCCATCTCGAGAGATCCCGAGGGACGAGGCGCTCCTACGAATTCGTTGAATCCTGACGGCGGGCGTATCGCCATAAATTTATGACAGGGGCGGCGCACACGCGAGTTCTCTACGTGTGCAACCGGAATCGCTTATCCCAATCTTGTTGCGGCTCGAGCATGCCGAGAAACGCGAAACTTTCCTGTTTCTACGAGTACCGAGAGTTTTACGAGTCTCGAAACTCCGGCTCTCTTGGATGCTGAAATTGTCGGTAACGTTGTAACACTTCCCCTCGTCGCTTCTCCCCACCCCCCACGATTTCGTCAGCATCGACGAGACGCGAACGAGCCTCTTCCTGCGCCTCGATAATTCGCCTCTCTTTGCCCTGCTTCGGTGCGACAGTGAAGAGAGTTTTCTTAACACTTTGACTGCCACGCCAAAATCACATGTTTTACTCGGAACGGCACGGGAGTATTTTTATTACTCAACGCATATAATGACGAAGTAATAATAAATTTGTGATATAGCGGCATATAATTAGCGGTTTTAAGGTGGTTTTAGACATTAAAATTAATTTAAACGTGTTTTATATGCTTTTTACGAAAGTGACGGAAACGTTTTTTGGCTGTATCTTCTCGCACGATGCTCCTAGCGTAAAACGGACAACGGATATGAATTCTACGC
>JAITYT010001376.1:375434-389469 GCA_025433975.1 Liostenogaster flavolineata
TTACCATTTTACATAGAAGTCGGTAACGCGTAAAATTATCGCGATATTTCCATCGTTCGATACGGTTCATCGTCGGTGTATCGGAGAGGCAAACTTCTCGAGTGCAACGCTGAACTCTGTCGGAGTCTGAAAGGAAACAGTACGTCGATCGCAAAAGGATCTTTCGAACGAAGAGCGTGCATTTTTTTTTTTTTTACTAGAACGCGGAAACTCGCGGCTTCTCACGATCGGAATGAATCCAAAGTAAATCTGAAGCGGATCGTGGTGGTATTTTTGCGATAAACTTTTTGCTAAACGAATGGAAGAGGCACGGTCTTTCCCGTAACGAAGTCGATCGTTCGAGAGCGTCTATCGAACGGTACCACGTTCTCTCGATCAACGGGCAACAAAGCAATTTAAGAGCCCGATTCGATACGACCTCGATCCGCGCTCCTACTTCCGCCGCCTTCGAATATCTCGATATCGATCGATTCGACCGAGTCTCGAGGTGAGATCGACCGGCCTATCGGCGAAACCTTTACGAGCTACGCTCCATTCCTTCGAATACTTTTTCTCTACGCCTCCGACAGGATCAACGACGAGCCCATTTATCGCACGTTCGCGCCTGTACGCGTTAGTTAGCACCTTGAGCGCGGCGGACCGACGATATCAAGTTTAAAAACCAAATGTTGTATAATTAATATAATATGGAAAGGTATGTCCATTCTTCTTTAATGGAGTTTATTGAAATATTTCGATTAAAGATAAGATTGAGATTTACATTTATAAAAAAAAATATGACTTTTTTAATTACATTTTTCGCTACTTTCCGTACGAATAATTTTAGATGTGTCTCGTATAACATTTGTTATTTACATAGCAAGTATCATTTTTAAATCTTATGCACTTTTAGACGGGAGGTGAAAGAGTGAAACGAAGTCGTTACCGTGTCGTAAGTGTTACACTCTCTACTCCAAAGACCCGCTGAGGGTTCGTTTTCAAGTGCTCGCAGCCACCTTTGGTTTTAGACGTATTAAAAAAGCGATGACTTTCTTAGTTGCATTTTTCGCTACTTTTCATACGAATGATTTCACATTTATCTCGTATAGGCTTGCTATTCACATAACAAGTATCATTTTTAGACCTTATGCAATTTCAGACGTTTTCAAGTGCAAAACAACATTAAAAAAATATTAAAAATAACATTTTTTCATTAAAAAAAAGCGAAATGACTTTTCGAACAACCTAATAGTAGGACGAAACGTTCTTCGTTATCCGTTTAAAGTATACGTTGATAAGACGAATCCTCGAAATATTCGCAATTTTCGATATAATTGTCGATATAAAAATCGCGAACGTTGGCGATTTCGTCGTGAAAATCGAAAAAGTCGAAAACGAAGCAGACCGCCGCGAAACGTTCTTTCTTTCAATGGCGCATCTCAAGGAGGGGACTCCTTGAGTTAATTACCAAATTGTCTTGTATTAGATCCAGCGCGGCGTTATTCGGGACCGCGCGAGCCTCGTAGGACGCTTTTCCGTGATGCGAAACGCCGAGTGAAACTACAAAGGAAGAGACGTCGTTAGAACGGCGCGATCGAGCGTACCGAACAAATATTCTTCGCTTTAATTACATCCGACACGTAGCTCGGATGCGGCATTGTGAGCGAAGGAGCGCTCGTTGCGCTCGTCGAGCCAATATCGACTACGGGAAAAACGAGGAAGCGAGAAAAGAGAAAAGAGGAAAAATCGAGGTAGATCGATGACGAGGGGACGTCAAACGGCTCGCGTTGATTCCAACACAGCGAAGATTCTCCCTCGGTCATGAGAAATCTTACGTACGAAAAGAACGGACTCGGAGAGAGAAAAAGAGAGAAAGAGAGAATTGTGAAAGATGAGAGGAGAGAAGCGACAGAGAGAGGAAAAACGAAGACGAGGGCACGATTTCGAGTCGGTCGACTTTACGACGTTTCCTCGGCATCCACGCGGGCTTAGTACGTTTATTAGCGATGCGAGGATGGTCTTTGACCTGTCTCGAGCTCAGTCCTCTCTCTCTCTCTCCTCCCTTCGATTCTTCCTTTCGCCCTTCGAGGAGCAAAGCCGTGTTTCTACGTATTCGCGAGAAACTCGATACGAGTTGTACCTCAGAAAGACGTATGACCGATCGGCACGGTACCAAGGGGGCCCTGACTGTAAAGCCCCATCCGCACGTGCAGGTACGTACGATTAGTCGCTTTATTTTCCCCGCGAAAGTCTCGTCCTTTGTTCTTTTGCTTCGTTCTACTCTTTCTCCTATCCTTTCCCTCTGGTCACACCGTCATCGATTCCATCCTGCCTTCTCCTCCATCTCCGTCGTTCCCTTTATTTCATGCCCGTGATAGGCCGACTCGTTACCGTCTGCGAACGTACGAAACACCTCCGACGAGTTATGATCGAGTGTCTGTATTCTTCTCTCCCTTTTTGCTCTTTCCCCTCTCTCTCTCTCTCGTTTATTGCATCCCGTTTTTCTTTCTTTCCTTTCCTTTCCTTGTCTTTCCCTTTCCCTTCCTCTCTCGTCCCAAAAGAAGGCAGCAGCGACAGCAGCACGTTGCACGCCGCTCTCTGTCATTGAAGCTTCTCGCCTCCGTCGTTCGCGTAGATGGAAAAAGAATATCCGATAAATTTCACCCTCGGTATACACGTCGACGTCTCCGATGTCAAAGCTTTCGAGTGGCGTATGCTACGTATACACGGCTGTTCGCGCGTACAAGCGGTATGAGAGAGAGAGAGAGAGTGACTGGAGAGGAAAAGGAGGAGGAGGAGGACACGAGCGAGGGTGGCCGAGAACCGGAACAAAAGCCTTTTCAGGAATAAGAGAGGCGGAGGAGAAAAGGAGACGGTAGGTGGGCACATGTAGCCCTCTCCTCTCTCTCTCTCTCTTTCTCATCTTGTCTACAAGCTCTCTTCCAACGCAATATCGATATCGTCGTCGTCATCGTCGAGAGGCGAGCGGCTTCCACCCTGCTGAAACGCTCGAAGCGTACCTCGCGTAATTACGTCGTCGCCGTCGTCTTGTTCATAGGCGAAAACGTCAAGGTGCGTGCAGACTCGATCAGACTCACGAGCTTCTCCTCGCAGACTCGATGGGGGAACGCTCGTTTCGGAAAACGACTCGGCCTCGACGCCTGTTTCGTTGTTGTCCGGCTGGCTCTTCGTCTCCGCCGTGCCTCCAATCTCTCCTGTGCGGAGTCTCGTACGGTTCCTCTCTTCGTTCGAGGAGTTTTCGATTTTAACACGTTCGCGCTGACGTGTACCACCGGTGACTCGCGCTTGAACGATTCATCGAATGTAGTTCGTTTAGTAACTAAAAAAAAACATCTGTATTTTTCGTTTCGATTTGGCGTCGCACGATGAAGCAAAGCGTAAATTGAAGCGCCGGTGTGAACGTGTTAACTCGATTAAGAAAGATTAATTAATATTAAGAAAGTCAGATTTAATATGGTTAAAGTCGAATTAAAGTAAAAGAAATCAATCGTAATTTTGTTACTTCGCATGAAATTGCGTTCGGAAGATCGCGTGAAAATAATTTTTTATTCCTCTCGATTGATTCGGTTCTATCGTTCTTCGATAAAACAATAATTGCGATCTTCCTCTCGACTAGGGTTTAAAGAGGAATTAATAGATGAAATCGATGTTTTCAAGCAGACGCTCGATCGTGATTTAATAAAACGTAAAAATTCCCGACAAATTGGATAGATCGCGTTCAATTTCGTATCAAAGTGGATATTTCACGATTTAGCGATCCATTTTCGAGGCTATTACGGTGCAGGTCGGATCAATGAACCAAAAAACGATACCGGTAGTACGAGGCGACTCTTCGCGGTTAACCACAACGTTTTACGCGATAACGGACTTTTCGTACTCCCGTCCTCTCGTCCGCCTTTCCTAACGAACCGTCACAACGCGATTCACGAAGAAAAGACAAACGCTATTAATCTCTCTTCGGTATCGAGTTAAATTCGTCAAGCGATAATATCGGGTTACGCTACGAGACAATGTTAAATTTAAAAAATAATAAAATATATCGCTTAAAATCGTTTAAAATCGCCGTTTTAAATCAAAGAATTGGAAATCGTTATTCAATCCAGGTACCGATCTACTCGAATTTTCTCCTTCGTACTCCTTTTTTCGCTTTAATCCGCGTATCTATGCGAGAATCGCTTCCAAAAGGCTCTCACCGACGAGTAAAACCCGCTAGACGATTCGAGAAGCATCATCTTCATTTCCTTACGATCGTTTTTCCAAAGACGCATTACCGTGGCACGCTTTGAATCACCGTCGCTCGTAAAACATCCCGCGATTCTTACTTCTTACTACTTACTTGCTTGCTTGCTTACTTACTTACTTCGCCTTCCCTTTTTCCCGGAGGTTCGACAGCTTCTCCATCGGCAAAACGATCGAGTACTCGCGCGAGTAACGCCGAGTTTGCTTCCTGGTACTCGAGGTCTCCTATAAGCGCGGCGATACGTCGCACAGTGAAACAATACGACGAAAAATAGACCAAAAATACTAAACGATCTTCAATTTTGATAAAAAAAAATCGCTACTCTACGGTATTCAAGGGCGCTGATTACAAATCAAAAGTCGAAATTACCAAAAACCACGCGGGATGCGCGTAAACGCGCGCGACTAAACGATCTTCGATTTTGATAAAAAATCACTATTCTGCGGTATTCAAGGGCGCTGATTACAAACCAAAGACCGAAATTAATAAAAATCACGTGGCAAAAAAGACGCGGGATGCGCGTCTACGCACTCGACACGACCGAATTTGCCTGTAAACGTCGCTGTAAGGAGACAATTTCCTGGCACTTCGTTCCTTCGTTCTGTCCAAGGCAAAACGATAACGCGATATTCGCACTTGAGAACATCGACGCGTGGTGTCTTCGACTCGGTTGTTGAATAACGGTCCTGCGCTCGTATCCTTGAGCTTGACGCGCTCGTCGTCGAGAAATTCCAACGACACGAACGGCGTCGACATCGATGGCGTGGACGTAACGCGTCTCGTAACGCTTCTCCGTCCATCTGCCGTTGATTCGACTCGTCCGAGAAGATTTATAAATTTATGATCGAACGTAGCACGTCGCAGTCTCGCGTCGTCTCCTTCCTACTTCCCTTGCCGCTCGTTTTTCGGTTTACTGCCGCACGGAAGAACGGCTTTCGCGTTAATTGGGATCAGAGGCGTCGTATAACATCCTCGATTTCGTCGTCGTCGTCGAGCGAACGCCGCGAGAACAGCGCTCGGTATTCGTAAAGCCACCCCTTCTTCCTTAACGACGCGCGTAAACAGTCGATTCGACGCACAAATATCCGAATCCATCGTGTTCGCTCCGTGAAAGCGACGTTTTATCCCTCGCGACGTTCTATTAACACGTTTAGTGCTACGTCAGTCCCTGGAGACTGACAGTGGACTTTCCGTTTGGACGACGTATTTACGTGGAACCGGTAATATCAAGGTTAAAAAATAAATGTTGTTATTTTTGGAGGTCGTCTTCTTACCGTTAGCGACCACATTCTCGTTCGTTTAATTATTTGTATATTTTGGATACTCTTGCATTGACGGCAATATTGTGCGCTCGTTTATATATTTTAACTCGGGACCAGTCGAGTGGTCGCATGGCGGCCTGCCGCCTGAACGAAAAGTCTAGCGAAATGGGCGTCGCACTCAACGTGTTAATCGTCGCCGTAAAATTATTTCGAACGCGCCGTTAAATATATTATCATCGACGTGCATTATCGCAATTAATATAATACGAGTCGGGAGAGACCGCATCGATTATCGAGCACACGGCTAAGTTCGGGGGGTCGAGGGACGCTCCGAAAAGGATTTTCCTGAATTAGAAATCCTGCGGGCAGGAGAGGCCAACGGCGAGTCCGCTCGTTGCGGTCGAGTTTGCGGAAAGAGGGAGCACCGGCGTCGGCATACCGCTCCACTCCGGAGCTACGAGAGAAGGGAACAAACTTAATCGAGACGAGTCTCCAAGGAGAGCTTTGATTTATTCGTCCCGCGAGCGTTTCGTGCGGCTCCGGTCCAAGCGCGCAACGCGCTGCTGCTGCTGTTGCTGCGCTGAAAACGCGCTTTCACGATGAAAGCTCAGTTTTGTCTGTAAAAAAAGACGAAGCGGGAGACACGTCGAATCGCGCCGTTTTCCGAGATTTTGTATTTTCGAGGAGACATCGATGTTCATTCGTCGAGAAGAGGAGCCTCGAAAACAAGGATTAATTTTGTCGCGTCGTATAAGTCACGAGAGGAATTGAGATATTTTAACACTTTGCAACTGTTACCGACCGCTGTCACGTACGCGTGATTTCTTTTCGCCAATGGCGATGCTATTTTATCATTACGAAGTTTTTGTATTATAGGAATACATATAAATGCTGTTTCTAAATAAAAAAATTCCTTTCGCTTTTCTCCTTTCCCATTTTACCAAATCCGTCTTTCGTTACGACCTTACACTGCTACTAAAATTCTACTAAAATTAGTAGAACCTGCTTGACACTCGCCGGCACCAACATAACGACGATACGATAAATGGTCGCCCGGCAGAGCGCTAAGCGACTAATTTCTCGTTGAACACAGTCGAGAATCGACTTAACTAGCGTCGCTCGATCGTACGAAGAAATTTGGAATTTTGGTATTTCCGGTTGGAATGAAAACGACAGTAGTCAAACTCTCTCGAAATCGACGGTTTCACGCGTTCCTCTTTATCTTTGATCGCGGAGCGGTCCTATGAAATTTTAGGGAACCTCGCGGCGAAGGGTCGGCGTGTTTGTCGAGCGAAAGCTGTGCGCCGAACTATTACCAAATCTCTCGGCAACGTTTTCATCGGCGCGTCGCTTTCCCACTTCCGCGGGTCGGAAGGTTTCGGTGGAGCCACGGCCACGTGGAAACCGCGTGTTTGTCGGATAAAAGAAAGCCGGGTTACGCGAGAACGATCAACTGGTAAATATCTGCAATCATCGAAAACCAACGCGAGTGGCTTCCATTGTACATCATTTTCCGGCTGCTTGGAACGACGCGAGTGAGACAATAGAGTCCGACCACGAATGCCATCTGGCACGAGAGGTTCGAACCAAGCAGCGATACAATGTAACGTGAACAACGGGCTTGGAAAATCGTTCGATCGGAACCACGCGAACCGTGCGCCAGTTATTGCGGCTTTTCAAGTTTTCGAGAGCCACGACTTTTCCCGAACGCTTTCGCGAAAGCCTCCGTTCGATTTCTCGACCAACTCTGCGCACGTTCTCGCGTTTAATACGTTCGTCGCCACTGGGTGACGCTCTTCTTCGAATTAAATAGAATTTTCAGTTGGATTTTTAAAAGGGATTTAATGGAATAAGCACTGAAATATAAATATAGGATATACGACATAAAAATATTAAAATATACGGATTACACTATACCTATACAACATGCATTATTCTCGATTGGTCGCGGTTGTTCGGCATAATTTGTTGCGGCAGTTTTATAATTTTTCTAAATCGTTATTCCCACGTGATCCTTTTTTTCTACCAGCAGGCGTTTCCGCGATTCGCCGAAAAACGACCAGAAAACACCGATAACTGCTAGCAGCAGCTGACGTCCGTTGGCTTCGTAATTTTTCATACAATATCGACCTCTCCGTTTCGTACGTTCGACTCTTGTTTGGCGACCGTAAACGCGTCGCCGTTTAAAATGCACCACTCGGGGCCTTTCGCTCGCGTTTATACGCACGTCAATGCATGGACGCGTGCACGCGCACTATTCGGAGTACTCACAAAGGTTTCGAGGCCTCCAACCGCATCGTACCAACGACATCCCGCTGCGCTAGACTCTCCCGACTCACTTTCAAGTCAGCCGCCACGGCGACGGGACGTATCGACTGCTCGTACACGCATGTGCATCTTTCTGCGGTTGTGGACATCGCTATCGTCCCAAAGTTAGCCTTAGTAAACTATGTACGGCCGGCCATCTTTTTTTTCCATTCGCCTTGCTCCTCGTATCGCGATCTCGTCTATCCTACTTTGAACTCGTCAGTTAAAGTATGAGAATATGAGAATATGAGAAATAAAAGTAGCAAAATTCCAACGTATCCCGCGATGAGGAAACGAAGATTAACAATTTTAAAGGCGTATTTTTATCCGTACGATTTTCTAGCAGAGTTTCGTTCGAGTTGTTTAGAAATTCGGTTGAATTTTTCAGCCACTCGACTTCCCCACTATGAGCGTCCATTTTATTTTTAACCGCGTAAGACACGTTAATCCTGTACACCAGAGTCAAACGGAAATGTTTCGATACCTCGAAATTTAATTCCGCGCGCCTGAATCGCTCCGCATATTGGATCTAGGAATAACACGATATTTACCCTTTGCACTCGTGTTGATATTTGAGAAGGCTACCAATCAACTCGGAATTTTTTTTCATATTCGATCGGAATGAAAACATTTATATGAGAACGTATCGCAATTTTACTTGCAATATATGTAGAAAGTATTAGGTCGTCCGGGAAGTATTGGGAATTAAAAATGTTTAATCTAACCTACGTTTTATCATTGTATTAGGTTGCTATAATAATAAAATGTAAGATGGCAACTATATGGCAACGTACGAATGGAAAGGATTAACTCGATTTTCGCTACTAACTATCAGATCGTCAAGGATGAAATTTGTAAAAAAATCTTGTGGGTGTCTATAGTCACCGGCCACCACATTTTCTCTTATTTAAACTGCGCTCGCAGTTTCCGCCTTTTCCTGCTGTATCTCAGCTCGTTTGGATACGTTCTTCCTTACTTGAGAAACGTTTCACTTCGAACCATTTTCGCGGCGAGACCCGCCGTAGCGAAAGGGTTAATCGTTCGTCGATGAGAAGGAATGCGAGTTAGATACGGTAACGGATTGAACGATAAAACGCGAAGCGAAAATACGGGTAACGAAATCAGTGGAACACCGTAACACGGGCGCGACAACGCCCTCGATCGCGCATTTAAATCGTGTCATCGACTTTAAAGGACGAATCTCTTTAAGCGAAAGTAGAGAGGCACGGAGGTGAAAAAGGAATGGATATCTATCTACGCGCAGAGCAAAGGATGCACTCCGAATACCGAGGGAATTCTTGATAGAAACGTTTTCGCGCCCTTTTCCCTCGCGGAGATACGCCGTGACGTTGATTCTCTTCGCGAAAAAGAATGGAACGAATCTGCCGCAGTTCGTAAGGTCGCAGTCCAGAGATTTTCACGAACGCCAAACGGCCCGAGCGACTGTTGCGTTCTTCTTTTTTCGCAGTACGGCGTAATAATTCATTCGACAGGCCGCGATCGAGAGTGTCAATCATCGGCCGTCTGTAACGTAAGACGATTACGTTTACGAGTCGACGTTCCAACGTACTTCGAAGTCGATGCGCACAAGAAGCGATCGCTGCTTGAATTATTCTTTTCTACGAGCAAAAGAACGAATCGTTCGATTCTGTTCGTAGAATTCATATCGGATAGTAATGATATTTAAAGTCTATCGAAATTAGATCCTGGCGCCTCCATTTTTTATTCGTGCTTCCGTCTTTGACGTAAAATAATTTTATTTGCTAATCTAAGACAGACGACGACTTTAATTTTCTTATCGTCGAACGAACGAAATAATTTTTCGCCATAACAAAACTATAGGTCGCAAAACTTCATAAAATCGCTAGATTTTCATGTTCCTCTTTTACAATTCAAGTGTATTGAAGAGCGTCGCGTCGAGTAATATCTCTCATTTTTCAGATCACCTCGTACTATAATTCATTCGGCCGGTCGAAATTAAGCGTGTTCATCATCGTATGATCGATCTTAACGTAGAATAATAACGCTTACGAGATCGCGGTCCTGCGTCCTTCAACGTTAACGCGTATGAAGAGCGATCACGACTATAATTTCCTTTTCATCGAACAATCGAATAAATTATTCGTCATAAAATATCTACAGATCACTACTTGAATTATTCTTTTCTACGAGCAAACGAACGAATCGTTTGTCATATCGAATAATAATGATTTTAAAGTCTATTGAAACCAGATCCTGGCGCCTCCATTTTCGATTCATCCTTCCGTCTTTGACGTAAAGTGATTTTATTTGCCAATTTAAGACAGGCTACTACTATAACCTTCTTCTCATCGAACAATCGAACGTATTATTCGTCATAAAGAATCTACAGGTCATAATTCTTTTTTAAATCGCTAGATTTTGACGCGCGTCTTGCGATTGAAGAGACGCACCACGGATCGCGAGTCGCATCGAGCAATGCATCCCCTTTTTCAGATCCACCCCGCACGATAATTCATCCGACCGGTCGAGATCGAGCGCGTCTATCATCGTACGTCTGACTATAACCTAAGACGATTACGTTTACGAGGCCGCATTCCTGCGTCCATCGACGTAAACGCGTTCAAGAGACCTCTGCGATGTCGGTCTACGAACATTCTTCAATGTCACGGTCGCGTCTCTCGCGCGTAGGCCTAAGAACGAACGACGACGTTACGCAAGGTTCGTTATCCCGCGATCGCGTTCCCGGAAAAAAAGACTCGAACCGGTTGCAAAGATTCGCGATCGGATCGCATTTTACTCCGACCCTCGAGAGTCGACGCCAACATCGTAACAAGAGCTCAACCACGTGTCGATATCGCGAATATTTCGATGACAATTCGACTTCGAAGACGGTAGAATCTAAAAAACGTCTTCGAAGGATCCATCGCCTTTTTTGCGACCGCATTTCAATGGAAAAAAAATATATGAAATATTCTCGATCGAGAAGAATATTCAACGACAATCTTTCCATCGATTTTCCAACTCCGTCGATTTTCGAACACACCGTTGGTCGTTGTCGCATGCTAGGCAAGAATTTTCGAAGAAGGTGAACTCTCGAAACTAAATATCGGCGACTAGTCGGGGTAAAACGAAAAATGGACGTCGTAATCGCGGATAAATACGGCCGAATAAAGGGGCAGTAAAAACGTCGACATCGCGAACGTGGCATTGCGAGCTCCGATGTACGTCGCGTATCCTGCGATCTCTTCCAATAATCCTCGCTTTAAACGTGCGGATAGTCGGCGAACGTACGCGTTCGAAGTAAAAGCAAGATATATCCGTCCATTCGCCGTTTATCCGATAGTCGAAAATCGTCTCCTCGATGTCGAGACGGCCAGGGGTCGGTAAGGGAAGGAAAGGGTAGGGTAGGGTAGGGTAGGATAGGGTAGGAAAGAGAAAGAGAGAGAGATCGGTCGCATCGTGCAGCCGTGCGTTCCGCTGACATTTCGAGAGTCCGACGGCTTTCGTCTCTGCGTCGATCGTCCTGAGAGCCTCTCTACGGCCTCGGATCGGACCGTGTCGCTTATCGATTATACGTCGTTCGTACGTTATCGTAACGCGTTCGATTAACGGCGTAGTAAACCTTGACAGGAAGGACGCGGCTCTCTCGAGTGCGAAGCGCGTTAATCGCGAAACTCGGAGACCCGGACAAAATTCCGATCTTTTCCTTCTTTATTCGAAGATTCCTTTTTCTCTCTTCCCTTCCTTCCCCTCCCGCTCGAAGTCCTTCCGTTTCGTCGAACTCGAGTCTCGTCGCTGACGAAAAACGCCCGGATCGCACTTTTTTGTCGAGATGAAGATTCGATTAGTACGGCCGACCGTTCGAACCGCTTCGTAGAGCTAAGGATCTTTAAAAAAAAAAGAAGAAATAACCGAGAAGAAAACGGAAGAAACACAGACACATACGGCGACCTTGAAATCGGATGAGAACCACGTGCTTATACCGAACCTTAACAATTTTAAATACAATTTAATCGATAAAAATAATTTTAAAATAATATTGAAATTTAGTTTTAAGTATAAGATAAAAAAGCCTAATATATACTTAATTATAATTATATAATATAATTCTTACTGATTAAATTAGATTTAAAAATTTGTATTAAATTCAGAAACAGTCGGACAGTCGGCAGTCTTTCCCGAACGTTAAAATCCAGACGACGTCGATCGGCGGCGTATCTGTTCGTCGAGCTCGGGTTACTCTTGTTCGAGCGTAAACGCGTTACCGGAATTGATTTTGCCCTACGAAGTTACGCCGTTCGATGGAAAAGTACGAGAAAACTTTCGTCGAGGTTACGCGCGGAGACGCGTCTTCTATAGACGTTGTCTTTGCCGACGACGACGACGACGACGACGACGACGACGACGACCAAGAGGCACCGGCTTTTAACCCCAGCTCGACGCTCCGGACGCCTCTTACAAGGGAGGTCAAAGATTTAAATGCAAATTCTACGCGTTGACTTTTCTGATTTACTACCCATATTACGTGCGCGTCGCTCCTAACCGCGTCAAGTCCTAACCGCGGTCTAAAACTGCATTGTGGCGCGTTGGTATGGAACTAATAAACTCACGACGTGGCTTTCACGGACAGAGTTATTACTGGCACGACCTACCTCCGTCCCTCCCCCTCTCCGCTTTCTCGTGGTTTTCACCGGTCCTCGTTCGTCCTCTTCTCTCTTCTCTTCTCGCCTCTTCTATCGTACGCGTCCTTCCTTTTCGTCCTTTCTCCTCCCTCGATTCTTACGTTCTTCGATTTTCCACCTCCACCTTCTCCTCCTCCTCCTCCTCCTCGTCTTAGTCCGTCTCCTTCTCAGTCTGCTTCACGCATCTCTTTGAATATGTATAGTACGCCATGGTCGTCGTCACAGTCAACGCCCTCGTTCCCACGAAACTTCCTACGAAAAGTTATCGTATCCGGCTCGATCAAGAATCTCCATCTCGCATTTTTCCTCGATCTTCCAGGCGTTCGAGCATCGACACCGAATCGATCTACGTCGGCTCGAGTTTTTCCAGCGTCTTCTCCACGCCTCGAGAGATGAAAAATAGACGAATTCTGTGGGCGCGGGTCGTTCGACCGATGACAGTAATCGGCGCTCTCGACGATAGTCGCGTTTTTGCGGCCGTGAGAGCTCGTGTCGCCTATTTCCTTCTCACTTCTGTCCACTGAATAGAATGCGATCTGGCCGGTTCTGTTTCGAATTACTTGCCCTCGATTTCCGCGGCTGAGCAGTCGTGGATTTCATTCTCATCCCTGCGTGAGATCGTGGACGGGCGGAAGGTCTTTGCAAGCCTTAATCCTTTTGCAGTTGAAACTTATTTATCGATCGTTATTAAAAACTCGTGAGTAATGAATTCTATCGGAAGTAATACGTAGAGATCGGTTTCGTTAATTGAGAAGTGGTTATTTACAGCAACAAAACAAAGCGTGTACTAGGTTGGATACGGATGTCGTTATGTTTTATGGTTGTCGTGATTTGGCTCTTTTTCTATAACGTCAACAATATACTCGTACAAATATGTCAAAGATGCCTGAGATCCTCAGGAAAGCAGTGATAATAAAAAAATAAGAAACAACAAACGTCTGCAACGATGATTTAAACAATTTCTAAATCTCTTGAAAATAAAAATACTTTTAAATGTCGTAAGATTATTCACGAACTATATCAGACGCGGAACTTGATGTTTAACAAAAGCTACTTATTTCAATAAGGACTATCGTTTGGTAACAGATTCATTTATTATTTAAACGATTGAAAGAAAGTTATAATCGATAAGTAAATAATTTCTTCTCTATATTTTGTTATATTCGAGGAAGTGGCCTGTGAAAGACAATCTAGTTAAAGGCATGCTATCGTCAAGGAACCCAATTTAACGATACAATAAATACGACACGAACACGATAATATGCCGTGCTCTCTTTTAAAATACATCGCACAAAATCATATTACAGTTTATAAATAATTATATATAATTCGTGCACAATTACCTGATATACTAAGGAGACAGGAGAAGCAACGACCGGTCGGCAGGTCTTCGGTGTTCCAGCGCCTCGAAGTCCCGTTCATAATTGCACTTCGCTTCGCTACACTTCGCTTTATTGCACTGCACTACGCGACGATACAAAACACGCGTCGGGATTACGAGTATTATTTCACCGATGTTCACGCGTCGATGATCGGTTACGAACTGACACTGCTTAGAGTCG
>JAITYT010001376.1:394349-404725 GCA_025433975.1 Liostenogaster flavolineata
CCTCGCACTAAATTAACATTCTACGAAAACGTGGTTATTCGCGTTTCTCTCGTCGTTTCCAGCCTGAAAAACGTATCGCGAGAAGAAAGCACGCGAAAACTCGAGTTCGATGTCTACCTTCGAATCGATCTCGGGTCGAAGAATAATGCGACATTTTTTTCAGGAGTTTCGCTCGAGCTCGCGGCAGCACTCAAGCGAGAAACGAATCGCGCTTCGATAGCTGCTTGTCGTCGCATACGCGTATACTTCTCGCGAAACGTTCCTCGTTGACACGTTGTACGTCGCCCTTCGATTTGTTCGATCCTCGTCATCGAACGAATCGGCAAATTTTCTGGCTCTCCATCGATCGTAGAAATGGAGTTCTTATCGAGCCGGACAAGGATTAACCTTTTAACTGCGGCGCGCTCTCGGAGGAATCCATCGATACGACGAACTCTGCTAAGTTTTGACCATTAGTCCCCTTATTCACGGACTAGCGCTCGAAACAGTACCCGAAGATTCGATACTAATCTAACGTTTAAAAATATAGTAATCGCGAGTAAATTAAAAATATCCATTTTTTTTATTTATCTTATCGCCAACGTATTACAGTAATAACAGTATGATAGTGATAATAGGTGTTATAGTTAACAAAAAATACAGAGGCATACATTTACGCCTGTCGTATATATCGATGGATAATATACCGATGAATAGATATTAATAGAATATGAATAGAATATATACGCCTTTAGCAGTCGAAGGGTGAAGACAACGAAGGCGACGTACAAGGTGTCAACGGCGTCGTCTACGAGTCTCTCGTGACGAAATCGCCGCTCCGATTTGGCGCGTTGTCGCGAGCAACGCTGCGCTTTTTGAGAATCAACGTCGTCGATCGTCGGCCGCGCCACGACTCGATCGTATCTCGATGATGGCAAGAGCAGTCGCGTCGACCTTGTCTTCCTTGGTTCGGGTGCGGATCGATCCTCGATCGATCGATTCCGCCCGAAAAATCGCGATGCATGACGCCGATCGAAGCACGGGAGTTCCGCGCATGCATCCGGAGCTCCGTCGATCTCACGCTGGATTCGCGACCCTCTTGGCACGCCACTCTGCTTTCGAGTTCGAAGCTTCTCGTTCGAACGATCGCCGCTAATCCATCCCGATCCACCAGCGCGCGATAACAGCATGACGCCTACGATTGCGTTCGATGACGCGTCGTGGGATCCCTCGACCAAAACCTCCGAAACGACTCCTCGAACCTGGGATAATCGATAGACCGACGCTGTGCGAAGTCTCGAGCGCGAAAAGTAAGACCGATCGTTTGACATCTTGGAATCGGTAAGATCGGCCTGTAGTTCCTCAAAAATGGAATTTACGGCGTTCTTATATATATAAGGATAACTACGAACAAAATTATGAAAATTCTTTCTAGGTTCTTCAGACCTCCAAAGATTTTCGTACAAACGATCGCTGTTAATAGAATTTCGCTAAGATCGATTCAAGGACGATCATGCGACGGGTCGTCGAATTATTCGACCAAAACCTCCGAAAAGACTCTTCGAACCTGGGTTAATCGATAGACCGGCACTGTGCGAAGTCTCGAGCGCGATTGGACAGTAGGAAAAAGTAAGATTGGAATTTCGGAATCGGTAAAATCTGTCTGTACTTCCTCGAAAATGGAATTTTCGAAAAGACGCGTGTTTTTATTTGAAAAAAAACAACCGTAACAACGAACAAAATTGTGGAAATTACTTCTAAGTGTTCTTTAGCCTTGCAACAATTTTCGTACGAACGATCGATATTGATAGAATTTCATTAAAATCAAGTCAAGGTCGATCATGCGATGCGTCGTAAGATCCTTCGATCAAAACCTCCGAAACGACTCCTGGCAGCCTGGGATAATCGACAGACCGACACTGCTTATATGAAAAAAAGAACCATAAGAACGAGCAAAATTATCGAATTCTTCCTGGACGAGTTCTTTGGACGTCCAATGATTTGCTTAAGAAGTTTGCGTTATTGATAGAAGTTCGCTACGATCGAGTCAAAGACGATCATGCGATGCGTTCGATGACGCGTCGTCGAATTTTTCGATCAGAATCTCCGAAACGACTCCTTGAACTTGGGATAATCGATAAACCGACGCCGTACGATATCGCGAAATTCCGAAGTTAGGGTAAAATCGGCTTGTTCTTTTTCGACGATACTTCGATGAAAAGTGGAGTCTACGACCAACGGGAAGTTTCGAATGGGCATGCGCCCTCGTTTGGACGAACGATCGCAACTACGAGCAAGATTCTCGAGATTCTTTCCCGACGTGTTCGTAGGGACTAAACTCGTTGAGTTGGACTAAACGCGCGACCTGATTTCACCGCTCGTCGTTACAAATTCCTTTCAAGATCGAAAAGAAATTTATTCTCGAGAGAACAACGCGAATCTGCTTTCATCGACCGGAGAAGACTTTCCGCACACGTAGAGCTACTCGATACATATTACATATGTAACAGGTCGTGAAGGATGAAATTTGTAAAAAATATATTTGTAGTATATTATTAACTACATATTTCATCTTTAACGACTTGATATTATAAATATATGTATATATATACAATATATTTTTTTCTTTTTTTGAACAATGCACCGAATCGTCGACTAATGCTATTCTAACTCTAATTATTCCTCTATTTGGGATCTGTAGGACGAAAAAAAATTATTGCAAAATTTATTCGACGGTATCACGCGAAGAAAATCTATTTCCTAGTAGTTCGGCGAAAAAGTAATCTCAATTTTGACAAAAACCTACGGCGTTAGGTTTCCTTCGAATGATCGTCATGATTCACAAAATGAAAGAAATACGACTGATAGAACCTCGTTTTTTTCTCTGCATATATACGTATATGCATACTCATTTTTTAAACAATACACCGTACCGTCTCACGTATTTTAACCTATACTTTTCGCGTTTCGTCTTAAATTATTCCAATTAATTATTAATCGATCGAGGGTAAGCCGCGTCGTAGCATCGACCGAGTAAAGGACGAACGGAAGGGTACGCAACTGCGTATATCTCGGTTTCTCTTGGAGAATAGAGCGGATAGTAGCGTCGACGTACGTACGAGAAGGAGGTGGAGAAAGAGAAATAGGAGGAGACGCGGAGTGCCAGGAGTAACGGGGGAAACCAAAATCATTTGGGAATTCCGTTTAACCGTACCGCAACGAAAACCAATTGCAGATTAACCGTCTACCGACTGCAGTATCGGACAAAGCGCAAAGCGTGCCACACGACGGTAACAAGGGCAACGGGCTAGAACAGTGGTTGATGTTATGGTTAAAGGGAAAGAAGAGGGTAACGACGGAATAGCGGAGGGTTCGAACGCCATAGAGAAAGAGCGTAACGGTGAACGGGGGAAGGGAGAGAACGAGATCGAGCGCGGGTCGAGATTATACGATTTAAGTGAAAACGACGACCTCGTCGAAACGATTAATGAAATTGGAAGCGACGCGATCGTGAAAATCGGTCTCGACGCGATTTGTTGAAAACTATGACGTGAAACGCGCTCTCGTGTCGATGCTCGACGAGTTCCATGGCGCAACGCAAGCCGTGGAAAGAATTTTTTCGCGTCTAAGTAGAAAGAAGTGAAATATTTCGTCGGCAAGAAAGTAATTTCGGTTTTGAAGTACACAATAAAAATCAATTTTTTTTACAAAGAAGAAAAGCGAGGTTCTATCAGTCGTATTTCTTTCACGTTCGACGATTTTTCGTCATCCTTCCGGCAACTTCACGATTCGTAATCGTAAGATTGACGAGAACCATTCGAAGGAGACCTAACGCTGTAGGTTTTTGTAAAAATCGAAATTATTTTCACGCAAACCAATAGATTTTCTAAGTAGACGAATAGTTAGAGTTAAAATAGAATTAGTCGACGCGTACCCTAATTCGTAACCTCGAAACGTGACGTTTCAGCTATCGGTTTCGGCATAGGGGCATAATCGACGATGTGATCGGTCTTCCTTCGATTACCTTCGTCATTTCGAAGAAAAGAGGCTCGTGAAATAAACTATCGATAGGTTGTTCGAAAAGTCATTTCGCTTTCTCAACAGTTTTTCATAAAAACGACATAAAACAAAACCAAAAAAAAAACATCAAATTAATTAAAATTCGTTAAAAAAAAACGAAACGACTTTCCGAACAACCTAATTGAAGAAGATTAACTTCGAGAGTTATTTCGATTACGAATGCCGCCTTGCGTCGCATCGAAATGGCAACTCGTCCGCGGTGGCTTCGAGGTGCTAAATTCGCGCGAATTAGCGCAATTATCGTCCTTGCTCATCGAGAGCTCCCCTCTCGACGAATCGCGAGACCCGCACTTTCTTTCGCGATAATAAGGCCATCGGCCTTTCGTTCGAACCCCTTATCGGTCGCTCTCTATTAGGTCGCTGCAGGGGGAAATCGCGATCTTGTTCCTTCCTCGAGTCACCGGGGACGAGTTTAACGCCGCAACCTCGTGCGATTTTTCCGTTCCACTCGGCGCGTCTTCCGTATCGAGCCAAAAACGATAACGACGTCGTTCGCGGACGCCTCGAGAATGATCTAAGAAGAAAGAAAGAAAAAGAAAAGGAAGAAAAAAAGATGAAGAAAATTAGAAATTAAAAATTGGCGATTCTCGAGGCGTCGAGGCCATTTAAGAAGATCTCGCGTGAATCCTTTCGACACAAAGCGCATCGAGAGAAGACGGGTTCCGACTGGTTTCCACGATGCAACCCGATTCGACTGGTGGTATCCTTCGAACGGGAGGAATTCTTGCAATTACGTTCGACTCTATCTCGCATCTCGTCTTTTTTTCAGTAAAGATTAAGGATTACACCGTCGATAATTTCTACGTAATAATGACAGAGTCGAGGGAACCGTAATGACGCCTTCCAGCCGTACTTTGTCCTTTCTCTTTGCCCGTTCAACTCGCTTCGACGAGTCTCGATTTCGATCTTCGCTCGATATCCGCGCAGTCCTCTCGCTCCTCGGCGGCGTCCCGCTTCACTGTAAGACGTCCAATTAAGTCGGGCCAGCTAATTAGGCATCGATAGTTTCTCGATCGAACGCGTCTTGTGACGTTGCCTTGGTTATGACGATCCTCCAGCCGACATTGCGGTTACGGATGAGACAAAGGCCAGATGGTGGTACCGTTGCGCGTCCTCGAGCCAACGTCGAGCCTCGTCATTGATCGTCTCGTGTAATTTTAACGCATCGACTGCCGGCGCGACTCGATCATGCCACTTACGGCGACACCACGCGTCCTCTCGTCCTTCTCGGAGAAAATAATCTTCTTAAAATCTCCCATCAAAAAGACGATCTCGACGCTGGAAGAAGTTAAAAAAAGTCAAAGATTCTCTTCTTATCCCGACAATCGATACGTTCAGTTGCTCTCAAGGTTCGAATGCGACTGTCGGAGCGCCAAAACGTAAACAGAGCGATAAGCGGGAATAGCAACGACGCGACTCGAGTTGACATTTTTTATATTTATATGTTGTATATCCTATATTTACATTTCAACGCTTATACCATTAAATTCCTTTTAAAATTCCAAATTAAAATCCTATTTGACTCGAAGAAGAAGAGCGTCACCCAAATACGGGTGACGAGGTCCCCACGGAGACACACCTGTCACTCGAATACGGCTGACGTGACGACGAACGTGTTAAAGACGGAGTGGACAGAAAATTGTACGATTCGAGCGCGCGAACCTAACCGGATATTTCCCAGGGAAATTTTGCCGGAGCTTTCACTCGGAACGAGGGACACTCAAACGGAATATTTAAAGCCGCGCTCCGTTCGCGATAACGAGAGACGATTTATTCGTTTAGTTAGCCGAAGTCGCGGCCGAACGTTGCAAAAGGGTTAGACGATCGTCGCGTAACGGATAGCTTTTAACGATGAATAAACTCGTCGTGTATTCGTCGGAACGTCCAGAACGACGCCTACGAATCGCTCTGCGCGTCTCCGAGTGGCACATGGAGCATCGAACGCGACGCAACGGGCTCGTACGTACTACGAAGGCACTCTCGAAGCTTAAAATATTGATCGTCGACAGCGTTCTACATTTCGACAAACATTTCTGTACGCTCATCGTCGTCGTCGTCGTCGTCGTCGTCGTCGTCTCGCTGCTTTCGTCTCTCGCTCGACGCCTCATTTCCATCGTCGTCCTCGCGTCCGCAAATTCCTATTATTACCGGTCTCTTGTCGTTGACCAACGAACGCCAGTTATCGCGTGTCTGGACATAAATAGATTCACGCGTACACATACGTAGACGCAGGCAGGCACGAACGCCTGTAGGTTTCGTTGGAAAGCCTCGTTGTTCCAAGCGGAGAGTAGACTGGTGCGAATAAAATAAGCGAAACGTTAGGAAGGAATCGGCCTCGCGCGTTTTCGCGCGTCTCGACTGCGTAATCGCGTTGAAAGGGAAAAGGACGAAGGACGAAGGACGTTGCACGTCCAACACTGGCCGCTCGTTAACTCGAAGTGAAAAGAGAGAGAGAGAGAGAGAGAGAGAGGCAGGAGGAGGGAGGCCGATTGTCGTCTCTCATTATAGTCGTAATAATGGAAAAGTGCTTTTTATAATTGGTGCTGTCGTTAGGGGCGCGCGCGCGCTCGGCCGCGATGCATTAAAACGGGCGAGTCGGGCCGTCGGTTGCTCGTCGCTCGGTTCGAAACTTTCGTTTCGTCGATAAACAAGTTTCGGTGTTACTCGAGAGGTGGTTAAGTGCTAACCGGCTAATGAAATGATTGCGACGCTCTTACCTTACCCTCGGAAAAAGTTTCCAAGAGTTTCGCGTTTATCGTTCGTTCTTCCGAGGTCGAGACAAAAGGAGAAGCAGGTGGAGAAGGAGGAGGAGGGGGAGAAGGAGGAGGAGGAGAGGAACGTCTCCGTTCCTTTATCAAATCCCTCTTTCTATTTTTTCAACCTTTTTCCTTCCACGCGTACGACCCTTACCTCTTTCTCTCTCCTCGTATTTTCTTCCCTTCGCTTTCTCCCACCCACTCATCCCCTTGCCTTGCCCTCTTCCTACCTCCGATTCTTCTTCCGCGTTTTTTGTTTCGCCGTTTTCGCGACGAAAGAAAAAGTTTTATCTCGACGACGTGTCTCCGTATGGAAACGTATCGATTGGGCGGTTCTCGTTTTTCACCGTGGAAGCGAAATGTTGCGCGTCGGCGAAGCAACGTCGCGGTAAAACGGAAATACGCTCGTGACAGAGAGGTGGAGAGGGGGGAGGGAGGGGGTGGAAGAAGGGAGGAAACTCGTTCCATCGGGACGAGGACAGTCGCGGAACTGAAAACAGACAAATTTATAATCGACGCGAAGCGCGACGATGCAAGGATAGAACGAAAAACCAAGCGCGAGAACGCGGAGGACGAGATGAAATTAATGTCGGAAGGAACGAGAAGGAGTAGGAGGGGAGAGGAGAGGAGAAAAGGGCGTAAGATAATCGAAACGATACAACGAAACCGAATCGGTCCTTCCTCCGCGATTTTAATCCAAAGCGTTCCGATTTCGCGAAAAATCGACTCCAGGAGCGTGTCGCCGACTCGCGGTGCCCCGCCTATTCTCGCGCTCGCTCCAGCTCTCTTCCTCGCTTCCAACCGCTCCCCCTTTCTTCCGCATCTTTCCAACGCGAGTTTTCCGTCCATATATCTTGCGCCTTTGCCTCTTTTTATCCCCTTTCCTCCTCTCAAGCTCTCCTAGATCGTAGGAGCAGCCAGTCCGTAGCTGCAAACAGGACGATCGTCTCGCGTGCGCCCGATTTTCCGTTCTTTTTCCACCTCGAGTTCCTTTCTCCTCCTCCTCCTCATCCTCCTGCTCTTCCGCTCGTCGGTCCGCCCCTGGCCCCGCAACGAAACTCGTTTAATCCCAGAGCGGATTAGAGGAAGCGACTTTACCGAAGATATAGATGGAAAGGAGGCAGTGAGAGCGTAAGGAGAGGGAGCGGCTCACCGCTCGGGGTACTTAAAAGTATTCCAATCACGAGTAGCCGAAGTGAGTCCTGGCGAATGTTTCTCGCGCTATCGGCTCGTGGTAGGAGGACGACGACGAGGAGGGTGGGCAAAGAGGGGAAGGAGGGAAATGGGAGGAGAAGTCGCCGTTTCGAGAAAATCCTGCGAGTCTGCGCTCGATAGGGGAAAGCTTTCACAGGCAGCGTATATCGCGTCGTAAATACGAAAACGCGATAGAGAGAAAAAGGATGGAAAAGGAGACTTTCGAGAGGTTTTCGGGAGGTTTTGGTCGAACGGCAGGACGCAGAGAGGGGGAGAAAAACGACGAAAGCGGTCGATGCCGAGGCACCGTGTCCTCCGACGCACGAACGCATTGTACACCTGTTTCAAGCACGAAGGCGCGCAAAGCCACGCAAACGAGCAACCCACACTTTTTCCAGGAACACGACATCCTTGCTCCACCTTTCGCGCTACCCGAACGCACGCTTGCACGCTCCGAGGCGACGCTGTCTTCCTTTCTTACTTTGCCTTCTTTTCTTCCTCTCTTCTTCTTCTTCTTTTCTATTGAACGTAGGAATGCAAAGTACCTGTATGTCCATCGAAGGTGTACAAGGACGCGAGCACGATCGACGCGGTACCCTAGTATTCATCGAGTCGGATTGCGACGTAATTCGTTGGCCAGTCGGCGAGTTACGTCGTAATCTCGCGTCTGTTTTCCTTCGAAATTCAGAAGAATCATTTCTTTCTCTTCTCTTTTTTTTTAAATACACGTGGGTTCGTCGAAAGATCGTGCCCGTATCGTAAACGCTTACGAAAGAGGAGATCTTACTTTCTAAAAAATCTTGGAATCGCGCGTTGATCTCGCTGCATCGTTTCGACGTCGGTTGGCGTTTCGCTCTTGACGTAAAATCCGTCGAATTTTAAAATGGAAAAGTTTAAAAACGAAGATCTCCTCGTTCGTTGGCTCGATTACACGTTTATATGTACCTACATGTTTATGTATTTGTGTGTATTTGTACGTACGTAGATAGAAATTAGCAATGTGTGTCTCATAGCGATGAGAAGCGAAACGACGCCCACGTGCGTCGCCATGGATTCAGCCTTCTCTCTTTACCCATGTCATCGTCTTCGTTATCCGGGATGCTATCGTACGAGGGGGATGCGCGTTTCAGCCGACGCGTATACCGTCCTTCTTACTCCTTCTTCAACCTCTTTTCGTTTTCTTCCTCGCGCAAGCTCACGCGTTATCCTCGAATAGAGGAGGCGTGAGCAGCCTTCTCACGCTTTTCGACGGAAAAGAGGAAAATTCTTGACGGAGGAGCCACAGAGGTTTTACGCGCGGAAGTTTATCCCGTATCGCGAGGCGCGAGACTTTTTCCACACCCCGGATACATCGTCGTCGTACTATCTCGACATCGATTTTGCGCGTTACGTCGAAAACGGTTCTTAATTCCATCCGGAAGATCCTAAGATAATCGTTGTCGAATTACGTATTTCGATCGATCGGTCGATTTTCCGATCTTTAGAAATTCTCATACGAGTTTTCGATTTTTTGCGAACGCGCGCAACCTATTTTTTTGTTTTTTTTTCTTTCTTTTCTGTACATCGCCGAGAGTAGAAAAGATTCGCACACACGTTCAACGTCGAACGTAAATTCGAGATGATCGATCGTGTCTCGTCTCGCGTGAAAAATAATCACGAGTCCTCTTACTTCGTTCGGAGCAAAGCATTTTACCAAGGTAAAGTCGACGTTGGTTAGAAATCCCACGAGAGAGCGAAATCGTCGATTTCAGCGCGATAGAATGGAGGGGTCGCGGAGGGGGTTGAGATCGGTATTATGGAGAATCGAGCAAACATTTAAATCGACGGGTTTCGTATTCGCCTCACCGAGCGCGTTGCTCTTTGCAAAAAGCGAGAATATAAACGCGCGCAATCTACGTTTTTACGAATCGTTTTCATCGATTGAAATACCATCGTAGACCTTTGAGATTATATCGCAACGGTGGGAAGCGAATATCCCCGTAGAATTTATGAAACGAGAGTAATAATACGTCTAAATTCGTGCGCCCGTAGTGTATTTTTCTGCGTTGAAATAAGAGAGTTCATTTTTCGCCTTTGTTAATTTTTTTACAAGCGATCCTCTTTCCTTCCTCGGCATTGTTAAACGTAGCGTCTACGCGAGGCAAGGCGCTACCGCCCGGAATTTAATTCAACTCGAACCTACTCCACCGCATTGTAAAAAACGCACGCGCGCATATCACTTTTATATTTTTCTCGTCCGCTTCATTCACGGTAATTAGAAACTCGGTTAAACGTTCGCGGTTCAATATACAGCCGCGCTATCGACCCTATAAAAACATATATATATATATATATATATATATATATATATATATATATATATATTCT
>JAITYT010001376.1:404865-422306 GCA_025433975.1 Liostenogaster flavolineata
CGGCCAAAAATCGCGTAATTTAATTTCGAATATTCAACGATCACGACGATCGAACGTCAACGAGAACGAGGTAAAATCGATCGTCGGGAGATCGTTCCTCGTGCAACGAACCAACGGACGAACGAACGAAGCTGATCGCGGGAGTACGAAGTCGCCGACGTGTCGTTCTCTCGGCTGATCGATTTTCTCAGACCGCGGGAAAAAGATGCGCTCGACGGCGGCATCTTGGAAAAATCGAGGCGCGCTCGACGTCAAAGCGAACGACCAACCGGCTTCTCTTTCTCCTTCTACCTTACCTACGTACCTGTCTAGATAGGTAGGTAGGTAGGTAGGTAGACACGTAGTCGAGTTTCAGAGTAGTCGAATGGCGGATTATATACGAAGGCGAATTCTCGTCGGCGACGGTTTCGCTTGCACAAAGAAATTCCTACGGCGATTAAAAAGTCGTTGGAGACTGCGCTGAAATAGGAAACGCCTCGATCCTCTCCTCTCCTTCTATCGTCTTCCCTTTGCGCTCTCCTCGCATCGACCTTCCTTCCTTTTTCACTCCCTTCCTCAAGACGAATATTCTCGTCTAAGCTTCGTCGATACCTCGAAGAGCTCCATCTGCCTACCCTTTATTCGTTCGTACGTTCGTTCGTTATCTGGTTATCTCCTCTAGTCACGACATCGACACCTTCGTGGGCGTTGTTGCGGGATTTATCGTCGGTGAGTGGCGCGCGTGCAGACTTCTCCGACACAACGGTGCCCATTTCGCGGCGATTCTTCCTACGATTTCTCGATCGGACGCACGGCCGTTGATTAAGTGGCCGCTTAAGTCGCGATCGTTGCCCGATGCTCGCCACTCAAATTACAGGAATTGTCTTTCCGCGCGGAAAGCGCCGAGGATAAATGGCTCGTTAGTTCGCGCCTCGATACGCACCGGCCTTTCGATGGCCCTAATGGCGCCGTGGAAAAACACCATCGAGTGTCAGAAATATCGCCAGTGTGTATCCAAGCTTTCTCGAGACCCGTTAAAGTTACGTTAACAAGTACGAAGTTACGTCACGATGGAATAACGATCGAGATGGCGAATTTCTTCGTGGAGGGAGGTCGTCGAACGCGTAATTTCACCGTGTTTCTTTTCCTTTTTTTTTTTTCTTCTTTTTCTTTAATTCGTCTACCTTCAAAATCGTGCCTTGATCGATAGCAGCTTCATATAGATAGACGGATATCTTTGCGAAGGGGTAGACTATTTTCTTTATTTCACCGATTCGTACGTCAGAATATTCTAAAAATTCCATACGCCACGTTGAAAACATTCAATTCGCCGTTGGAGATTTTTTTTTATCGTCATTGATTTTAAAACACCAGAGTACCATCAATAACGATTTATTATCGTTACTTGTGGCGTAGAAGCTTGCGTCGCGTTATTCTATCATTCATCGGGTCGATGGGAATGCATCAAATAGCGGTGAACAAATAGTGAATAGCGGGCAGCGCGAATTTACGTCGAAACGAATGAAACGCTTTTCGCAGTAGCTAAAATCGAATATAATTTATCGTTTGGCTCGGTATTGTATTCGATCGTACACCGGCGAATATTTGATTTGATTTATCGATCGAAGCGTGGGATTCTTCACGAGCGACAACATTGAAATTACGTTTTTTTCCGTCGGCCTCGCTCTCTCCGCCTATTTTTACAATATCAACGGCCTTTAATTTCGCACGGAATAAATCGATGTAATCCATTGTTACGTTGTTGCAACGCGACCGGTAGAATTTATTAAGCGACGCGAACACTATATTTACGTATCGAACAAGAACGATATAAGTCGGAAGGATAAATAACATAATAAACCGTAAAAAAGAGAGAAACGGCCGGTTCCTCGATTTTTCCTCGATTTTAAAGATATCCACACAAAGGTGCATTTTTTAAGCGTTTCCTCTTCTCTCAAAATTTCTCTTTCTAATCGATAAAAACGAAAATCACTCGTAACGCGGTTCGAATCTTTCGTGGAAGGATATTTTTGGAAAAAATCGTTTCGTTGAAATCGAACGTCGACGATGAACTAACTAAATTGCGTCTCGGATCGACGAGAGCGCGTTGTCGAACTGTCAAGTGTCAGAGGCACGATTATCGAAATGTAAATCTTCACGAGCGAGGCTGCGATACGGGCGATTAACTCGGGTATCGCGGAGAATTCGACGGGGTTCCGCGGCATTAACGGCGCTCGGTAACCACGCGAATTACAAGTCTCTTACGCGAGACAACCTTAATCTTGCCGCCTTCCGCCGTGCATCTTATTGTTAGGACGAGAGACGCGCCGCGCCGGCGTCACGCTCTGAAACTTCTTCGACTCGGGCCGGGATCGAGTCGATAACTCGAGCGTGTATCTCCGAAAGAATCTCGGATCCGCGCGTATTTCGAATAAATTAGGCGTCGATAACCAGGAGGAACTTCCTACTCGTTTATATCATGCGCGATAAACGTATACCCTTCGAAATTGCTCTTATCCTCTTCGAGTTGTTCCACGAAATAAATTTCGAGAAAGTTCTTAGGCGATTTTGTAATAATACGATTGAATCGTGGGAAATGGTCGGGAATCGGCTTAAAATTAAGCAAGAGAAGTCATCGATCGTCGCGTATTTCGAAGATAATTTTTGTTCGAGTAACAGGACGTGCCTCGAATATTTCAAGCGCGAGATGAAACACAAAGCCGACTTTTCCGGGTGAAATCGACGTGAAAAACGAAATCGACAGTTCGTAATGGCGCTGACACGTAACGCTGGACGACACGGAGCTTCGCGAAATCGAGGAACGATTTTCAGCGACGGAGAGGCCGGATGCGCGTTCCAGTTACGAACCGAAAGGCGTTTACGCGCCTCGCGCTTCTCGAATTCTTCTCGCCGCAGCACTCCGTCTAGGAAAATTCGATCTTATCGCCGCGGGAAATTGCTGACGCGGAACTTATCCCCGAGGGAGCCGATAAAATTTGCCCGGATCGGTGCGAGCAGCTCCTACCTTCGCTTCGCTCGGAATGCCCGCTTCTTCTCGAGGTTACCGAAATTCCTAAACGAAGGCCATACCGCGGGAAGGACCTCGCTGCTTCTCCATCTTGCCCTCGATAAAATCGCAATCTTTCGAGCTAACGGTTAAGAAGAATTTTTTTCAAAATCTTCGATGCGCTGTGCCGTAAGTTGACGATTAATTTGACTCCGTTTTTTCTTAACCTCTTGACATACAAATAAAACGACACTTGATGCGCGACCGAAGAATACTATTTACTTTCGCTCAACTGAACAGTGATACGGAAGCTGAGAAAGAATACATTTTACTTTGACTTTTGGATTTTTATACAACGTTTAATCAGATTAATACATAATGTTAATAAAGAATAAACAAGTAGCATTAAAAAATAATAATTTAATAGTTCCGTAAAGTATGAAATATTTCAAAACATCTTGGAATATGTAAAGAAACTAGACATTTTTCGCGCTGCCAAGTTGTTTCACTTTTTATATTATTTTTTATGCACACACGGCATCTCTTTGTAGGAAATTCCTTTTTATTAGTCGCGGGTATATGTTGAGGAAAATGTGTCCAATGTTTTTGGCCTTTAGCCGAATCGAGAATTCGTTTTACGACGGTCTGCCATGTGCCGAATAGTTGGGAAAAAAATAAATTATATAGCATATACTCTGCACTATTCGATCGAAAATTTATCATGAATTGCTTCGTTGAATTAGGCAACTTAGAATATAAAACATGAGCATTACAGACAGCTCTTGACGAGTCTGACTCGTCGAAGTCTACAGTGGCACATGAAATAAATGACGACCCTAACTCGTCATTGTATGTCAAGGAGTCAATTTCATTTTTTTTTTTTTTTAATCCAACGCGTCTCGTAAAAGCAGAAATTTATCGAAAAAGTATTATTGAATAACGATCGTTCACGTATCATCGTACGATTTTCCCAGTATAAATTCTTCGCTCCGCGAATCTCATTTCGAAAGATTTCTCATATTTTTCGAAACGGTTCGGTGTACCTTCATAAATACGCGATTTTAGCGAGAAACGGCTGTCTGAAGTTCTCCTCGTGGCGTCGCGTAGTTTCCAAACGCCTTCGCGCGTCCCTTTGGCGACACGTAAAGCGGAGAAGGTACTCGTAAGGGAGAAGAGGGCGGCGGAGAGTCGTAGGATAGATGGAGGGAAAGGGCAACGTCGTACGGCACCGCGATTACTTTCCGTGAATGAAGAACGGGCGAGGAACGGCGCTCGAAGTTGGGCTGCGCCTTTCTTTCGAGGGAGGCACGGATTCCAATTTTGAAAAGTTCGCCAACGCGTCGTAAATCCCCGGAGCGCGAGAAAATATTTTTCTTTAGGCATTCTTCGACCGAACGACGAAAGAGGAGGCTCGCGTAGCCGCGCGCGTAAAAGTCATTTTGTTCCGTACCGACCGCCTTGTTTTTCGTCGTATTTTTGACGCGACACGCGGAAAATCGATGCGGCAAAAAGTCACGCGGACCGACGGAAGCGTCGAACTTTGCAACGTTCGGAGCTCTCGCTGGATGTTCGAAAATTTGCTTCGGTAAACTCGGGCACGCGGCAGCAACGTCGAACGAACATCGATTCGCTCGAGTGCGCGTTTCAATCGCGCGACATCGATAACTTCCAATCGACCTCGAATTTGTCGTACGACGAAATATATGAAGTCGTCAAGGATGAAATTTTTAGTTAATAATTACTTTACAAATTTTCTACAATTTTCATCCTTAACGACCTGATAATAATCTCGACAGCTTTTTGGGATTCTTTTTCTTAATTTTCTGCGATCGGGATATACCGTTGAATTAATCTACCATCCCTTTCTTCTAAACCTTGAGAAAAATGCTTTACTCGATGTAAAAACGTAATCTCGAAAATAAAAACGTTACGGAAGACGTTGGACTTTGGCTTTCGCCAGCTCGAGGAAAACTGGCGTCGCTTTGATGCGAAACGGTCAATCCTTCGTCATCGAGAGACGACCATTGTTCAAGACTCTCTGCGACCATACGCACGGCGGCTTGCGCAATGTCCGTGTGAATCGTACGTTTCCGCGCCTACCTGTCTATCGGGATTTGGGACTGAAACCCTCGTACTGTCTTACCTCGAACGCCTTACTGTGCTTATTATGTTTAATACTATTGCAAATACTGTTACGAACTAACCACTTCTTTCATTGTGTACTAACCATTGTGTAAGTTCCTTTAAAGATGCGGGAACGTCGCTCTCGTTCTGTCGATCGCGCTCCTTTCGTCGAAGAGATTCAATCGAGAAAACTCGCGGTCGACGCGAACGCTCGTCTCCTCGAACTTCACGAAAGAAATAATTTCGTTCGTCCGCGAGAGACTTCGTCGTGCAGAGAAACGGGAATCCTTTGATACGCGTTACGTTTCACCGAAATCGCACTTTACGAACCTCCTTTCCCGATACTGTAAAAAAAAAACTGAGCAAGTGTCGCAAAAAAAAGAAAGAAAAAAAAAAAAGAAAAATCGAGCTCCAAACGACAAGTGCGGTCGCAAGGCGGTCCGTGCTATCGATTTCCTGGTGGTACGTGCGGTCGCGATGCGGTCGGTCGACTCGCTTCTCGAATAAAAATCCGACGGTGATTCGATCACCAAGGAGTGACGAAAGGTAGAAAGAGATACGTCGTCGTCGTCGTCGTCGTCGTCGTCGTCTTTGATTCTCACAATTGGCGATACCACGGCGAGAACTTTGGCCGCGATACGTGGCGGTGATCCTTACCTCGCGATTACGGGCGAATTAACGTTTAGTCGCATCGCCTGACGATATTGCAGGTGCAATCACCGTAATTCCTGCATGGTGAACGTACGCAGCGAGATATTCGAGGAGGATCCCTGTCCCGGAACTGGAAAGTACATCGAGGCGCAGTATTATTGCCTAGGTTGGTTCCTTACACAACACTTTGCTATGCCACTCTTTCTTGCGCCCGTCGATCGTCACGACGCGGACGTCGTCGTAATCGTGATCCTCGGGGAACGATACTGAACGTAGTGGGTCGAGGATCCGTCCTTCGATGGAAGGATTCGCGGCGCGAGTACCGCGAGCGATGCAACGAACATTCGTTCTTTTATCTTCGAATTGGGAGACGAAAGGAGGGAAGAGTTCGGTAAGAAGGATTTTCCTGTTTCCTCTCGTTCGCGCTCCGTCATATCCTCCTCTTCGATCTTTCGATCGGCCATTTTCTCGTCCCTTTTTCCCCCCCTCGATTTTGTCCTGTCTTTTTTTTTCTCTCTCTTTCGTTACACCGACAAGGCTCGAAAGGAGCCTCGATGATGGAATCCATGGCGACGCACGTGGCTGTAAGCGTGCGTTGCGCTGCAGTTTGATCGTAAAAGTCGGCTACGGTCGCACGAACGTCGGTTAACGAACGTCACCTCTCTTTACCAAAAACCTTGCCCAGGTGCAACGAGCAACAGAACTGCAGCATCATTGCGTCGACCTCGCAGTTTGGCGATCCGTGTCCCAATACGCACAAATATCTCGAGGCGCATTATCTTTGCGTGTCCGGTAAGTAAAATCATCATTCACGATCCCGCAAACGGCGCTCTCACTTTCGTTATGCGTTACGTTATCCTGTGTTACTTACTTCGTTCCTCTGGGTATCGATTATTTTTCTTTTACTTTTCGTTATTTACGATTCATAGATCTAGTTTTATTTTTTAATTTATCTTTCTCGTATCATAAATCTCCAACGAAACCACGACGAGCGACGACCATCTTAATTTCGCTGGAGCTTTTCTCAACGGAACGAATAAAAATCATCAGAAAGGAAATTTAAAATGCAACTTTCGACGTTAAGGAAAAAATACTTTACCGTAAACGCAAAGTGGAAATCGTAGATTCGTCGTGGAATCGTTGGAGAATTATTATTTTTATGCGAGTTTTTATGCGTTGATTGCATATATTTTACGATAAGGACGATGCTGATATCGCGCGATAAACTTTTCAACGAGGATAATGCTCGTGGCAATGCGATCGTCGCTCATGCTAGCGCTACGACCTCGCGATGATCAGCATCGTTTATCCGATGTTCGTTTAAAACTCATAAATTGCGGATATACGTTACGTTATTCGAGAACCATGAGAGAAACTATACTAAACGTAATAACGCAAGAGCTGACAAGTGGCAGAGAAAGAACAAAAAGAATACGGAGAGATCGTTTCTCGGTCCTATTCGATGCATAGAAGATATGATTTTAATATCGAGTATTACGTTGGATTAAGGCTCGCAGTTTGCAATAAAGTCCGCCTGAATGGAAGTGGTACGGATCGATTTTTGCTACAGTCGAAGGTTTTTGTCGGTGCAACGACTAATCCGTACGGTTTTCACTACGAGCGCATTCACTGAGAACAAATACTTGCCAAAGGTAGAGAGAAAAAATTTAATTGTCGATGATATTTGACGGTTCCGTCCTCTCGAAAATTGAACAAAATTTGGAAGAATCGAGAACGAACCGTTCCGACTCCAATAGCGATTTTAGTAAATAGAATTTTATGCTGATATTCTCATCGCGGTTTTATTAAAGTCGAGTGTTACAGTGGAGTGTGCGATACGTGATAATTGTACGACGATAAAACGTGCGGTCGTGTCGAGTATGGGCCGTGAAAATTGTGCCGATTTCGCAACTCGACCATCGTCGAACGATACGCGCCAAAGGATCGTTTTTGCTGATCTCAGCCGAACGATATGCATTACCATTAACCGCGCAGCGAAGGAACGGTTGCTGCAGACTCAGTAAGACATGTGCAAACAGACGATAGAAACGAAACACTCGATTACGACGCAATAATACGGCCGTTATCTCGCCTTTTTCCTTCTTCCTTTCTTTCCTTCCTCCGTTCGATCGCGATACTCGCCGTTTCTTTTTCCACTTAATTCGACTACGAAATCAACGCGAAATTTTTCGTTCTCAAGTAGTCACAAGTATTGCTGTTAGTTTCGTAAGAAAGAAGAAACTCCGAACGCCGTGATAGCGATGGTAGAAAAAGTACGACGAATTTTCCGTCTCTACGTTAATAATGGTAAATGTCCGTATTTATTCGATGATGACTACTTAATCGCGTTTGCTTTTGTACATGGTTTTTCTCACTTAAACTCTACGGTTAAATCTATATTTAATTACATTATTAATCCATATTTAAATCGATATTCTTCTTCGTGATTTTGTATTTCGATTGATTGATTTATTTATTTTTCGTGCTCAAAAAATCGCCATTTCTCTTAAACATGCATACATATTCCTTCAACGTTTACGCGTTTCGCCTCGCGTATGATCTTTCCTCGTGCATCAATTCAATGGATCTCGGTAAAGTTCGATATTTTACCTTATCGTCAATCCCTTCGACCAATAAAGACGACCCTTCTAGAGATAGTACCGGAAAATACGTGGACCATTCCGGCATTAACCGTTATCGTCGTCTTTGGTTAAAGATCGGTCTTTCCTCTGGCCGGTTACTATCGCGATATCGGTGCTACGAGGTTTAACCTTACGTTCTTTCGATATATGTATGGTTAGTACCTTTCCTTTTTTCCTCCATTACCCTATCTTTCTCTTTCTCTGCCCTAGTATACGATCTCGAGTAACTACGTATATCCGTTCAATTTGCATAAAATTACGAATAATCATAAATGTTAAAATCGACTAACGAGATTCATTCGTCCGTTAATATAATTTCTATTTAATGTTTAAATATAATAATATAATAAATAATAATTTCATTAATTCCTGAATATTCCTCCGAATTGAAAAAATCGATCTTCTCGTGCTTGAATCAATCGTAGCGAATAGGATTTTTTTCTTCAAGTTAGTTGTGTCGATCGTTTCGTTTAAATAAAAGTTAAATGAAAAAATTATCGATACTTGTACCCCAAGATCAAAGGAGAGTTCAAATTTACAACGAAACAATCAACGATTATAAATCATTAGATTCGATGATACGGATGAATGGAACTCGATCACTCGATTTGCAATCGTATGAAAGAGAAACTCTTTGACGACGAACGATCCTAAGAAGAAGAAAAAACAAATCAAACAAGATTACGACAAGTCGAAAGTCGCAAATATCTAACGACGAACGTGTTTAAATAATTCATAGTGAAAAATAGAACACCCGACTGAACAGAAAAATTCAAAAAATTCAAGAAATCGTGTAAAAGCGATGCGTTCTACGTCATGATCGGACCTTTCGAGTTCGATACTTGCGACTTTCGAGACTGCTTCTTCTCTTTTTTTCTCTTGCGCCTTCTTGTTGCTCGTTTTTCGTCGTCATCGTTCTCTCTCTCTCTCTCTCTCTCTCGTCACCTCGTTAAAGCGAAACTCGACGAAACATTTTCAGCCACCACGACAACGACGACTTCCCGACCGAGTCCTCCGTGGTTAATAACTTCTCAGCCGAGCGTCTGGAGCACGGCTAAGCCGACCGTCAGGCCTCCCTCGCGGATTACGACGCCGCCGTCTCAGCAGCCACCGCAGCCACCGGCCGCCCCATCGACCCCGGCTCTGCCGATAACCACGCCACCAAGGTCGGTATTTTCCATCTTCCTTCTGCCACCACTCCGCCGTGAAAATCGTAGAAAACTTGTCGTCCGTTCGTAAACTGTCGCGAGCACCAGCGGGAAACCGTATATTCCGATCGAGTTGCAACGTGAAATTTCACCTCGTATCGACCGTCACGATGTACGACAAATTTATTCGGAGTCGTCAATACCACCGCCACGTTACGAATATCCTCCTAAACTAGCGAGCTAACGCTTGTCGTGAATTAAAAATCATGCAGTTTTTTTTTCTTTTTTTTTAACTAGTTCGGAGCTAGAAACAGTCGAAGAAGTCGAACATCGAGTTTTAAGAGTCGTAGGGATGATTCGTATATAAATTTTTCACGAACATTTTTCATAAATATTCCGTGCTTGATAATCTATGAGTAATTTAACGGTCAATCTCAAAAAATGCTCGTTATTTCATGTCAAGGCGATCGCGGTGCGTAAGAACGAACCACGTGAAATTGTCCACGTTATAGAGATGAACGAATTACTCGACGGTTCGATCGTCGTGCGTTTTCAGTCCTACGTCGACGAGATCCTTGGTCGACGTCGAGGATACCGAGGAGGATCTGGACTCGATACCTTCTGCGAACGGTCCCGCGGCGAACGGACCAGCGATACCTCCGATCGTGCCTGACACGACGCCATCGACGACAACGTCGACCTTCGCTCCTTGGAGGACCAGTCGAAGACCCACCGGTAAGTTTCGCGAACCGAGTTAGATAAATGTTCGAGTTACTTTTACGAAGCGTCTCTGGAGGGTAGATAAATCGCCGTCTCCTTCGTAAATTCTAGAAGAGTAAAATTAACGAAACATCGATCTCTTTCGGGAACACACGAGTAACCTTATCGTCTGTTAAAGTGAGTTCGACGATAGCCTCCAGACGATTTTCTATCTTCATAAATTTCCCTTTTAAATCGATTCTTTAAGCGCGGATATATCCGCACTTTTCCTTCTTTTCTTGAAAAACCTTCTCCGAATCTGGTCAAATACCCAGTTACATAATCCAACGAGAACGAAAAACGATTTTTTGTCTGATATTGATAGGCGCGCAATTGCGGACAAATATTAACAAAAAAAAGAAAAATGCATTCTTAACACGTTAAGTGCCCAACTTGTTTTGCTGGCCGTTCCGTTCAGGCTTAGACTCAGCCGTCTGGCCATCTGGAAAATCGGCTCGAGAACCGAAGTTTTCTACCGATGGCCTTCCTTTCCCAATCGCACTGACTGAATTTTCCTAAAATCCCCTGTTTTAATAAATTACATTAACTTGTTTTTAGATATCACATCCTTTTCCTTAATTGAACAAAAACCAATGTCACCCAAGCAAAATATTTAGTCTCACGATCGGTACGCGAGAACCGACACGCGCGATCGATTAATACGAACCTAAAGTCTGCGGCCGGTCCCTGGGGCCCGAACGGAAAGTCTAACACCGACGTGGCGTTTAACGTGTTAATCGTAATCGATAAAGACGAGTCGAAAGCACCTCGGATCAAAGGACAATAATCAACCGACGCGATTCACTGACGCTTTTTTGCTCGATGTTCGATCAGTAGCCAGCACACTCTACCCGGAATCAAGCTCGAACGGGCAGTGGTACGACTACGGCAGGCAGGCCTGTCCGCCGGTGATAGCGAGGAATCTCTCGTGGAACGCGACGAGGGCGGGCGACGTGGCGGTTCAGAGCTGCCCTGGGGGCGCGAACGGCCTGGCACGCTGGCGATGCCTGGCCAGAGGGGATTCCGCCTTCTGGCATCGCGACAGCCCGGACCTGAGCGAATGCCGATCGGTCTGGCTGACGTCCTTGGAAAATCGGGTGACCGACGGCGACGTCATCCTAGGCATAAGCCGCGAGCTCTCGCAGGTGACGAACAACAGCCGGGGTCTTTACGGCGGCGACATGATGATCACGACGAAGATCATAAAGAACATGGCGGAGAAGATGGCGCAAGACATCAGGACGTATCAGGATCCGAATCAGAGGGAGGTCAGCGTGACGGAGCTGCTGCAGGGAGTCGTCAGGACCGGTAGCAATCTCCTCGAGAAGGCGCAAATGCCCTCTTGGAAGGATCTCAGCCATCAGGAGCAAATGAGGGTCGCCACGTCTCTCCTCATAGGTCTGGAGGAGAACGCCTTCCTGCTCGCTGACACGCTCATGCAGGAGAAGACGATCACTCACGAGGGCAGAAATATACGTGAGTTCGTTACCCGTCGCTTTTACCGCGAGTTTGCGTCTCTCTCTCTCTCTCTCTCTCTCTCTCTCTCTCTTTCTCTCTTTATGTACGTATACTTTCACGGCTGGGATACTTTGATGAAACTTCCTTGATCGAAAATGGGCTTTCGTTCCATCCTGAGCGATTATGGAATTCCGAAGGAAATAGAGCGTGGATTTTGGGGGTGAGGAGGGACGAGGAGGGGAAGTTCCCGGAAAAATTATGATCGGAGTTAGAATTCTTCGAGTTAGGAAGTTCGCTTTGGGAAATTACCGATGAAACGCTTTGGATAATTTCTTAAGATGATAGTCGTATCGCGATCGAACTAGCGATTTCTAAGCATTTTTACGATATTTAATTAAATAGTTCGCGCGATGAAAAATTACGTCGCACAGAGACATTTTTCGTACCTAGAAGCTCGACGAACAAGGTGCAGCGATCCCGGATTAACCCTTAACGAACGAGCGCATTTTTCTAGAACAATGACCAATACATCGACGGAATTTTAAGAAATTAATTGCTTTATTATCAGAGCGGGAAAAAACGCATAATCAATATCGCTTTATTGGATTTTATGGAGATTTTCAGTAATAATAAGTAGTACATGAACAGTGGAAATTACTGAAAATAATAAATAATGGCAGTTAAAATAAGCACATTGATGTTCGTATGTAACGTATAGATTTGTGTACGTTTATAAACTTATTTTTTGTTTATAATGTGTTTATGCAAGATTACTTATATATTTTTTGGGTGTGGTACTTCTCTCAACAGATTCCTATTTGGATACCAGGTTTTTTAGTACAAGCATCGCAATAATTACGTGTTCCTCGCCTTCCTCCCGTTGTTTTTTTTCTATCCGAGCAAACAGCGCAATCTTTTTCCGTACTTATTGGAATAATAATTATACGACTTACGTGCCCGTAAGATGACATTTCAGTTTTAATAATTCGGCAGCTAAAGATAACCGAATCTATCACGTCATGCCGCTTGTATGGCGGCGTTCGATTTTTTTATAATATTTATAACGTCGCGAATATGGCGACATTCGTTCGCTAAGGGTTCAATCAACGAACAAAGTCGCTACGGACGCTTATGTTCGATCGATACACGATCGACGATTCTTATTTGCCCTATCGTTTGACAGTGATGGAGGTACGCGTCCTGGACGCGCGTAACATCGGCAACGAACTCGAAGTCTTCCCGACCGACGTGGCACAGCAAAGATGGACGCCGTCCAACGATCGCGTTGAGCTGACCAGAGGAGCTTTGTTGGAGAACAGCGAGGCCGGCATCGTGCGCTTAGTCTTCATGGCCTTCGACAGACTGGAGGAGATCCTGCAGCCGCAAGCGGAATTACCGTCCGTCGTCATGAACGACGACCCGCAACCACTGCCAAAGAGAAACACCACGAGACTTCTCAACAGTAAAGTTATCTCGGCGTCTTTGGGCAAGGGCCGACACATCCAACTCTCCGAGCCTGTTAGGATATACTTTGGTCACCTCACCGTCGAGAACGTCACGAATCCAACTTGCGTCTTTTGGGATTACATCTTGAGGTGAGACGTTCTCTTCATTTTCATGTCGTTCTTTTTTTATTCGAGAAGAATGGGGAAATTCGAAGAAGACTTTGACATCCCTATGATACACGCGATGGCCTGGCGATTAATCGTCGATCTAGTGTTCGAGCTAATGTCTTCGAAATACTGCCATCCCTCCAATAGCACTTGAATTCCAAGAAATTGCGAATATTACTGTTAAAAGTTAATTAAATCAATTAAATTAAGTAATCCAGCCTCAAATACGTACAAAAATTGTGTTCTTATTTTCAATATTTTCTTAAATCAATCTTTGGAACCAAATGTACGAATTTGTATGGATCTCGAATATTTACTCATCTTTCGATATGAGCCTCGAGGGTGACACCCAGACTTCTGAGAACGCATCCCAGTACGGAAACCATCGCCACTCTTTACGCGTTGAGATCATCCAATGACATCGTAGATGCCAACGAAATCGAGATTGAATCGGACGTCTAGCTCGAATTGTCATGGTTAATCGATTATAGCTGATTCGCCCATTTGGAACGTTTCAGCGCCTGGTCGGAGGAAGGATGCCAGATACGTAAGACCAACGAGACTCACACCGTCTGCGAGTGCAACCATCTGACGAATTTTGCCGTGCTGATGGACGTCCACGCCGTGAGGCTGGACATTGCCCATCAAGTCGCACTTCAGATCATCACTTACATCGGATGCATCATATCCGTGGTCTGCCTCGTTCTGGCCATACTTACGTTTCAATTGTTTCGCGGACTAAAGGTAATTAGCCACTGTTGCCGGTTCGATGATCTTTTTGTCGTCTTACGACCAAACTGAACCATCAGTCACGAACGTACGTTCACCTCGAACCAGAGGAAACTTTCATCGTGTCTGCTCGATTTCTTTTCAGTCGGACAGAACGACCATCCACAAGAATCTCTGCGTTTGCCTATTAATAGCCGAAGTACTCTTCGTATGCGGAATCGGACAGACCAATCAAAGAATCGTTTGCGGTATCGTCGCTGGTTTGTTGCACTTCTTCTTTCTCTGCGCGTTCGCCTGGATGTTCCTCGAAGGTAAGTAGATTTCTCGAACGACGAAAGCGAGAATTCCGCGTCTCTTCGGTGTCTCGCTGCCAAAACGATCCACTCGCATTCGCTCCCTCGATTCCAGGATTTCAACTGTACGTGATGCTGATCGAAGTTTTCGAGGCAGAGAAGTCGAGACTACGATGGTATTATCTAGTTGCGTACGGAGCACCGCTACTCGTCGTTGCCATATCCTGCATAATCGATCCACTCAGTTACGGGACCGATAGATACTGCTGGCTCAGAGCGGACAACTATTTCATCTTCAGCTTCGTCGGGCCCGTTATACTCGTCATTTTGGTAATTAACCCATTTCTTGTTCAATTTCTTTCGAAATCCCTACCTTTCTTGACTTCTTTACCTATTGCGAAGATAATCATTGTACTTTGTTCTATTTTGAGAAAAAAAACTTACGTTTTTTGCAAGAACATTTATCTTGCACACCGTAATCCCAAGATAAATCGGTCAACAAGATTCTCTTTAGATGCGAGCACTATGAACTGACGTTGTCTGCGCATAACGTAAGAAACAAGTAACATAATTAAATAGAGTGCTGCTAACTAAAAAAAAAATTCTCAATCTCCGAATGAGGATCACGGTAGGGTTAAGAATAAAAGATTCGTTCTTTTAACCTCGATCGAAACTCGTTCCGCTTCCCGTGACAAGATTCAAAAGACGAAGCTACATTTTTTTTATCGTTTGACAGGCGAATTTGGTGTTTCTCTCGATGGCGATCTACATGATGTGCCGACACGCTAATACGACCATATCGATGAAGAGTAAGGAACATTCTCGTCTGGCTAGCGCAAGGTAAGCCGTGCGGCATTAGACTTAGCTGAAACTTTGATCGTAAATACGGATTGTATATATATATAACGTAACGTGTCGAGTTCGTCCGTCGTTGAACACGATCGAAACAATCGATCATCCATCGTCGAGTAGAGTCGAACTGTCTGTTTGGAGCTTCCGATTCACGTTCGCAAGCTTTACTTGCTTAAGGAGATTTCACACCGAAAATCTCGTTGTCACGCATATTCTGGCGGCCATGCTAAATTTTCATTTTCGTTTGAGTCCTATGTTGGAATGACCGCAGATTTCGTTCGTTGAACACGCCACTGTATTGCTATGAGTCTTAAGTTATTCGTCCATGTTACATACATATATATATACTTTATAAGTAAAAAGAAATATATATATATATATAAATATTTTCTTTTCTTTTTCTTCTTGATTACACAACGGGCCAACAAATAATTCGTAATTCGCAAACGTTTTAAATCGTAACGAGAGATTCGTCGACGTCGATTTCCGTCGTACGGCGATTCTCCATATTTACTTCTCTCGTCGTAACGTCGTCCAACGACGCCAACGATGACGAACAATTCTATGATTCGGTAAAGTCGTAAGTTATGCGACGCGGAGAAGGAAGAGAGCGCAAGACGAAGAAAAAAAACGTATGAATTAGCGTTGAAACGTTACGAATGAACGATAAAATTTTTGCAACGAAACATTGGTGATGGTATTATCAAATTTCTGCAATCCCCGATTCGAATTATTATATGCTTCTGTTTTCGTAGTATGTAAGCGAGTCTGTCGATATACGTGCGTCTTCTTCGTTTTTCCCTATCTTTTTTTTTCTTTTTTTTTTCTTTTTTTTTCCACACCCAATCACGACACTATTCTTGCACGAGTTTTGTCTCGTAGTTTAGGTATTCGATTCGATCGATCACGATCGTTTACGTGTTTCGCATTGCGTGTATGCTATCAATGTTCCAACAACGAATGCAAATTCTTCGCGACTCGCAAGTTCGGCGATTAGTAATGCGAATCGAGTATTGCAATAATAATATTAATTGAAGTATAATCAATTGATAAATGGTGCCGGAACAATCACCTAACTGCTGTCTTGTTTCATTTTTTTGTATTAAATCTTCTACCCACTTCTGTCTACACTGTTCTACATTCTTCTGCATGGCGTGGTTGGTTGGTAGTGGAAAGGAAGAGAATGCTCTTCCCAACAAATTGCAAGCGCACTTGTAAGATATTTACCATTTTTATTATTACTCACCATTCGTATTATTAACATTACTACTAATTCCTTAACATTGTCGATTTATTTTATTAATTATTCCCCCTCCAATTATAAGCTAATTTAATATCTTCTAATTTATCTCCTAAGGCGATGGTAGTAGTATAATCTTAAATACGATATTGAACAATTTTCGTGTAGACTCATTGGAATTTCGTTCCTATCAATTATCTGCCAATATAATCAAATCTCAATCAAATTTCATTCAAACGCCTATCAATTAAAATCACAAACAGAGACAAAAAGAGAGATTTCAGAGATTTTCGTCGACGATATGTTTCATATACCGTATCTAACGACTTTAATTGGATAAATACGTAGTTTCAATATCCTACGTTTCTTCGAGTTTCTCTGAGTTTACACGACGATCCATTGCATGCGGTATCTTTCTTAGTTAGTTTCGAATATCGTGCCTGATTTAAAAGTAGTTAGACGTGAAAGTAGAACTTACTCCTACATCTATCTTCGTAGTTTTTCTGTGTAGCTTGATATTCTCACCGCGTACATGCAAAATTAACTCAACATTTTAACGATGCTTATAAAGGTGCGGAAAAGGAAAGGAGCTTGTGACTCGTCGATAGCATGGTCAAATACTTACCGTGATTTTACGCTACGAAAGTGAAATTATTTGATTTTATTACAAAAGAGAAAATACGGAAAATATTCCTCCGCGAAAAGGACGTACTCGTCGTTCGCTAAGTTCGTAAAACAACATAAAATAAAATAACAACAAAATAAATAGAAAACAGTTTAATTATTTATTGTTGTTTCCCTTTGGAAGATATGCAAATTCGATAGTTTTAATACATTTATTTGGCTGTAACGAAGAACGAGTAGGAAGCCAATCCTACGAATTTCCAATAAAATTTATATTAATATATATATATATATATATATATATATATATATATATATATAA
>JAITYT010001376.1:431866-449204 GCA_025433975.1 Liostenogaster flavolineata
ACCGGCGGGATCGTCGGCGAGATCCAGGTGTCCGACATGTCGGACGAGGACGGCAGAAGGCAGAGCGACATGAGCAGACAATCCTCCAGGAGTTACGGCGACCACAGACCTCTGATACCGTACTCACCGGCCACCGACCGGACCCTCGTCCATTACGGGCAGAGCATGGGCGATCGGGTCGGCGGCGTGGTCGGTGGTGGGGGTGGGGGTGGCGGCGGCGGTGGTGGGGGCGTGAACTCGGGCAACATCCACTACGACCCGACGGAGTACGGGCCGGCGGTGGAGCGTGCCTTGAACTGCTGGGAGAAGATCAGGCGACGGCAGGCGAGGTACGAGCTAGGCGAGCTGCCGCGTCTACCCGGCAGCTACGATCAGCAGGATCACACTAGGACCGTGGCCGTTCTCGACGGGCACACGGTCGTCTGCCACTTGCAGCCGCAGACGGACATGTACACGGGTCGCGGCATGCCGCCGCCCTCCTACAGCGAGTGTTAGGAGGAGGAGGAGGAGGAGGAGGAAGACGAGCCGCATCGGCAAGGCGGACGACCTTCGATGAACCGCGGTGCCGTTTGGTGCACGGATCTCCCGTCGTTACGCCCTTCCTCGTCTCCTTCTTGCGCTCGCCCGGCCAGCCGAAGCAACGGAGAGCTATTGGCGCTAGCCAGCCGCGATCGAAGGGTATTCCCGGCTACCCAGCGTCGACGACGTCATCAACGTGGATGAGGCGTCCTCGTCCACGCGGACTATCGCCCACCGAGGAGGAGTTAGATGCCCCCCTCGGACCGAGAGGAGGGAAGAAAACGACGACCACGAGGAAGAGGAGAGAACGCAAGAGGAAGAAGAACCAAGTCGAGGATCGTCCTGGAGAGCAACGGCGTGGATTCGCGGAGTCTCGAAGCGCGGAAGGACCAGACTACTCGGGGGAATCGACGGTTTTAGAAACGATCGTCGCGCGAGTCCGAGGATTTCCGGACTCGATCGTTCGTCGAACTTTTTCGATTCGTCCGGACGCGTGGCGACGACTCGACGGAAAGAGATTTCCTTCCTCGTTTCTTTTCTTCGTGTATGATAAACGTACGTACGGATACATATATAAATAAACAAATAAATAAATATATATATATATATATATAAATGCGTAAAGAAGACACAGCGTAACGTGAACGTTTTTCGTCGAACGTAGAGTTTAGTTATAGTGTGACATATCGTGATTTTCTCTCCGCGCGACGTCGAACGATCGGTACGAGGTGCCACATCCCTAAGCCGACGGAAGAAGCAGCAGCCGAAGGAGGAGATCGAACGACGACGCGCAATGCTCAACGAGAAGAGGACCGAGGAATGAGGGAGAATCGCGCGCGATCTATCGATCGTCGACGTCGATTTATCGCGACGAAAGCGATCTTTCGAGCGCACGAACTTCCACGTGGCCGTTGCGCGCAGTGCGCGAACGAACGATTTCTTTGAGGTGCAGGGAGCAACGATCGCGGCCCTCGGGTATCGGTCGAGAATAAAATTTCCTCCTCGAGTCGAGAAACGAAGGGATCGAAAGAGCTTCGTCCCGGTCGACTGCTCGTTTCGTACGTTGCTTCGAGATGTTACGTTTTAGTCCGACGCACTTGCCATCCCGGCCCCCACCCCCGGCCCCCCACGCCCACTCGCCTACCCAGAATGTTATTTTTATAAATAAAAGTAAAAAAAGGGTCTATATATATATACATATATATACACCGTCTCCACGTATACGTATACGTTATATGTATATATGTACGTATATATACGATACGTGTATGTGTGTATGTATGTATGTATATCTTATATGTACATGTATGTATACAGATAACGGTACTCTTAACAGAGGAAATGTACGAGGCAGGTTGCATTAGCGATAAGATGATTTTCCGAGCGAAATAGGAAAATGCGAAGAAATTTAGTCACTGTTTTTTACTATTTTTTAAAGGACAAGCATAAACGTCGGTATAAACGCGTAATGTGTAAAACGTTCTAACTAAGGGATTACCGCGCGGTTATTTATTTTTATCGCACACGTATGCATGATGTATGTGATGTGAGGCGCGTACGTTGACGCGAGGTGACGCCTCGATCGCCGATCGACGATCGGAAGGTCCTGACTCGTGATCGCGCGGCTCGTCGTTCCTTTCCTTCCCGTCGTCGAGTCGCGATCGAGATTATCTACGATTTCTATCTATCCTTCTACTACCCATTCACCTTTCTATCGTGTCCCGCGACCAGGGAAACGCCAAAAACGCGTGGAAGGTCGTCGTCGTCGTCGTCGTAATTTCCAAATCCAATGGGAGATGGAGAAAAGAAACGAAAATATCGTCGTGTCGGCATCGCGTTATAATCGTATCGGTAAAAAATGGAAGATCGAGAAAAGTCGAAAAAATCGGAACGTGTCGTCGTGAGAAGATTAGAACGAAAGTAAGAACGATCGCCGATAAATCATTCGCACGTCGTGAAATCGTCGGAAGTTAATCTGAATCGTGCCGCGCGAAAGAAAATCTCGAGTTAGAAATTTGTCTAGCGTGTCGTTGCTCGAACGACGATCGATTCCGCGTCGAGCTTTCCCGCGCGAAAGGTTCGTTCGCGCCCATTCGTTTCATATTTTCTAGTCTCTCGGCTAGTCGTTTCTCGGTCGATGAATCGCGTAAAGAATTTACGTTGGATTTGCGAGAGGCGCGTGCGCGAATATCGTCGATTTTTAACGCGAAGAGACGAGGAAAGAAAAACGCATCGACGATACCGGAAATCGGAAAACCGTGAAACGAGAACGTTGGAGGAATTTGCGACGCGCGACGACGCGACTCTCCTTTCTCTCCCTCTCTCTTTCACCCCTTCCTACGTCCCGCTCCCTCCACCCTTCCTCTTTCACCTCGTTTCCTTCCTTTTCGCGAAAGGTATTTTTTTTCGTTGCAATTAATCGTCTCGATCAACGATTATTACCGTTCGCGACGGTGTAACACGATGTAATTGTTTCGAAGCGCAAAGCATGGATGGTATCGTACAAGAGAGACACTTTCGACGAACGTTTCGATAAGAAATTATAAATGCAAAACACACACACACACACACACACACAGAGATACTTACACACATGACCGCACATTAACGCAGAAACGTAGACGGACGCGACCACGGACATACGGACGGACATAGACGCGAAAACGCTCGTACCAACTGCTACGAGATCGGACGGAGAAGGAAACTTTTTTGCGAAAGTTAACTGGCGTCTAACTAATAGGGGATAGAATCAATACGTAGGCGTGCGTGCGTATCGACGATGATGGCGCTCGACGACATGATCGAATCGACAGAACGAAAGCGAGTTCCGTTTTATCAGCGCGAGCAAAGAGAGATCCATCGGGATCGGGAGGACGCGAGGCGATGTAACTAGTTATAATTTTCTACGATTCGAGCGTGTAGATCTTATCGGCGTAAGCGCATACCTATTGCCAGATAATCGTTAAGGTCATTTCACATTCCATCCGTTGAACGTGTCACGATCGGAGAATCGGGGATGGATGACGTTGTGAGAAGCTTCTCGTCGTGGTAAGAAGGCCAAGTCGTCCGTTCGAAGACGAAATTTCGTCCGTAGTCTCGCCGTCGACATCGACGCGACCAAATGGAACGATAAGGAGAGACGGAATCGAAAAATTTCCTCTTCGAACGAGATCTCTCCCTTCGGGAGGCCGCGACGGACGAATCGACGTTTTTTCATGTACGTTTGTGTGCGTGCGCGAGTGGATGTGAATGCGTGTACGCTGCGGCCGATTTGGATAGAGAGAGAGAGAGAGAGAGAGAGAGAGTGAGTGAGAAAAAGGAAGAGGAAAGAAGCGTTTATCGTCGTCGACGAAACCTTTAAAACGTCTGTACATAGTGTAAATACGGCTTTGTACATGTTGAATACTTCTGATGTAAATGGAAAAGTCAGGAAAGAGGACGCATCCTACGATAAATGTGAAAAAAATACCTAGTTAAGCGAATTACCAATTAAGTAGTGAAACATCATCATAAACTATCGTTGTGACAGCGGAAGCGTAATGCCGTTAATTTAAGTCCCAAGCGTAAATAGTTAATGTGTAAATAATTAAGCGAGGAAGTATAAAATATTACAAAAAAAAGCCCAAATAATCATTGGATATTTATAACGACTCCGCTAAAAAGTAGGTACTATCGAAGAAGAAGAAGAAGAAGGGGAAACGGACTCGAGCGCTCGTACGTAACGTAGATCGCTACGAAGCAAACTAGAGAAAAAAAAGGAAAGGGAAAAAAAAAGAGGAAAGATCAATATGTGCGGCGTTTAATCAGATGGACAGATATTAACAGTGCATGTGTAATCCTTAGCCGTTTTATAACGTATATCCTTCGCCCGTTCCACGTCCTTGTCTCTCCTCGTCTGTCCCCTCCTTCGTCATCCTCACACCGATCTTTTTCGCATCCTCCTTTTTGCGCGATTCGTTCGACGAGTACGAACGCAATGCCGATGCCGCGGCCAGTTTCTATCGATCGATCGTTGATTATTATTCGCGCCGCGTACAATCCGTAAGATCGTTCGTTCCTTTTCGTTCTAACGCGTAACGCTCTCCCTTGCCCTCCATCCCCCTCGCCTCTACCTTCCAACGAATAAAAAGCGACGTGTCGCGTCGTATTTTTTTTCCTTCTTTTTCTTTCTTCTCATTTCGACGTAAACGATAACGCCGTGGAGATTCGACGATAGTCGAGGAAACGCGCGCGAGAAGAGTAGTCTCACCGTGGCGAACGCCCACGAGGTACTTTCTTTTTTTCTTTCGAATCGACAGCCCCCCATGGCAAGCGCTCCGTCATCCAAAGAGACGCGTCAAAATTGCTTTCTACCGTAAACGCGAGTGCATGGAATTCGTACGATTCTGTGATCTTATTTTTTACTTCGCCTTTTTTATATAAGTGAACGTTTAAACGAATCTTAAACGCGAATATGAAAGGGATTACGCGCGATAGTTCTTTCCGCCATTAATATCTACCTGCGCACCGTTAGAGAACGCAGAAGCGACAAGATTGTAAAACCTAGGCTTCTCCGATTTAATAAGAACCTCCGTTTCTTGGTTTTATATGCTTCTTTAAGACTGTCTAATACAGAGAAAAAGGATAAATAAATGTGTACCAATCTGAATGTCAGTTTTGTCTTTACGCGTACCACTTCATCCGCATGCATCTCTCTTCGTCGATCGCTTCCTCGTAATCGCCTCGAGGATTCGTTGTGCCACGATGAGGAAGGAACGATCGGAGTAATAAGAAAACAATGGAAAACGTTGTCTTCTGGCGACCTTCTTTATTCGTTCTCGCAAATTCTCGAAGGCGTCCGATCGAAGAAAAAGCGGATTATTTGTTACGCGTTGCAAATCCTTTACCTACAAAACCTTCGAACCTGGGAGACGGTCCCTTCGAGCTTTAAAAAATTTTTTAATAAGGGACATCGCACAGCGAAAGAATTCAAAATTGTACAAGCGTTAAAAGTGCTTATAAAATTTTCAAGTATCGATTCAAACGGCACTGAAAAATCAAATAGAATTTTCGTTTGAAAAACTCAATTTAACCCAGTAAACGAACCAGACTGAAGTTGGTTTGGGTTCAAGAGTCGAAGTCGGTCATTACTATCAGCAATTTCGTCATCGACAAAATGGCTCGTGATATTCGTGTTTTGGCCAAAATCTTCGTCACGAGTCGGACTCGTTAAAGTACGGGAAGGAATTAAGTAGTAGCGATTAACATCGAATAGTTCTTTGTTTTTTCCAATGAGAGGACAGTTTTTTTTTGTCAAGCACGACTTAAACGTCAACGCAACCGGCAGTCGTTTTACTTCGATACCTAAAATCTTACGATCCAAATGAACTTCTGCATATTTCGTCGATGTATATATTAAAACCTACACAACTTTTTCCACGATTCGAACACAGAGGCGCGCGCATACGTTCGCTCGATATTTAACCAAAAATTTCAATTCGCCTAACGCTTTAATCGCCAAGCCAGTTCTCCGACGTAATGTAAAGAAAATTAATGACGGACAACGCGTTAACACTAAGCTGTAACGCCGTTCGATACAAACATATGAACGTTCGCGGAAAATACAAAATCGCGCTTCGCACGCATAGGCGTGGAACGTAAAAGGAACGTAAAAGCGACGTAAAAAGATTCACCACCACGGTACCGATTTGCCAATTTTGGTGGTTCGTGCAATCGTTGTCTGTTTTCGATGTTCGTGACGTCGAATCCGTAAACGTAGCCGTGGTAGCGCCTTAAAAGATACGAAACAACGTTGGAGTGACCTTCGCGCGCCGCCAATGCAAAGGCGTGTCGGCCGACTTCAAGTCCCAGACGATCATCCAATCGCCGCTGCCGTAACTCGAAGCGAGACTCTCGAACCTCGTCGAGTCGCCGCATCGCGTGGCGTGCAAATAATCGCGCGATAGGTTAGATTCGTTCGATTCCGCAACGACGTCCATGTTCTATCGCGAAAAAAGCGAGTTTGCCGCTTGTGACAAGACGTACGGGAATGGCCGCGATCTATCGTGACACGCGACAATTTCTTTTTACGCGAGAACACGAGAGTAAGGGACATCACCTCCATTTCGACGCCGCGCTGCAGCGCGTATTGGCGACGAGTGCTGCCACCTGACGACGCCCAGTGGAGGCTCCGCTTCTCGCAAGCGACACACGCGCGAAATTCGAACGTGGCGATTGAGCTGATCTCGTACGACGGATGCAATCACGGGTAAAATTCCATTTTAATATTTTCATTCGCATGCTGATCGAACCAACAACGAAAAGATCGATTTTTTCTGAGGAAAAAATTTAAGTATTCTTCGAAACGGAGTTTTATAAATCGAACGGACGCACTCACGAGTAAAATTCTATTTTAATATTTTAATTCGCATGCTGATCGAATCGACAACGAAAAAAACGATCGTTAGGTTTTCTCAGGAGAAAATTCGCGTTTTATTCGAAACCGATCTTTATAGATCGAGTGAATGCACTCACGAGTAAAATTTCATTTTGTTATTTTCATTGGCATGCCGATCGTTGACCAGCGATCATTAAGACATTCTTAGGAGTGAACGCACGACGAGTTCTTCGAAAACGATCTTCATAAATCTCCATACATTCGTATATCTTTTTCTTCCTTGATTCACGCGAGGCCTCTCTTCGTCCGTGTCGCGCGCGTCGTCCCGCTTAGCAATCGGGACGCTCGCCCTATAATCGCGCACCGATCGTTCCGCCCGTTTCACTTGGAACTTCTCGGAAGAACGACGAAGACGATTCGTTTCCTCGATCGTTTCTTATTCATCGGCGAAGTCGGTCGGGCGTAAAATAGCTTGGAAAGTGCGCTCGATCGGACGAGACTCGCTCCGCTTAATGAATCACGAGGAATCTCGCCGAAGGCAAATCCACGATCGAATCGGCGATCGAAAGGTCCCGAAGGAGGAGGAAAGAGTTTAGGTGCAATCGGTGATCGGTATCGCGTCCTTTCGATCCTTCGAGGAATTTCGGTTTTCCCGCGACGTTTTTGCGACCGTTATGTCAGATAGGAGTTAACAATGCGAATAATTATCCACGAATCGTGCGTTTCCGGGCGCCGTGGCTCTTGCGTAATCGCGCACATACGCCCGCGAGAAAATCACTCGCGGGGGAACTCAAGGTTCGATCGGAGTTATCTTCCTTAATGCCACCTTTCGCTTACTCGTAATTATTGTCGTCGACAAAGGCGAGTCTTATCTGGCTTCTCTTACTTTTTCCTTTATTCTTCGTTTCGTTTTCCTTCCTCTTCGATTTTTAGCACGGATGCGTGCGCCTTCTTCGAAATCCTCCAAGCGTGTCGGCAACGAGCGGCCCGACTTCGTACGTTCGCTTATTTCGATAACGGAGTAAATCGTCGCGCTCGTCTACCTGCTGAAATTACTCCGAAGATTTATGCATCCTCGAATCGGCGCGGTCATTTATCATCGACGAATTTTAAACACATCAGTGGAACTGTATCGTGCGATCGGATACTTTATTATCCTCCGTCGATTCTTGCGCAAGGATAATCGTGAATACGTAAAATCCAACGATCTTTCGCGACTTCTTTTTTCGATCGCGGCCAACGGCAGTCTTTTACAAGGCTAAACTTATCGGTCTCGTGCAATAAATCCCTTTCGTAAGACGAGTAGGGAATATCGTGGGCTTACCGCGTCCCTCGAGCCAAACGAGCTTGGAAATTAAACCGTAAGACAAGAAACGCGGAATGTCGCTCGATTTATCGTTCGATCGATTTTTATTCGCGCGTCTCTTCGTAAGATAATTTCGTTTCCTTCGTTCGTTCGCGACTCGTCGTGTTCGAAAGACACGCGCGAACCTTCGTTTTTCCTCTCTTTTTGTGCTCGTTCCTTCCGTTGGACGTTATCGCGAAACTTCGAAGGTAGACAAGGGACCTAGCGATAACGTTCGCTTTCACGTGCCTCGCGAGGTCTTCTTCGTGTTTATGTAAGTGCGAAGAAGGAGAAACTCGTAGCGGCGCTCGAAAAGTGCCGCGTTTACGACGCAGTCGTAACTCCCAGCGAAATTAGCATACGTCGATAACGATGGATGGACGGACGGATGGACGGAGTGAGTTTCGTCGATGGATCGATTCTCGTAATTTCAGGTCTCGATCTGCCGCTAATCTTCCGCAAAACCGCCGGGATAAACGCCGACTGGCGCCGGTCTAACGATAAGAACAAACGGCTGCAACGACGGCGACGCCGATTAACGATCATCATCGCGATTGCCGTATTTACCGGACCATAAGGCGCACTTTTATTCCAAGAAAAAACTACATCGCGTCTTAGAGTCCTAACGCGTGGCGCGTGGTACGTCGAAATGTTTTAACACTAGATTGCCGGATATTGGGCATATACCTATGATCTTTTTTTTGAAATGAGTCGATTTGACAGCAGCATCGAATTTCTTTAAAAAAATAAAATTTTATTTTAATGAAACTTTATTAATATTACTTAGTGATTATACACGATTAATTCGCACGAATATTCGATCCGCTGGCTTCAGTCTTGTCTAAATAGGGAAAACCATTTAGAAGATACTTGCTCCTAACATCCGTAGCTAGCCAGAATTTGATACCAAATTTATCTAGTTTATTCGGTATCGTTTAACGTATTGAATAAATGAGCACCTGACTTTGGTTGAGAACAATAGTTCACTGATCGTTTGCTCCAGGCAAATTTGTCTGTTTTCAGTACCATTTATTTCGTTCATTTTTCTTATCGAGACGTATAAATCGAAGTATTTCTCTGAACTTATCTCTACACATTGTTCGGGAGAAAAAAGAGGTCCCCATTTAAATCGACAAGTTTAACTACGAAAACTTTTGCATCGGATTGTTTAAAAAAAAATCCTATGAAAAGAAATGAGTTACACGTGTGTAAAATGACCAACTTTAAAAATATTTAACGAGTGAATTTGACTCACAAGTACGTATGGATTTTTGGAACCAAGGGGTGGCGAGGAAAAAATTAGTATAGCAATAAAATCGTAAATGAGTCAAATTGACTCGCTCCGACAATCTAAAATCAAAGATGTTCGAATGCGGCATCGTCGATCGTCGATCTTAGGCGATAAGAATTAAGTCGAAAAGAATTAAGCGTAAAACCTCTAAAACTTCGCTGTGCATTTCATCTTGATAAGTTAAATTCGTGAACGCGAACGTGATTATCTGACTTTTCGCGTAAGATAGAAATTAAAATCCTTCGAGGCAACGGTTTTACGTATACGTAAAATGGTTTTGCGCTACTCGTAAAGTACGAAATCGTAAAACGGGGTTGAGAGACTCGATGTTTTATTTTTCGTAGCTGATGTTGAATAAATATTTTCCAAGCGAAGCAAACTAACTGCAAAAACGATAATGGAAAGTATTATATTAACCTTAATGGAGAATATTTTTCGACGTATTTTATTTACGCAGAAAATGTATAACTTACGAAGCTTTTTATTTCTTGCTAGCCGTACTGATCAGTAGGAAATAATTGTGGAGACGACTAACGAAATCAGATACTCCCCGGCAGAATTAATTAAAAAACGATGTCGAAACAGCTGATTTATATCAAGAGCCAACAATAAGAAATTAAAACATTCATAATATAATTGTATTATACTCTTTCTTCTCTAAATTAATTTTAAGCGCATGATGTCGCACTTGTGTCGCAACGAACTTATAGAAGAGAACGATACGATCTTATTACTGCTCGCAATTATGAAATTTAAGACACGTCATTTTTGTTCGATTCATCGATCGCGACAAAATAATTTTCTTCGAAAGGCAGTCGTCTTCCAAATTCTCTTTTAAAAATTGCATCCTTCTCTTACGTATCCAGCTGCCGAAAGATCGAACGTCAGGCATTGCCTTGAGAAAAGTACGTAAGAACGAATCCACGAAATCGACTCGAGAGTACGACGATGATTTCCCATCTTCATAGACGAGCGCGTTGACGATCTCGACGTGCCGAGATCGGAGGAGTCACATTCTCTTTCCGAGTGAACGTCGTGAAATCCACGAAGCATAGGTAGGTGGTACGAAGAAGGTAACATTTCTCACGATCCACGGGATTTATCGTGTCGCGATGGTCTACATCTAGTTTTTCTAGCCTAGATTCGCGCGTAATGTAAAAGCGTTTTTTAGGTGGCACGTAAAAGGAGCGTGAAACGTTAATCGCACTTCTTACGAACTTTCCGTAACGAACAATTAAAGGCAGGTAAAGCGCAGCTATTATTAATCGTTTCGTGATAAACGAAGGATCGCGTGACCTCGCATTTATGCGAAATACTACGATTCGTCTCGTCGAGAAAAATCTCATTTTCCAATGGTATCGGGCAAAACGAATTAACTCGCTTTTAATTAATTTCACGATATTCGAATATATATATATATATAATATAATATATAAAATATTTTTTTAACCGTAACCGTTTCGACGTTGTTCGGTAATTCGTAGAAGTACGAGGCTCGTCGACGGGAAACGTTGTCTCAGTCTATGAAACGCCGTTCGTTCCGCAAAAAGTTTCGACGTCAAACGTAACGGAAACGACCGACTTGTAAACGATGACGAAAAAAGGAGCGATTCCGTTTCGCGCGTGTGAACGCCAAAAAAAGGATGTTCCATCGTGAAATGGGAATAACGGTCAGGCGCGAGTTCGAAAAGGTAACGTTTCCGCGTTGTCTCGCCGTATATAAAAAGTTATAAATAAATTTACGCCGTCTCGTAAAATCACCGTTACGTACCGGTTATTTATTCTTAGAATCGGTATTCGTAATAATATCCGTGATGCGACGATCGTCTTAAGGACGGCTGCAAACTGTCAGCCTGAATAATTACAAAGATTAAGTATCGCATTGCGAAGACGTAACAAATGTAAATTGTAAATTTTCCTTTCATCGCGAAAGGTGTTTTATTCGTTCGGAACAAGAGGATGAACAAAAGACGAATTCTCGCGCTATTTCTAACGACGAATTTCACGGTCGACTAATCGGTGAAAAAATTCTCCTTTGTCCTCCGCGAAGTTTCGCGAGAACGACGATTGTTCTCGGCCGCCTATCGACCGAAAGAAGGGAAAGATAAACTCGTCCGTTGACCAAGGAAGGTTCAAAAACCCAGTCGCTCGTCGTTGACTAGGCGTCGGTCCTCGCATCGACCGGCTGTGCCAGCCAAGGCGCACAAATCACGTCCTTTCGACCAGTTTCGCAAAGTCGACGAGACACGGCAGGTCTGCTTAACGGTGGTTCGTCGTTCCTTCTACAAGAAGCGCCAAAAGAAGTGGGTTGAGTTCTTGGATTCTCCGATGCGTCGTGCGAGATTCTTAACCGTGCAAGTTCAAGGCTATCTGGCTGGTACGAACGTTGGATACCTCCAAGGTCACCGAGTGTACGAATGCTATGATTACGGTCGTACCGGCCTACCGGACTTTCGCATCGTGGCTCGAAGAAGAAGAAGAAGATGAAGAAGAAGAAGAAGACGACAACGACGACGACGACGAGAAAGAGGAGTCAAAACGTAACTGCATAGACGAAGAGGTGGCGATGATGAAAAAGAAAGGAAAGAAAATGAGAGAAAGAAAAGTTTCTCTCGCCAAGACCCAACGACAACTTTTCAAAGCCATCGGATTGTTACCAAGCAGTTCGATAACTTGAAAATAAGTTATCCGACTTAACGTTATCTAAGCAGATATGCGTGCAATGCGCTCGTAGAGGTGGCTGGCGTGGGCTTTTTCTCTCGCAACCACCGGCAGTGAATTCCACAGCCCGATACTCCAGGTAAGGACTGCGGCTAGGGGCCAGTGCAACGCCGTGACACTCCGTAGGAATGGAGACACGTCGACTGGTACCACCGAAGAAAAGTACCGTTTGTCGGATCTTCCAAGAAGGAAGGACGGTATCGTTTCGTTCCTTTCTTTCGTCGTTAAGAATCGAGGAGAATCTTCTCTATGAATTCTCGTCGTTTTCCCCGGCGAAGTTCGAGAGTTCGTCGTCGTAGCGACTCCTGGTCGACGAGAGAGCGTCTCTCTCGGAGTCCGTCGACTGGAGACTCGATGGCGCAACCGTTCGAAGGGAATAACGCAATTAGTCAGAGCTCGTAGGCTGCTGAGTCACCGGCGTTCCCGAAATATTATGTTAATGCGCGAAAGCGAGGAGAGACGAGGAAGGAGAAGAAGGCTGGCTGGCTGGCTGGCTGGCCGACTGGCTGGTAGACAGACAACGAGCAGGTAGGTAAGTGGGATACCTGTGTAATATACCTAGGTATGCGTACGTGGCTGACGCGAGGAAAAACTCGAACGATTCCGCACTGATCGATCTGTTTCGAGGTCGAGGATCGACTGCTTCTTCTTCTTCTTCTTCTTCTTCTTCTTCTTCTTCTTCTTTCATAGCGTCGCTTTTAGCACCGCGAATGAGAAAAAACGAAGAGCCATCGTCGGCGAACCGTGTCGAATAACGACGAGCCGACCGATAAGCTGTTCGACCAATGAGAGAAAGAGAGAGAGAGAGAGAGAGGTATCGATCGCATCGTGAGTTTAACAGCGGTGTAATTACACGGGATAACCCTTCGCGACGACGACTCCCGGTACCACGATGTACCGCTTAAAAAGCGAGACGAACGATTATTAGCGTGCCTTCGCGCAAGAACCTGGGCTACCTCGAGTCAGGGGAGCCGCTCGTCTCCAGTAGATACCTTAAGACTGCCTCGTAACGTCCACCGCGACCCTGATTGCGTCGATTCTCCTGAATGCACGGTCGTACGTTCCGACTCGATTTTTCGTAATAACAGAGTTCCTCCCTGAATTTTACCTTCCGTCTTAGAGGCGTTGTTCGAGTCTCTGCCAGACCGAGCCGATGTTAACTTCCGTCGCTAAAATTAGACGATCGCGACGTTCTCCCATTTCGACGTTTCGCCGATTATCGATCGACGTACGTACGCGAACGTTCGCGTACTAACGTACTCCTGATGGTTCTCGCTGGTTCTTGCGCGGATTATATTCTTTCTTTTTTTTTTCATTTAGTTCGTTCGATTAGAACGACCACCGATCAGAGCCTGTAAAATCGACAGGTTTTTTTGGTCTTCGAAGGAACGTCGGAAAGCGGAGTACGTGGAAATGGGAGAAGCGATCGATCCGAGCGAGATTTACCAACGAAGTGTCACCATTTTTCGATAGAATTTACGCGCGCGGAAGTTTCCTTGGGGATTTATGCGAGACACGTATGTCTCCGCGATAACCAGAAGGAAACGTTGTTCCACGAACCGCAGAACAGCAACTTATCGATTAAACTGTTCTTCGTAATAGACACGTATTCGCAAGCGTTGAGCGTAAATGCGAGCGCACGTGCTAAAGACGCGCTAGTTGTTTGGACTGTTCGTACCGGAAATTCGTAGGTGGTGTTAGGTGCAAAATAACAAAAGTAATTACAACGCGAAACGAGTCTGTCGCGCTTGCCATTGTTGGCTCTTCGCATCTTTATTATTATTATGCAGTTCGCGTCAAAGCGTTACATCATCGGAGTTCGAGTTTAAGTGTCGAGGTAAACGTTCTTGTCGAGCGAAAATAAATCTAAAATTCTAATACTGAACTATCGTTTGTATCGTAACTCATGCTGCCGTACACCTATACATATATACATATATATACCTATATATCCACATATGTCTATATATACCACGTCTGTACACGTCACAGTAGCGCGTCAGGACACGCATACGTACTCGGAATGTTGTGAAGTCGGCGCACTCGCTACTTACATTAGATCGGCACTTGTTAATGGACGTGTAAAAAGTAGAAGGCAAAGGTATATTTACTGAAAGCTTTCAGCGCTAAAAAGCGATCGATACAGCAATCGTTTGAATTTGTTAAACGTCACCGTTCCTACGCGTAGCTGATAACGAGCGAAAGATTTCTGAATTACGAGCGAAGCATTTTATAACAGTAGGATCGAGGAAACCATGTCAAGGAATTATCGTGGGTGATGTCGTCGATCGATCCTGCTCCATGTTAATTGCCATCGGATTGCTGGAGGCTGGAACAACCAACGAACGTTTCGAACCTTCTTGCCTGACAGGCGCCGTTGACTGCAAATTCCAACGAATTTGGACGAGCTTTCTCTCTGCCTGAGCGTACACGTACTGCGCGGAGGACGACACGGCGAGGCCGTAAAACCAGACAAACCCTAAATTGACAAGTTTCGGTTGCCGAAACGAGGAAACTGTGACCAAGACCGTAGGAAGAAGCGATTCGTTTAGCGAAATATTCTACCTCTGGATTTGTATTCGTTCTTCAAAGGTTTCCATTTTTTACGATTTTAGGTAAAATTTTATTATAGCATTTTTTTCGGCTAAATCGTCCTTCTGATCCTCCTAATCTCTTTTTAACGTTATAAAATTATAAACGATTAGAAATATCGAACGGAATCGTATAACCTTGAATAAAACCTTTCAAAATACTTAGGAAAATTTATACGAAACGAGAAAAATGTTTTTCTCCTTAGCCATTTAGAAAAATGATTCGCCAGTACTGCTGCAACATCAATCGGAGTCTATTCTTAAGAATTCGATTTACAACCTCGCTACGTCAGTCCTCTCGCTATACCCAAAAGTAAAGTGATATTTATTCTCACTTGTTGCCGTTTATCAGCGTCGACTCACCTTCGCTGCCAGGCAGCGTTACTAGTGTACTTACTTTTTTCTCGATTCTGACGCGACGATCTTCGTCGACGTCGTCGTTAACGTCATTGTACGGAACATATCGAGTTCTCGATGGAAGACGTGACAGAATTCGCATCGTGACGCGACGTTGCTTCGAGAAAATTACCGTTCGAACTACTCCTTTTTCCTTTTTGTTCTTGCATTTGATGCGCGTACCTCGTCGTCTACTCTTCGTAATAATCTTGAAAATAACTTTTGAAAGTAACAACGATGCCTACGGATTCTTCCATATCGTTCGAGAGCACGACGTTTTTCTCATCTCTGACCTCTCACTCTCTCTCACTCCGTCTCTCTCTCTCTCTGCCACCACACCTCCTTACCTTCTCATCCGTGTACCAATTTTTCCCAGCTTCGCCGTGTCTCTTATTTATATTCGACTCCTCTCCTCTTTCAATCTTTTTTCTCTTCTCCCTCTGCTTTTGTCATCCTCCACCCGCTTAATTTCCAATTCCGTCATCTCCCTCCTTTTCCCTTCCTTTTATTCCTTTTCCCTTTTCGTCGTCGCTTTCCCGGTTTTCCCTCGACTTCCGTCTCTCGCCCCTCTCCTCCTTCCTCCTCCCTATCGGTCCGGATAATTATATGCCACGACAAATATGCAAATTGACTCGTGCGTCGATAAAAAAAAAAGCAAGGAACAATTCGAAAAAGCACTCAACGCGAAAGAATGCAAACGAACCTGCAGCGAATCCACCTCGAGCCAGCTAAAAAGCATCGAAAAATTCGCTTGAATTCGAAGGACGTGCGCCTTCCGAGCGTGCTTACGATCGCGCGGTCTTCGAACTTGGACGATCACTCATCGATGATTCAACGATCGCTCGTCGATTCGAGCCACCAGTTCCGTCGCAATTCGTCCGGTCCATCGTTCGTAGCTCGTAGCACCGTTCATTCATCTCGCGTCGCGGCCCATTAATCCTTCCGATTCCGAAGTATCCGTCCTACCATCCTATTAACACTTTACCTACCGCTAGGATTTCAACATCCTATGCACTTCCGACCAGCCGCTCGGCCGCAAATCTTCCTTGACGTCAGCTCTGTTTCGGTTTAGATCGTCGCGCGGCAATATATATGCTTTTTGTTATTATATTATCTCTACCGGAAGTTTCTGCCGGTCTTCGAATAAAAGAAATTAATTCGTTTTACATGCACTGATCAACATTTACCGGTCATGGCCATTTTCACCGATATTAACCACCTCTTCGCGTATATACCAAGCACATAAGTAGAAATGCAATGGTCCAAAAAGTCAATGATCAAGTTCAACTTGAGATGACATCATGTGACGGAACTTCCTTGTAGACCTAATAGGATACAATACTAACACAATGTTCATATATATATATGCAATTTTATATGCAATAATAATAAAATGTTTATCGCCATGGCAATCGATTAACAGATTACCGGTCGGCGAGCGTTGCGATTTGAAAAGCCTATTAATAGGCTGACGGTCGGTAAAGCGTTAATCGATCACTTCTAGCGATCCTCTCGAATTCGTAACCCTTCGAACGGTACGGAAGTCTCGCGTACACACGCACGCACGTTCCTTCCTTTCTCCCTTCCTCGAGAACCGCGCGCGTCGCGGTCGACGGAGGGTTCGGGAGGCGCGATACCGCGTTCGTGGTCGCAGTCGAGCCGCGGCGCACCTGGCAGAGAGGAGAAAGACCGCCGGGCGACGTCGCCGTCGCCGCCGCCGCCGCCGCCGCCGCCGCCGCCGCCGCCGTCGTCGTCGTCGTCGTCGCGCGAAACGCAGACCATCTCTCTCCTCCTTTCCTTTAGGCAGCGGCCCGTTCGAAGGTGGAAGCGTTGCCCCCTCTCGTCTTGCGTTCGTGCGTGCGCGCGTGTGGATCTCTTCCTTCCGGGCCGGAAGGAAGGGCGCCTTGCCGCGTCGTCGCGAGATATCGGCCGATCAGTGACAGTGAACGCCTCGAGCGAGCTCCTACCTACGCGCTGATACCTCCAACGACGGATATACTCGTCGTGGACGCCGCTTTGATCGCAGGTGAGCGAAGATTTCGTCATCGATTTCGTCGTCCTTGGCGCATTCTCTTCCTTTGAGTGTTTCTTTTTTTTTT
>JAITYT010001376.1:482321-493059 GCA_025433975.1 Liostenogaster flavolineata
GGGTAAGACAAATAGTCGGATCTCCTCGGCGTATCATCGCAGGCACCTAGACGCGGTACTTCGTGGCTCCGCGTCGGTATTTCATTTCGCGATGCTCCGATTGGTGAGTTCATAAAAGGGACAAAGCCCTCTTACCTCTTTAAATCATTTAGACGGAAAAGTTTTCTCCCGCGTCGTAAAGATATACGACACTCGGCTCTATCTTCTTCCAAAGATCTCCCGTGCGCTTTCTTTTTAAGCGATTGGGTCATTAACCCTAGGGTCAAACCTCCTCGTTAGCTCGATAGCCATGGATTTTCCCGTCGGTATTACTTTCGTGCAGGAGAGCACTCAGTTTTAAGGCGCTGAAAGCCCGCCTACGAACTTTTCACTCGAAAGTAGGATTCGCGAGCGAACCAACGGATAGCAGTTAGGTAGGAGGATTTATAGGGTGCACCCACCGACATCGGTGTACCGCGTTAAGACCGAACGCCAACATTTGCACCCTTTTACTCGCTTTTTACGACGAGAGGGAATACCATAGATCCATTATCGGGACCAAACTGCGGCTCGTCTACAATCGACCGACCACAAATTGCCTAAATCGATTCTCTTCGTCTTCCCCTCGAGAACTTCAATCTCGACGGTCGATCCGACCGGTTATGTACCCGCGCGGATTTCAAATTTTCTCTTCGTTGGAGGATTCCATCGAGCGTAAACTTATCGATTGTTCGAATCGCGCTCGTAATCTCAACTTTTCGATGCCAGAGGATTACAAAGGAAACGTTTCGAGTGGACCGATCCCAACATGTCGACCGTCTATTCGTACTCTTTTTATATCGTACGATATAACTACTACTCTCTTAATATGTACTCTTTCGAATTTAGCATGTCTCGTCACCTTTGCGATTTGTGTTTTTCTCAAGGTCACGAGCAACCTCCAATTCGTACATTCGTGAAACCTGTGAAAAGTCTTGGCCTCGCTAAAAATTCTTCCTCCTCTCGAACGATTTCTCACCGTTCGCTTCTAATTCACGCTTCCGGATCGCCTGTTCTTGGATCATCGCCCTTACACGTTACCTAAGTTCGACGGTAATCGACGTCCAATTGCCATTACAAAGCAATTCCTCGAGTTTGGCACGAGGTTGCCAATTTCGCACCCAAAACCCCATTTAATCGCCTTCGACGACGAGCAAGCGATATCGAGATCACGAATTTCCAGAGCCTAGAGTCTGCCAGATTCCTACGACGGCTTCGGGGCAGACGGGCAACGAAGCTTCCTTTTCGCTTATCTTTTTCGTGAAATTGTCTCGTTAGTTCGAGTCCGGTCGAGGCGTGGAGGGTGATTCATCGCGATCGATAGACATAATCGGACGGATTGGCACGTAGCGTCGTAAAAGAGCGCATCGACGAGTGTGTCAATGGCGAAGCGAAGAGAAACGAAGCGACCTTCCAGTGTCAGCGACCACGGGGACGCTCGTCTTGAGGACGTCGCGTATCGCGATGTTACATGGCGGTGGACGTTGCGATACCGCCAAGGACCAACTTTGGGCATGTGGGTACGTCGTACCACGGTTGATACACGTACCAGCTCGACTGGCCGTACAAAAAGCTAAGATAAGATAGCTTTGCAGGTACGTTTGTCATTCGTAGGATCATTGAAGCAAATATTAGGTCGGTGCGTATGAAATGTCGTATTTTTAAGTGAATATATAAAACTACATATCTTTGTTCAAAAGCTGTTTGTTTAAACAAAATATGCTCCATTTGCTTCGATATACTTTTCCCGGCGAGATTTCAATGCATAGATGTCTGTCTTAAAGATATTCTGATCTTTAGAATCAATAAACTCTGATTCAGACAATAAAGTCTGATTTTTCAGACTGTATTCATTTTCATACCGTTCAGCCCGTAAAAACTGTTCTAAATATAATACTGGGTGCTGGAAAACTTCATATTTTAATTCGTATAATTTCGCAATTGTTTTGTACGACGTATGCGACCGAACGTTAACGGTGGAGAAGTATTGGGCCATTAGTTCGTGCGGTACCCACTTATCCACTTTTTTCACCTTGCCAATTTCAGAAAGGTGTCGCAATATCGTTGTACGGTCAACTTTCATTCTGTTAGCAAGTTCGATCGGTGGATTCGTTTCCACCAAAGTTTTCAGAGCATCATTTTTCACAGGCGTTTTGAGCCTTCCACGCGGTTCATTTTGCAGGAAAAAATCACCAGTCCGGAATTTTTCCAACCAACGCTGCGCTTTCCGATCGTTAACGATATTCTCCTCGAACGTCTGGTTTATATTGCGTGCAGCTTTTGCAGCTTTATTACCAAGTTTACACTCGTGTAAAAAAAAAGTACACGAATAACGGTTGAATTCATATCCTTGCGAAATTCAAAACAAATAACAGAATGGAACACTTTTGAGAAAATCTTCTTTGTTGAAATGTGACTCTGGCAATGGACAGTACGACTATAAACGAGGCTGTGCCAAAAACAAAAGCATAATGCAAACAGGGAGACAAACATTCACGTGTAAAGAAAATCCGACATTTCATATTGCTCCAACCTAATAATTAGAAGGAACGGACGTATTCGTTTCTCGTATCTTCGAATTTTCCATCCTGATATTTCAAGAATTCCCCTTTATCCAAAAAATGATGGACTTGAACTCGCTCTGGGCACAATTTTGTTTCTCTTTACCTGTTGAGCTGTTTTACTTTGAGCTCCGGACAAAAAATGTTCGTGGAAACGTTCTTTCAGGATAGTTCAGCTGTGCTGAAACTTATGTTAGGTGACTATTAACTTTGATTAAATTAATATGCGAGCTTTGATTTCATGCTCGATTAATCGTATCGAGATCAGACGATGCGTCGAAATCAAAGGTGCCTCCGTCGAATGGATTTCAGTCGATCGAGGGTTAAAAGTCATTCGCATAGGATTCAATGTTCTCGATAATGAATGGACGAACGAGCGAACGAACGAACGAACGAACGAACGAACGTATTCAGCAGGATATCATGAAATGGACTCACTTCTAGACTGAAACTCATTTCTTCCTCTCCAACGCCCTTCTTTGCTTCTTCCTCTTCGCCTTTCAGTCACTACCTTTGGTTCTACTCTCTCGTCTTTCGCCATTTAACGTCCGTTTCGTTCTCTTTGAACAATGCGAAACTTTCCAATTGTTTCAGTGGCTTCAAATAAAATCGAAAATAATTTTTGACAACGCGCATTAAATTAAACGTCGCGTATCTTTAAAATCGATCGACTGGATATTCCCCCGAGTGTTCGATAAATATTTCATCCTAAATTCGGAAACACTTGTAAGTTTTAAAGTGATCAACGCGGTTTATCATGTGTCGATATCTCAGAATAAATATTGTGTTCATTTTCATTTCAGACAATTAATGATTAATAAACAACTTTTCAGATTTAAAGTGTGTTTTATTGCTCATTGTATTCTATAGAACAAAAATCATCGATGTTTATGAATCTAGGGTTAACATCGAATTATCGTGTTTCTTAATTTCCTTTTCGTTCCTGTATTCTGCTCGCAATTTCTTTCGAAATTTCACGACGACGTATCGTCGAATGCAACTCGACGCAGGAATTCGAGAGAATTAATTCAAGAGATCGTGCGTTTGTAGAATTCGATCTTTTCAAGGAGTGACTTGCTCGAAACGTCCGTCCCTGGTTCTATCTACGCACGGTGACAGACGCGCGACGCAAGACGATTGTCTACGTGACCATCGTAGCTTCCTGCCCGATGTGTCCTACATATCCGATCGTTCGTCGGTCTTACATACTTCGTCGGGCCAAGAACGCGTTACGAGCAAATCGTCGCCCTAACGAGTACACCCACTTTCGTGTGGAAAGTTAACCTTGCGTTGGACCTCACGATTCCAACGCTCGATTCATCAAAAGTAGTGAAAAACCCTCAAAGCCGATCGTCGCCGGAACGACGAATAAAAGAAGATAATCGTTCACCTAGCAAATTATACCAAATCGCTCGTACGGTGAACGCGGACCCTGTAATCAGTCCAACCAATTCGTCCAACCTTTAATCGATCTAGACAAAATTCACCGATTAACTTTCGCGGTCCTCGTCGCGATAACACTCTACGCGAAAAACTTCAAAGAGCATTTAACCCTTTCGTTACGGATGCCGACTATAGTCGGCTCTCATGCGACTACCTGCGCCGACTCTCGTCGATAAAAAAAATTATAAAAAATAAGAATTATAATTTGATATATAACTACCTTAAATTGTATTTTTATTTATAATAATAGCAAAATTGGTATATGTCAATAATTGAATATTCATAAAATATACTCATTTTCATGTTTTTCGTATAATACGACGAAACAATTGTTACGTAGCTTTTAAAAAAATGTACGTGCAATGTGCACACTTTGCGGCGCGGTGCTTCGTTCAGTGGCGTCACTCCAGCGGAGCGAATCGCCGTAACGAAAGGGTTAACGATTTACTCGCGACATCGAGGCGCGTACCAAGCGCCACTCGTAACAAGAAATCGCACGAAAGTTAGAACTTATTTCCCTTTGGTAATACACGCGATTTAACCCTTTGCACTCGAGAGGTGCCTCTCGCTCACCACACGACTCGATACAGCAACTCGAGAGGCGCCTCTTAGGCGTCGCAGAGTTTTAGGTGGTAAATAGAGAAAAGAAAATTTCTTTGGGAATAAAAATCTGCCTAATTAATCCCTATACTCTCCATAAACCAGTAAAAAAAAACAAGAACGAAAAGCCACTTAAACACAATTTATAAAAATGTTAGTAGACAATTCTGAAGAAATCAACTTCAGGCTAAATCGAAAGCTTCGTGTGATTCTCACAGACTCAAAAAGGGATTGAAGATTCGTTCCTATCGAAAAAAAAACCAGGTGAAAGACGCGAAACAGTCTGCTACTACGATACGTGTCCAGATAAATCAATGATGCACCTTGATGAATGTTTCATAATCGAAAGTAATTTCGTTTTTTTTGTTTTATGAAAAACTGTCGAGAAAACATTGTTACACGAAACAAAAATACAGAGTCCGACAACACACGATGTTAATACAGATAACATATTAAACTATAACGTTTTTTGTAAGTTAATTTCTACGTAAACCCATTTTATGTGACCCGTAAGACATTCGTCACATATGCGTAAAATCGTCTCAAGTTGCCACCTTCGTTAATTTTGAAAAAGCGAACAATCTCGAGCGATGCACCGGCGATTCTCTGATCGAAACTCGATTTCTTTGTCGTAGGTCTTCCCGTCACCGAGGAATACGCAAATGGCATGACGACGTTGTTCGCGGTAAGCGCGAGCACGGTGTCGTCGATCGACGCCGAGCCAAGCAGCGCGAACAACTCGACGGAGAGCGTCGTGCTGGCAGGGACAGAGCCATCATCGCCGGCACCGGTGATCTTCGTCGACACGCCGATGCACATCGAGACGGAGCTCGGTTCCACGGTGCTTCTTGCCTGCAGAACCGCGAATCCCGTGGCCGAATGCCAATGGTTCTGGCAGCCTTTGCCGCCGATTCATCTACCGTTACCGGATATCAGTGAGAACTCCACCGTCTCTACGAGTTAGTTCCGTCTTTCCTACCTTGACACTCTTTCGTTGCTTCGTGCGCCTTTTCTCCGCGTTTTCCTATAGAAACCGTTCAAACGGAAAGACGCGAGGCGGAGAGACATCGGAAGCGTTGATCGATCTCTGAACCTTTCGCTGAAATCTTTTTAGCGCGCGCGCGTCGTTCGGCAGACTTTCGACGAACGACTAGATTTTTCACCGGCGCGCGTTTTAGGATGATGAAACGAACGGAACGACCGAAACGCGAAAACGTGTTTTTGAAGAATTTCTAGTTTCTATTTGATTGCTAATAGATAGGTACATCGAACGTTTAACGTAATAACTTCGGTATTAACACTTTGAATATCGAAGGTTACTACTGGAAAGGTCTGGACTGAAAAGGACGTTTTTATAGCGTTGTGCAAGGAAACGTTCGATGCGCTCACAGACGCCAGTGGTAACGAAAAAGTCGAATCGAAAAAACGATCGTGAGTTAACGGACGCGTTTCTAGCGCAAACGAGCGTAACTGCAATTTTTTTTTAGGCGTTAACGATTCGAAGAAAAATTTTCGTTCTTATCCTTTTATCCTTCTCCGAGAATCGTTCGATACGCTTCGTGTCACACGATTGTACTTCGTTGCTTTTTCATTATATCCTTTGTAGTGGAGCGACTTTGCGCATCTAATTACCGCGCGAAACGACGGGGAGCGATGTTTCCATGAAAAAGTCGTGGATCATCGGTTTTTATACGGTACTCTTTTAATAAAAGCCGTGAATCGTGATTCAGAAGGAATGTAAAAAGTCTTTACCCACGTAAGATATTTCTTGATCGTAATCTACCGTGCATAACGGTATATCGATATTACAGGCGACGTAACTTTAAAAATACTCGTCGATTTTCTCGCAGTTGTCGAATACGCGTCGATTCTCCTTCCAAAAGAAGTCGCTAAGATCCACGACGAAACGCAAGCCGCGATCGTAACCGCTTTTACGTAAACGTGTACCACTTGGATAATCGTTTCGAGTCGACGTCGTGGCGAACGTCGATCAAATCAAAATACTTTTCATTAAGAGTTTATATAGACCGTCTTTATTTCGTATAACGATAAGACGCCAGTGCAAAACGCATTATTTCTTACGCAAACGATACTTACGATGCTTCTAAAATGCATCTGAATAACGTCGTAAATATTCGTGGGTTCTCCTTTATTGCGTTAGACGTTTCTCTCAAATTTATCTATTCCACCATTTCAGCACGACCTATTTCTGATAACGATACCTACTCAATGGCCGTGAAATCGACGCAGTCTTTATAAAAGATTTTTCTTCATCGCAAACTTAAACTTTTACTTTCTATTTAGCATAAATTCGATTAACTCGATTCTTAAAAAGAATCGTTTAGCACGTTTAAAAAGTGCTCCTCTTGTAACTTGGTTCGTTGTCAGTAATTAAACTTATATCGCGTGTTACAAAATTAAACCTGTTACCTTTTTTAAATACTTATCTACTTATCGCGTGACCTATTGAACACGATATACGCAATCGTTAATATGCATAAGAATAAACTTTAACGTAAAATAAAGACGTACGCAACCCTAGAAAATATTTAAACGAGAAAAGTTAGGAAAATATACTCCCGGGTATCTTTGACAATTTGAAGTTGAATCGAAAGCAACGATAATAGCCTGTACGTAGATTCAGCGAATTCCCGCGGTCTACGAGAAAGTTACTCTTATCTACAAAAATTTCAGCTACTTTGGAAAGTTTCGCCTCGACGACGCCCTACCCGACGGCCCATCCGCTGATAGTGAGGCGATTTCCCGCCTTCGGTAACGGCAGCAACGATTGTTCCGTTCGATTTTTGAGCGCGAAGCACGAAGTGACCGGATACTGGACCTGCGCAGCGAGGAATTCCATTAACGATCCTTTCACCAGCACGGAATCCGCCAAGTTGACCATCGTCAACGAGCATCGAGGTACGAATCGCGAAGAATTGATTCATCGACTGGACTTCCATATCCAAGATATGTAAACGACTAAGACGCGCCGCGTCTATTGAAATTGCATGGTAAACGCGTGGTAAACGAGCAACGATACGATTGCCAATGATTTTTTACATCGAGGTGCACCGATCGATCGTTCGACCGACTGATTGACTGACTAATTGACCGATCATGCGACTCGTAGTATCGACTCGTAGTTTTCAATGCGGAAACCATCGAAGTACGGAATTAGAAATACAGAAAAACGTATATCGTTCGTTCGTTACTAAGCGCGTGTATTCAAAGTTACGCAGTAAACAAAGAAATAACGAGTCTAATCGTTCATTAAAGAAGAATATACGATTTTTATCGTGAACTATCCGTATCGGCGCGGATACGGAATTAACGCAGAAATGACAGAAATAATAGCTGTCGTTTTAAAATAAAATATTTTGCTAATATTAAGGAAAGAAGAAAGAAAGAACGAGGGAATGTCCATTCGAACGTATGAAATTCACGTGGAAATGCTAATTACTTCTCATGGATCGTAAATTCGAGGCGATAAATTTCAACTCAGACGATATAGAAAGAACAATATCAATGTCAAAATTATGTACATAACGAAGCACGAATATAACTTACGAGCTATCTTAAAACGAACGAAGCGTTTTTATATTTGCAAGTCGATAAAGCAAGCTGTTTTTGACGAGACGCAAATGCACGCGCAAGAACGAAACCACGCGTGTACGTTAATTCGATATTTAATCGATAAATTATCGCCGATAAGAGCGTATTTAAGAATCGTACAACGGAGATCATACTTTGACTAAAACGAATAAAAAAGTACGCGTGTGATCGTTGCATCGACCGGTCGGAGTTAATATTTATTCAGTTGCCCGTTGCTCGAACTCGCATAATCGGTAACAAAACTACCTTTAACGTATCAGCCTCCTTTGTTCTTAAAACGCATGGCGCCGTTCGATATGCGCTATGCGATTAAAACTCGTCGGCATCACAAAAAATGACGGACAACCAAATGTCGCACGGAATATTTGCAACTATTCGCGCTTCTTTCGTTCCTGATGATCTTTTCAAGACGCACAATCGTGGCTTCAGTCATTACAGCGCTACGGAGTGCGCCTTGATACGATCTTCTGATCTAAAGAAAACTACCTCCTCCTCCTCCTCCTCCTCCTCGGTAAATTTCAGAATTTTATCTAGAAGAGATCGAAGGCAATGAAAAATTGATAAAAATTCGACTTTCCTAACGAAATACGAATAGAAGACGCGCGATGCGATTTAAGAAGAAACAGATGGATGATCGGACAGCTAACAGGGGCAGGATTCTTTATTTTCAGGACTTCTCGTAGCCTTTGAGAAGCACGAGGACGCGATCGAGGTGGCAGCTGGATCTTCGGCTCAAATAATGTGTCGTACGAAATCGGCTGTTCGCGAATGTCAATGGTCTTGGCGACGATTGAATCAATCTCAACCTTGGAACCTCGAAGTGAAGAGATTCCCCGCTTTCGGTAACGACAGCTCGGACTGCAGCATCAAGTTCAAGAACGTCTTGCCCGAGCAAGAGGGCTACTGGACGTGCGGTGCTCGCATAGATCCCAATTCGTCCTTCATTCGATCGATTCCAGTTCGATTCTTGATATCGGAAGGTACGTAAACGCCATTTCCTTCGCTTATTTTCCGGAGACGTCTTGAACTTTCGAACGTGGCGCGACGTGTTCCAACTTTGCGAATCGCCGTTACGCAGGTGTTCAAGCGCCGTTGCTCCTCGATCCTTTTACGAGCCGCGATACCGAGCTACGGTACGATCCCCTTTATACGCATGTACGCGTCTATATGGCGCGCGATGTTTCAGCATTTTCATTTCGTAGAAAGTATATTTTATCGCCCGTCCTGCGTACGGTGGAAATAGCAAGAGCAGGAAAAATCGCACAACGTTTGCGCGTTATTCAACCGCGCTTTCCAATATTCGCCCTGTAATTATGGCCACCAGTCATACTTCGTGTAATTTAATTGCGAATCGGAGGTTTATTCGTGCAACGATTTTTACCACAAGCGGCAGTGCCGTGCTCGACGAAAAAGCGACTCGACACGCGTTTCGTACGATCATGTCGCACGGTGAGGTCAAACGGTCGTCCCCGAATAAACTCGTTGTTTTCAAGAAAATTCACGAAGATCACGAGTCGACTTAAACAAAAAAATACGTGAACTTATCGTTTCGAAGAGAGTCCACGAAGGCATAAATTCCCTTCGAACGAGAAGAAATCGTTCGGTTTCACTCGATGACGAGAAATCGTCGTAATCTCCGATTAAAATCTCTTTTACGAGGAGCAATCGGGAAAAGGCCAACGGCGACTCGGCTGCTCTTTAAGAACAAAGTAGGTATGCGGCCGAGTGTCGAGAGAACGGTGGTTGACCTTAGCCGTGAGATCGAACTTTGCGTTCACTCGAGGCGTACCAACCATCGCCGCCGTCGTCGTCGACCTAACGTCTCGTCGTTACTTTCAGTCGAATTCGTGCAATTGTCTCGAGGCGTGCAAGTCGCCGCCGGGGAATCCGTATTCCTGAGGTGCGTCGTGAACAAGCCCGTGGTACGATGCGAATGGTCCTGGAGGGCAACGAACTCGAGCACGGAACCATTGCTCGTTAAGAAGTTCACGCCGAATAAGGAGGCTGATCACGATTGCTCGGTGCGATTCAAGAACATACTTTACGAGGAGGAAGGACTTTGGACATGCGGAATTCGGCTCTCGACGGACGGAGAGCTGCACGAAGCGCCACCGGCTACGGTCAGCCTGCTGCCCACTGGTAAGAGACGCTCCTCGCGTTCTTCGTCGTCTCGCGCGCATCACGTTTCGTAGGAAAAGGAACGATCGAACTCGTCATCCTTGAAAATACCTCGAATACCTGGAAAATACATTGCGCACGGTTCGTTTGGCCGCTCGGACGGATTCATTGGTTTTTCCTATGACGAGTTATCCGTTTCATCGTACGACCGTGAAAACCAGGAGCAAAACGAAACCCCGATCGAAGCTTAACCCTTTTAGTGCCAGACGCAAAACTAGTGTCTATTCGAGAGATACGGGACGCGTAGCCCACCTAGGCGCATTGAAAATGCAATAAAAAGCATAGTTGCATATAAAAGCGCAGTTGAAGCTTATCGACTGCTATTA
>JAITYT010001376.1:498042-520574 GCA_025433975.1 Liostenogaster flavolineata
TCGCCGATATCGAGACACAGAATTGCGCTCGAGGAACGGTAAACGCAGCACGCGTGAAACGGAATGAAGGCGCCGCGATTGCGCGTCGAAAAGGAAAGAAAAAGGGGCTCGAGAGACGATCGAACTCAAATCGATCCTAAATAATTATGAGGTTGAAAGTCGAGCGTATAGCTCGTCAGAGCGATCGTGAATATAAAGCGAGAAGTTATTCGAGAAGGAACGCTCTCCATGTACGCGTACGGACCGTATCTGAATATAAATTTCGCTCTGGAACCTCCAGTCGAATCCACTTACGGAGTTCGTTTACGTTCGATTTAACTTTCCTCTGACCCGTCTCACTTTTCCTAAGATCGACGTAAAACGCGTACGTTTTACCGTGATTATTGTTATTACCCTTCGCGACCGCGTTACCTCGTACGCTTTCTTTCTATCCTTTTTTTTCTCCCTCCCCCTCTCTCGATCGATTCGTTCGGGGATGAATCGCGAAGCTGATATACTACGTATACTATATATACTAAAGGCCGACGATGTTTCGCGCGAGGGAAATTATTTACGACGAGCCAATAGCGGACTGATTTTAGGCCTTGATTAATTCAGTTTTAAATTGGACTATCCAGCGAGGAACGAAATGGTTGATCGATCGGAGCAGCCGACGCTCCTTCTTGTACTTGCGAAAACGTTAAAGTCGGTGATGCTTTTCATACGTGTCGATAAACCGAGGTCGTGGTGTTCTTTCGATATTACAACTTTTTCGTGTATTTTGTCCGAAATACGCGCGAGAAGCGTTCGTAACTAAATTTCGATAAAAAACGTTCGTCGTGATTAAAGATGAAGGGAATTTTAAGAAACTTTTTAATCGTGCTCTGTACGGGCACCATGACGCCAATGGTACCAAATTCTCGGTGATTTATCATATCTAGATGGAATTCTTATCGTTTTGTGTCTCTGCGCGTGGAAAAAAGGTTGAGAAGCACCGATTTACAGCTTTAATGAAAACCCTTCAAAGCGGGGGCAAGAAAACGCGTACGTGTTAAGTTTGGTGTTTTTTGTGGTGGAGGGAAAAGTGCGGCTGGCATGGAATACGAGGCGCTTAAATGTAGAAAGAAAAAGGAAAAAGAGAAGAAAGTAATTAATTACACGCGAGGAAATTGCAGCAAAGCGTAGAACGCTATGCAAGGATAAGCAGAAACTCTTTAACTTGCACTTTGCGCTTAAGAAACCAGAGTATCGTTCAATTTCGATCTTAGACTTCGTCCGTGTCGCGAATCGATCGATTCTTCGTTTTTCTTCGTTGACGTCAGCGTCGTTTGCATTCGTTTTCGACAACTCGCGACTTCTTAGACACGAAAATGACACGACGTGATCGCAAATCGTTTTTTCGGTTTCTTTTCCGTCGCGCTAACGATCACCGATCGTTTCGCAATCGCGTACGTACGTCCTAAAGGTAGAGATTTCTTCCTCCTTGTCCTTCTTGCTTTACATAAACGAGCATCGTTAATTGTCTAACTTGTTGGCACCTTCTACTTGCTTCCATATTTCACGAACATCACGATGGCACACTCGAACGGTGCACCTTTCGCTAAAACAGCAACCACGGAGCAATGTCATTCACCCTTACTTATTTATATGCCAGTGGTAGATCTAAGCTCAATTGATTTCGCATTTAGCATAGTTAGCAGTCGCGCCAAGAATGCGATCTGCATTGCGAACGCGCATCGAGACTTATCGCTCCTATCATTCCGATTGCTCTCCTTTTTCTCATTTTCATCTTATTTATTATTTTTTTTTTTTGTATTATCTACCGTGCTTCGAAAAATGGGCCGATCTCTTACGTCCAAATGTAAGAACGGAAGGAGAGGACAAGCGTCCGCGCTCGCGTATATGTGTTTGTTTGTTTGTTTGATCGTCGTGTGTGTGCGCGCGCGTGTATGTGTGTATGCGAGTGCGTGCGTACGTGCACGAGCAAATTTGTGCGTATAAGTATAGAGCGCTTTGAACGATTTTTTTTTTTTTTTTATTAATTTAGACCCTAGACTACAGTTCGAATTCATTTTCACAATATTTTCGGAAAACGGAAGAACAGAATCGTATCTAGGGTTTTTAGGAGGTCGGTGGGTACAAAAATTGTCTCCATTATCGAACGGAGAAAGCAAAATCACGAATTAAGGATAGATAGAACTCCGTTTATTGGGTATGTCGAGTGATTTGACCAGTAGAGCTCTTCTTCGTGTCGTCGCTCAATGATTTTCATGATAAATAATTATTTACAATTTTTTACTCTCGATTTATCGATACGTATTTAATTTAACACGCGCGGTCACGTTACTCGTGAAAATGGAATACGGATAAACAGAGTTCTACTTGTATCGTTACGCCTCTGATCGATGAAACGCTCACAACGTGCGTATGCTCCATACGACGTAGCATCTTAGATACGATATTTATAAAAAAAGCAAAGTAATTTATCGATAGTACTTTGCATAGCACGATTAATGACTCCTATCGAAAGTTTCAATCCTGTTTTCAAACATCATGTTTTCCTTTCCTCGTCCTTCTTTCTTTATCACCATAATTCCATAATACATTTACATATCCTCGCGTACTTTAATAGAAATAAAAAAAAATAAGACTAATCGACGCTGCATTTATATGATATTGAATAATATAGTTAGGAACGTATGAATAAGTAATTACTTTGGAAGATAGTATCAATGTAACGTATCGATATAATAAGAATACTTATAGTTGCTATCGTAAAGAACGCTTCAACGGATTTTCTCGTTTTATTCAAACTTTAAAAAAGAAAAAAATACGCGCAATTTAGGATTCTGTAACTATCTATAAACGCAGAATGTAGAAATATAAAATTAGATCAGTAATGGAAACACCATTCCTTTATCTTACACGAATATTTATAATAAAGATATAACAAATTATCGATAGAAATTACACGAATAATAATAGGGAACACACATGCATATGCACTTTATCCCATTCATCGGAAAAGTGATCCTTAGTCATGAGTTTAATGTTATGTGTTTATAAAATTAACGTTAAGTAGACAATTATTGACATTAAAACGCTCTTACTGTAATGCCCGGCGTTACGTTAATTCCAAACTCCGCATCTTATTATACATTCATAGATTTTATGAAGGCCTTATTTCGTTAATAATGTTGTAATTAATAATCGCTTCCAGCGCAAATATTTCAGCGCTTCGTGTGCCATTACGTCTATTAATTGTATACGACGTACATATAATATTGAGAGTCTGTATCGAACAATTCGAATATTTCAATGATTGTTGTGCGGACACTCCGTTATTGTAAACAATTTCTTTGAATAAATGAAATTAGAGCAATTTCGCACTGACCTTTTTCTTGCGATTGTCACGATCTTTCACACAAATAAATTTGACTAACTGCTAGCCAACAGTGAAATTCTTCTAATAGCGAGCTTCACAAATCGCAATAATCGATGTAATAATGCACATAATGCTATTCGACACGCTTCCACGAGAACTGAACTATAGGCGATGTAAAGTCATGCGGATCCGATACAGGACAAAGTATCATCGCTTTTGGTGATGGAACACATTATAAAGTGCAAAACAGGTATACGAAGTAAAGTAATTCATCGAACAAAAAAATTAACAATTTGTAGAACCAGTAATAGTGACACTATGGGCTTCTCCTCATCAAATGGTTACCCTCGCGTGTAGGGTAAGTCCGGTGCCACCTAAGACTCAATGCCACTGGATTCATGCTCCAAATATACATATACATCAGAATACAGGAAACACAACGAGAAAACCCAGGTGAATTACAACGTCGATTATTCGACACGACTCTGATATGTACGATGTCATCGTTATGATTTACACGATTGAATTATTTTTTTATAATCTAGACACAACATTCAGATGAATTATTCCACTGGGATATGCACCTTAGAATTTAAACCCGATCATTCCGACTTAGGACAATGGACTTGCAAATTTACAGTAGACGATCGGAATACGAATAAAGAATTGGGAAGTGCATCGATTCTTTTACTCAATACCCTAACAGGTTTGTGATATCATAGTTTGGCCACAAGAATAGTAATTATTGAATATTTCATAGAACTATCAAATTTACATTCTATACGATTGTGCAGATGAAAAACTAGGATGGATAGTCGGTGCTTTAACAGCTATAATTTTATTTTTAATGATCATCGTGGTCGTTCTAGTGGTTTGTAAAGCCAAACTTTTTGTAAGAAAACCATTAAAGATTTTGGAGACTTTACCTTCTTCGGAGAGGAAACAAAATGCACAATATACCACGGGTAAATACATTAAAAATTCAGACAGAACTGAATTTCAAAATACACAATTTTCTGAACACATCAATTACAATGATGATTCGAATGCGAATGCCGTTTTACCATGTAGAAGCCCACCTTCACAGGTTGAAACAAGTTGAAAGATATATTAGTTAAATATAACTTAAATATATTGTTTATATTAAATGAAGATTATTAATTTTACATAATCATAACAATTTTAATGTTACAGCGATGTAAACAAAAAGGACCATCTAAATAAACTACATTTAAACGTCAAAAAATATATTTTCTATAAAAAGATATTTCTTACATAAATATATTATTTAAGAGCATCAATTTGCTTTTGAATTTTCTCTAAATTAAGATATAAATTAGTAAGAGATTTTTTATCAAACTCAATGGTCATTTTGGTATCCTTTTCTCCTATTAAATCTAACTGAAAGAGCGCTATAGGTCGAACATCTTTCGAAATTGTAGAAGAGGAAGATTGAACGTTCAAACACCAATTAATATCTTGAACCTACAACAGAACATCTGCCCTAAACCAACACTCGCACACAGTTTTGATATAATTTGTCATATTTGTATAACATTTATGAAATTAAACAGCAAATATTGATACAAAGCGATTATATAAAATGGTTACTAAATTAAAATATAAATAACATAGTATTCGTATAAAATACCTGTGTCGGAAATATAGACTTCTTTCTAAGACCATCGATAATACCTTTGCCATAGCTTAGCCAAGCATTTAAAAATATCGTTACCCTGTCGATTTCCAAACTAAGAGTATCCTTCAATGTAACTTCCAGTACTGAAGCTTTTACAATGTTACAAGCAGCTTGTGTATAAATCAAAGTCACTGCATCCAACAGTAGATTCAAATCATTTTTATTTAAATCCAAAGAAAGTAAAAGCTTTTCTTCCTCCTCTTCGCTGAAAGCTCTTACGTTGTTAGCTTGGAGACTTTGACAAATACGATTAACCAGAAGACGTAATTTACCGCTGTCAACCTGATTCACAATCGCTAAACCTTGTTGCAATCTACAGAAATAATAATCATCATTAATATAATATATATTCTTTTTTCATAATTCTTGTTCTCTTTAAAATAATGTTGAGATTAAAAAGTAAAAGTTAAAGTTGAAGGAAAAATAGTATACTGTTTAAAGTAAAGTTTATGTTTTCTGTAATTCAGTACATTTTTCAGTATTTTTCTCTTGCGTGAATTTTGTTATCATCTGGTGGTTCACAAGGAGTACTAAATAACTACAATATATATTATTTTAAACAGAGCCGGGATTACGAAAAAAGAATAGAAAAAAAATATATATACATATATTATTAACGATACTTATTATTTCTGCAGATTGCAACAATACGTGTGCGTGTGTATATATATATAGTTAATTCGTAAATTCGAATTCTTTTAAAGTACGCCAAAAAGTAGGTTATGACAAACGAAGCTAAGAAAAAAGTTATTAAAATTACATTCATACCGCGGAGTTGCGGTGACCCAGGATGACATTTCACGTGTTAATTAAATCGCAGCAATCAATTTCATGGTAACGCATCTCGTGTACGTCAAAATTTTGATTTCCTATCGTGTTTCTGTCAATCTTGCAGCACAACACTACCAATCATCGTGGAGGCACGACATATCGATGAAAACAACCCCAAGGATCAAAGTCGTATCTACATCAAGGATGATATCGATATTAGACATAGCATCGATATATATCTCGAACAGAAAAAAACGAGAACTTTATAGAACTTTTAATACTAACGAGTGGCAGCACTGCTGTAAATGTTGAAGAAGTGTAAGAAAACTATGCAATCTGTATTGCGCGAAAGTGTCTTATTAATCGTGACGTATTTGTAACTTGTCGTTATGTTCAACCTAGTCGGAGAAGAAACCAGCAGAAAGTGACGAGCGCGACCTCCTAGTATCCTCGCTGGTATTAAACTATTTCGCACCTAGCGGACGTTCTTACAACTAGCGTCGATGTGCGCGCCGCCTAGGGGCGACTGTGCTGCCACAGAAGTATCACGCAAAAGTATTCAACTTCAAGTTGGATAAAGGTAAAAGTGAATATGATACAGTTTATTAAATTCAACTGGAATATTGTATCGCATAACGTAAATATTTTAAAAGACAGGATAAAATTAATTAATGTAAATTATTAATATAGGAATTCTTTTAGATAATAAAGGAAAGGAAAGGGATATGGGGGAGAGGAGTGAATCTAGCACGTTCTTCAACAACAAAATGAGATTTAATACTTGCTAAGAGAAGAAATACAAAATAGCCTGGTCAATTCGACGGACTTTACTCAACTTGCTCACTACAATTCTACGCACTTGAGTCCACCATATTTTTTGTAAAGTAGCACAGCTGATTGTTTGGCATATTCTCCGGAGAGTGGGGGTTGCTTTATTGTCCGATAGGTTAGGTACGCGTCCTAACCTTCGTATAAAAGGATACGCTTGAGGGATCAACGATGAGTATTTCACAGTCGTTGCTGCACGTAGGACGTCTAGGTATCAAACATTGTCGCTTTCATATATTAATATAATTTCTAAAAATGGCAGAAAAACAAAAAGTGCTTATCTGTGGAGACGTGGAAGGACGTTTCAAGTTTTTATTTACGAAAGTTGATAATATTAATAAGAAAAATGGACCGTTCGATTTCTTATTATGTGTTGGAAATTTTTTTGGTAAAAACAATATCGAGCTTGAACCATACAAAAATGGTATGAAAAACATTCCAGTTCCTACTTATATACTTGGTCCAAATAAGGAAGATGACCTGCAGCACTATCCTGATTTAAACGGGCAAGAAATTTGTCAAAACTTAACCTATCTTGGTAAACGTGGCTTATATATTGCAAGTTCAGGATTAAAAATAGCTTACATAAGTGGTGTAGAACATAATTCTCCTGAGAGTAAGACAGTTTCTTTTAATAAAGACGACGTAATATCGGTTAGAAATGCCTGTTTGAAAGGTCAACCAAGTTTTCGTGGTGTAGACATATTACTGAGTTCCTCTTGGCCTAAAGGAATTACAAATTTAGATTCTAATAAACCTGACATTGATTACCAAGGTTCCGAATTAATTGCATGGTTGGCAGCTCAAGTTAAGCCAAGATATCATGTAACAGGATTAATGAATATTTATTACGAAAGGCCACCGTATAGGTAATTATATACTCCTACTTTCTGAACTACGATTAAATCAATTAAATAATATCATTGACCGATTAACTTTTTTCACAGGAATCAATACAAAGATGAAGGTAGTATTGAGATAGCAACACGATTCTTAGCGCTTCCATCAATAACAAATAATAAGAAGCAAAAATGGTTATATGCTTTAAATCTAACTCCTGTCGATAGGATTAGATTATCGGAGTTAGTTATGAAAACAACAGACGAAACGTCCACTCCTTATCCTAAATATATGGTGTCTAATGAACCATCTATACAAGCAGAGACAAAACGTACACAATTTTTTTATGACATGAACTCGAAAGAAGTTAACAAAAGATCAAAATACACGGATAGACCTAATAAGAAACCTAAACTCGAATTTGATCAAACAAAATGCTGGTTCTGTTTGTCGAGTCCTGAAGTATCCAAACATTTGGTGATTTCGGTAGGTTCAGAGATTTACGTTGCACTCGCTAAAGGTGGTTTGGTTGAAGACCATCTTCTAATTTTGCCAATAACACATCATCAAAGTTTATCAATTTTACCAAAAAATGTAAAAGAAGAGATGGAACTTTATAAGATGGCAATAACAAAATACTATGACAGTACAAATAGAGTACCCGTATTTTTCGAGAGAAATTATAAAACATCTCATTGCCAATTACAAGCAGTTCCTATTCATAAAAACCAAGCATCAATGGCAAAATCAATGTTTGAAGTACGTAACATTTATAATAACATTTTATCCAATATATTGATCTAACCATTACTATCTAACCTAAATATCTGTTCTTATCATTTCTAGGAAATCGCAGCTTGTAATAATTTTAAAATATGTGAACTTCCATCCCATACTGATCTGCAACAGATTGCGACACCAGGAGTTCTATATTTTTATGTAGAATTACCAACTGGAGAATCCCTGTATTATAGAATTAAAAAAGATTTTCCACTTCAATTTGGTAGAGAAGTACTAGCATCCGACAGATTATTAGACATTAACGATAGATCAGATTGGAAGGATTGTCAAATGAGTAAAGATGAAGAAAGTGCATTAGCTGCAAAAATTAGAACAAAATTTGAACCATATGATTTAGACATTTAAACAAATATTTGTATTTTGCAGCCTATATTTGTGTAAATATAGGTTGTTCAAAGTCATTTCATCTTTTTTAACGAAAAAACGAAATTAATTTCCGAATTTATTTTTCTTAATTATATCTCTTTTTGTATTAATTTATGATCAATTAGAATTACTGATTAACAACGTATAATAACATAGAATATTATGTTTTGTAATTGTAACAATATTCTACAAGGATATAAATGTTTTGTATGTAGATGAATACAAAACATATGTAGTGTTAACATGTGTGTAATAGTTTTCGTACTGTATATATAATCTAAATTATGACTGTAAATTATATAAAATCTCTTTGTATAATTTTCTTATATTATCTCTTTGTATAAATTTGTAATCAAGTAGAAATGTTGATTAGACGTATAAGTGTAGAATATTGTGTTTTATAACTGTAGCAATTATTATATAAATATGTGGATGTTTTGTATAGTTTACAGTATAAAACATATATAATGTTATACGTATGTATAATGTTTTTTTCGTATTGTATGTATAATCTAAATTATAACTATAAATTATACAAAATAAACGTCTTCATATTTTTGGTACAAGAATCATTTTTCCATTTTTTCCCCTTTCTCCCCTCTTTTACGATACATTTTGTATTTAAGAAATAATTCACATGCATATTAAAGTTTTGCCACTTACGTATAAAAATATTTACACTATCGTACTATCATTGCTTTCTTGATATTTAAGTTCATACTCTGCCGGAGTTGCCAAAGGATTCAAATTACATTGCTTCATTTGGACGGCAATATCGAACAGATAATCGTAACATTCTGTCCTATTGAATAGAATAAAAAATATAATGTTTAATTTTATTAGAATTATTCTTAAAGCAATGTATTACTTACATTGTTTTAGCTTGTTGCCAAGTATCGCCCCAAACGTAAACACCATGACGGCGTACTAATACAGCACACGTTGCTGGATAGTTAACTATAATGTTATCCAATTCATCTCGCAGATCTTCTTCAAAAGGTGTGTTTTCAATTATTGGCACAACTAATTCCTCGTCGTAACGATATGCTCTACCCAATTTTTGATTCCTTATTCCTGCAATAGAGTAAATTATGAATCAACATTTAACAATTCAAATTCCATTTACGTTTATCAATTATTAATTTAAAATACTAATACCGATATGTTTAGTACCTTTTATCATCTCAAGATGGGTAATGCGAAATTCTTTTCCTGGCCATAGCAAAGTAACCATTACAGCTGTTTTAGAATGAGTATGAATTACAGCACCAGCATTTCTTCTTCTATATGCACACATAAACAATGGTGTACATTGTGATTTCTTTAATTTTTTTACAGCTGAAGGTAATTCTAAATCTTTTCCATTTATGTCTTGAACAAACATGTCATCAGGACTTAAACGTTCCTTTTGCACGCCAGATGGAGCTATAAATATTTTTTCTCTGTAAACATAAAATCTGACTAGTTCGTTTTATTTGACAATGAAGTAAGTAAAGAAAAAACAATTACCCATGTTTGATAGATATACCACCACCAGTGCCAGTGACCCACCCAAGATGATAAAACTGTCTGCAAAGTTCGGGGATGAGATTTCGCGGATGTTCCTATTAAATATACAGAAACAATTTTTTAGTCATTTTTACGATCAACCAGCATCATTAACATATTGTTAAACATTAACATTTTGTTAAATACAACGTAATTTACCTTTTCATAATCTTCGTCGTAGGAAGACATTTTCTTAATATGTATAGCGCGTCTATTTCGTCGTGAAAATATACAAAATTATGTACCAAATTTACTTTTATTAAAATGTCAAGAGTTCATCGCTAAACGTACACGCGTAGACTAATGCTTACATCCGTTTTCCACTCATAACTGTTATCTATATTTACGTTATTTGCACACATAATACGTACAACATGAGCATCTCTTTATCTACCAAAAAGGAGCTTGCGATAAGCTAACGATACATAATGATTGGATGTTGGAACGACAGATGTCGTACATACGTGCAACAAAAATGATGAAATGTATACAAAGAGCTTTTGATACATTTCTCATGTTCGGTTTGCTTTTGACGTAACTAACGTTGAACTTGTCGAAAGTTTCGTTTGATCTTTGAACAAAAAATGTCTTTCGAAGCGGAGGATACACTCGACACACTCAGAATACTCCATTTACCTTCCAATCTTTCCGACGAAAGACGGGAAGAATTATTTCAAAAATATGGTGCTACCAAAACACATACTATTCGATCGTCTAGTAAGTACACGATAACCTTTGCAAAATTTCCGTCGCATAACATAGCACACCAGGCACTCTTACGCTTACATCAGTTAAAGATTCGAGATCAATATTTGTCGGTAGAATTTGCGAAAAAGTCAATACCAATAGAATTATCAAGAAACGAATCTTGTCACGAGGACGTCACGAAAGATGAAATACAAAAGGAAACTACGAATAAAACGCATTTTCAGAATTTCTTATCGAGACTGTACGGTTGGAAAACGAATCAAGTTTTTACGCAACCACCGTCGCCTAATATCAGATACAAGTATACCGCACCAACAGGGAATACATTGTTACGTATAGCTATTCAATTATTGAAGGAGCCCGCTTTCTACACGCAAGTTTTACATTTAATGAATAGGATGTGTTTGCCGCCTCCTTTCGAAGAGCTAGAGTCAGAATTTCCAGTATTAAAAGAAATTTATGACGTCAAGAAGTACAAAAATATATTTGGTAATGCTATCCTAAAGAGAAAGAACAATATCGAAGAGGAAGAGGAAGAAGACGACGAAGAAGAGTCCGAGATAGAATCTGATAAAGAAGAGAATGAAAAACTTTTACAAAATATACCTATAAAAAGGAAACGTTCTCAATCTACAAAACGCATAAAGATTCCAAAGTTTGTAAATCCTGCCAAGCAAATTTTACCTACTTCTACGCAAAGACCAATTAGACCGGAAGATATGTTCGAACCTGTACAGCATGGAGAAACGAAAAATCTTAAGATTGAGCTGAAAAACGTTGATAAAGACAGATTCGATAAGATAAATGAAACTAATCCTAACGATACACCAACGTTAGAAGGTGGATTTGGTCTTATACCTTCGATTAAACCTGCGGAAAACATAGAAAATGACGTAAAAGAACAGGACGCTCAGAAGCAAGAATTTATTACACCCGAAGAATTAATGGCTAACAGGATTTCAGCCAATGACCAAAGATTACTTCCTGTATTTAAAAATTATCATGCCGGTAAACCATCAAATCGACTGTATATAAAAAATCTAGCAAAACAAGTAGAAGAGAAAGATCTTCATTTCATTTATCAGAAATATGTATTACCAAAATTAAGCAAATCTGAACACGAATACAATGTCCGTCTTATGCAGGAAGGTAGAATGAAAGGTCAAGCATTTATTGCGTTACAAAATGTAGCGCAGGCCCAATTAGCTCTTGAAGAAACTAATGGCTATATCTTAAAAGACAAACCTATGGTTGTACAGTTCGCTAAGGTGGCAAACAGTTAACCGATAGAATCTTTGCCTTAGTACAGTCACCGTAATCAAAATCATTGTACAGTATGTAATTCCATTTTATCGTATCGTGTACCATCCATATCTATCATTTTGTTAATTTAATACAAATTAAATAAGAAATAAAAGAAATAATAAAGTAAAATCTGTGATAATATTGTTAATTATAAAGTAGCGTCTTTTAAAAATGTTTTTTATCTAATTGTATTTATATTTTAAATATGTACCTTTTAAAAATAAAAATAGTATGAATATTATAAGTTTTACTTGTGTTGTTTCTTTTCTTCAACTTTAACGCAATACGGTTCAATACGTTCATTGTTGGAGAGAACTGTGAGATATCTTGTAATATCCTTTTTATTTTCAAATTATTATAAATGCCACTCGAAGCTTTTATCTACAACTAATTAATATTAATTTTAAAAAATGTCATTGTTTTCTTTAATATAAACTTCTAGCACGGATTAGGAAAATGATAATTAATTAATACTTAAATTTCTACTACCATCTGCGAAATATTAAATCGTTTCATAGCTGTTTTATCGAAGGATGAGCCTGTACATTAGAAGGTATTGTTATACAGCCCGAAGGATTATGTGGAGGCGCTACTTCACAACTCCCTCAGCTTTTGTTTTCTTCCGTTACGTCGGAGTGGCGCTTGTGTTGTGACGAGCTGTCGAGGCACTGCGTTGTCTATTTTCTTTATTACTCTCTCATCAGCTTTTGAAATGTACGGCCGTATTCAGATTATTAAGTAGTGTATTGTGACTATCAAGGTACGCGTTTATGATCATTAATTGTACATTTTTCTCATCGTATTTCTGATAACGATCGAACGAAAGAAGCGAACATATTCGGGAGTATCAGCTAATGGTTGAGCTCCTCACAGTCGGTAACCTGTATGGTCTTTATACCGACCACTGAAATCTACAGATTATCGTACACTAGCGAGCTCTCATTACCAATTAATGTTTTGGATAATACTTCTTCAAAGCAATAGCAACATAAACAGATACGAAAACAGTACTACAAAATGATTTGGTAATAACATATTCTCTTAAAATTCATCTAAAAATAACAATAGGTGAACTCTTCGTATACAGGTATCCCTCGAAATACACGATAGTTGAATCGCACGATTTTCGAGTTACTACCAAGTCTCGAGTAATCGATTTCGAGTTACTTTCGAGTTTTTTACCTATTTTCGCAAAAAAGACAAAATAATAAGTACTTATCATATGTTTATTAATATAATTAAGATATCTGCAAAATCCTTTTGCTTCTTGCTCTTGAAAAGTTTGGAAAAGTGTAAATTTGAATCAGAAGAGATATTTTGAATTAGTTGAATGTTTTAAGCTATTCTACCAATAAGAATAATTTTGGATATAGGTACGTTGTTAAGTGCTCTTAGGAAAAATCATTAACCGCAATCTCTGATTTTGTACTAAATCTGAATTTTCACTTACACGATTTCGGGTTACACGGAATCAGTTAATCGTGTAACTCGAGGGACACCTGTATTACACAAAATTTTTTCTATCTTGTTTTTAATTTCACATTTTCAAATGATTATTATTGAGTAAATATATTTTTTACAATATTCTCTGTATTTGATGTTTGTAAAAAGTATTCAGAAAAATATTCCTTTACTTATTTAATATTTTAAGATGTTTGTTAATATTATTAAATAGCGTATTAATATTAAATTAATGTGAAATTTATGTTTAATTTCAGATTTCCTTAATTGAATGCTATTAATTTATTCCGCAAATGGAAATCCGTGCGAACATTTGAGTGAAAGTGTATAAAATATTTCTCCTTGTAATTTTAACGGTATACATTATTAAATGTTCATTAAATTTTATACAACAATTTTTCTCAACCGTTATAATCGAGATAAGATTCATTATATCTGATTAATCGCAACAATTTTACAATAAGCTATTTACTAATGACGATTAGCGACAAACATTCTAGCGAGATATATAAATTTATCTCCTTCGATTCATACTTTTGATCGTGCTACTTTTCCATTCCGTACGCAATTCTAATGTCACAGTACACATGCGAATTTTTTTAAACAATACGAACTTTTCACGTGTGTTAAAGTTGAAAAAATATTTTTTATTTTATTTTTCAAATACCAGTAACAAAATAACCAATCCTAGTACACAAAAAAAACAAGATTAAGGACGATCTATTCTACGACATTCCAAAAAAATTATTCAGGATGCCATTCTGTAAACGGAGAAACCTACAGAAAATTCCTAGTATTTTAATAATCGTCCTACTACGAATTTTCGTGCAGTAGCATAATAATGCAGTCGAAGGAACAGGTATTGATAGTTCACTGTGTGGTCAACATCTGGAAGCAGTTTTCACGCTGTAAAGTTTTGGTACCTGTCCTTGACAATCGGAAAGCCTTCGACTAATCATTAATACCAGGTAATAACAAGGAAAAGAAGAGCTAAATGTAAGCGCTCGGACTACCTGCTCCTCGGAAGATCGATAGGTTCGTCGTTCGTTTATCTAAAACAAAATATATGTGTTGACAAAATGCGTTAATATCTTTAAAGAGACATCGAATTAATCGGATTCATTATGTTTCGTTAGATGTGATTCGATTACATTTTCCTTATTTCCGAATACTTACTTCGTGCCTATATATTTGATTCAGTTATGAATAGCATCCAATTTTTGCTGTTTTATTGTACTTTTGCATAAAAAATCAAAAACCAATTTGTAACGTAATGCAGAAGCATAGTACAGCAAACAATAAGTAATATATTATTTGCAGCGATTCGTTAAGACCTGTAAGGTAGCTTGATGATTCTATTTACATATTATGGAATTCAGCCGACTCAAGATCAAAGAATCTTTACCCAAATAAATTATATGGAACTTAACTCCAAATTTCGCACGGTGATGAATGAACTTTTTTGAAATGTTCAAGCAATAGAAACGTAGAAACGTGAGGATGCAAAATCGAGGTTAACCGAAGCTTTCTAAAATGGTGGAAATATATCACGAAACTTATTGTTAGTTCCACGTATACGAGCACTTTTTCTTATTCGTATTTCCGCTTCCCATTTATTTCAGGATGCTATTGTTATATCATGCCGTGCCCTATTGGCAAGGGCGATCTATAGACACTGAAAAGAATGCAAAAGACACGGTGCTAAAGTGAGATCAGTGTCAATGCAATTTGGCTTAAACAGCATTTTTTACCTTCTTCTTCACTTTGCTTCATTCTGAAAAAACAAATTATTCAATATCGTTGCTTTCGATTAAATTTCAGTGGCCATCGTCAAGAACTTGGTCAAGAGCGACATAGGTGAAAAATTGTTCACCTCATGCTTCGTTTTCGGAACCTTCCCTTCCTAGAAAGGATTGATCTAATCCATTCAAGCAAACACCTAAAGGGAAAGTTAGCCATTATGAATCACGACATCGAGAATGTAAAGTCTCAAGAAATAAAAATGTGGTTCGATGCGAACAGGAGAAGAAAATCCGCTGAAACATCGTCTAGCGGTCTCGTCCAGTACGTTCTCGTCGTTCAAATTCCAAAAAAGCTGGGCGTGAAAAAATCACTTTAGTGGGTGAAAAAGTAGCGTGAACGCTTGCGAAAAATAAGAGAGAGAGAGAGAGAGAGAGAGAGAGAGGATGAGCAGGGGAGAGAGGAAACGAATAGAAAAGACGACGAGAAACGCAAGCGCGATCGTCGAAGACGAAGGAAGATCGAGTGAAAAAAGAGAAAAACAACGCAACAAAAGAGAGGAAAAGAGAGAGAAAGAGCGAGCAAAGAGGAGTAGCCACCGGAAGGGAAGAGAGAGACAGCCGGCGGCAGAAGCGACGAAAGAAGAAGAGAGACGAGAACGAATAGAAAGAAAGAGAGAGGGACAAAAGACGCTTATGTATGCGCGGCCACCCATGGAAGGAAAGTTACACAGTGGGATAAAAAGAGACGGAGAGCGAGAGGAAGAGAGAGAGAGGCAATAGCGCGAGGCGTGGCGTTTAAAAGCATCGAACGGACCAATGGCAGTGGTAGGCGTTATCTCGGCGTATACCTGGCGTTTGGAGTGGTATACGAACGATATTGCAAGGGTACACGGCTACGTTCGTAGAGATGCTGCGCGCTCACACGTACGCTGGAGTCGCGATAGGCGTTCGTGTGGGAGATGGGTCGCGCACGCGCGCCCACGGGAGCGAGAGAGAGAGAAGGGTAGGCGCGAAAGTAGGAGAAGGACCGAGCGATAGGAAGGGTGGCAGGTTGGCAGGACGTTGGTCCACGACACAGCGGGGAGTCCGTGGTACACCGTGCATTCAGCAGTTGTGTACCCTATCCAAATGCGTAGGTGAATATCATAGCTTCGAATGCCATTGGTACGCGCGTAAATTACGTGTGGTAAGATCGATCGAACGATCCATCGTTCGTCATTATCGCGATCGTCGCTCGAGACTTTACGAGCGAAGTCTTTGCCATTTTTCGCGTCTTCCGTTTCCACGCGCGTGTCTTTCTTACGCGCGATAACGATACCGATCACGGAAGGCGTCCTGACACTACCGAGGATTCTTCCGCAGAATCATCGCCAGACGCGACGAGAGAAGCCGTGAAGGAACTACCTCTGATACCCGTCGGAGCGCCGGTCGTGCGTGATTCGCTATTGCATCGCTGTTAACGTCGAGTTACATCGTAAGTGAAGTCAAAGGACACTTGATATTCATCGATAAATTCGAGAGCCACGTCTTCTAAGGTCGACTTTGTCCTCCGTGGAACGATGTAGAGGATCGAGAAGTAGCAACGAGAGAAGAGGAAATAACTGGCAAGAAAGACGGACGGCGATCGGAACAAATTCCCTTCTGGCCCTTCGATGAGAGGCGTTCGTGCGTGTTGTGTTCTTTTACTCTTACGAAGAGAGCCGTCGTAATCGCTGGAAACGATGAAGGTGAAACGGAAAGATTCGATCGACGGATTTCGCGTTCCGTTTTCGGAAGTGTGTCAAGCACTGGCGGCTTGATGGAAGTGCATGGCACTTGGGAGGTTGACTGTGCCCGAAATCACTTTGCGCCCAGGGAGACTAATTGGTCCTCGTCCCGTCAGGCGCCAATGAGAAGGCGACTCCTATTCAAGGTTCGTAAAACAATGCGATCGATCCCCCTTCCGGCGCTTCGTTTAGACGAAAAAGAACAAGTCGAACGACGACGGCTTTTTCATTCTTTTTCCTAGTTCGCAGTGATCGTGCGAACGCGATCGTACGACCGCTTCGTAACGATGATCGTTATGTGGAACGCTTAATTTCTGATCATTATCTGGCCTGTAACGTGCTGCCATTTGAGCGTGCTTCCCTTCGTATCGAAGCGCGATTAGGATGTACGCTTGCCCGTGCTTGGTTCCGATGCTGAGCATTCCTTCGACTTTCTCCTTTCGTAGGCATTGCGCTCGAAAAAGAATTGGCCTTATGCCGCAGTTCGTAGAAACGAAAGGTATTTTCATAATGACCGTTTTCCAAATTTTATCCGCGGTCTAACACAAATTTTTACTTTCGGACACTGGGTATAGTATCAGAATTTTACATTGATCAAATGGTCATCGAACGGTCGATGGTCGTCAATTTTAAACGAAGAAAGAACTTTGCTATTTTTCGTAAATTTTTGTCTCGTACTTATTTTTTCTTTTGTTTTTTTTTCTTATATTTTTTTCGTTTTCTAGCGAACGGTTCGATTATTCTAGAAAGACACGTCGAAGAAAACGCAAAGTCTAGCATTAACCCGCATCCATCGACGTCTTTCGTCGCTCGTTGTATCGAATGACAATATCCGGAATATCTTAAGGGCGTGCATTCGATATCACGAGAAAATCATTTATCGATCGAGCATCGTCGTGAGCCAAACTTCGATAGCTGTCTCGATAAAATCTCCTCGTCGTATTTTCGCAAGAAATTGCGTGAGAAAAAGGGGTAACTCCGATTGTAATTCGAATCGCATTCTTTCAACGTGCGAAAAGTCGCCTTGTCGTGTTCATCCTCCGACGGAAATATCGACAGATCGAGATTAACTCGAACTTTTTTCTCTCTTATCGTCTCAAATCTGATCTGAGTAGATGTAGTAAATGATCGTTTCGATCTCGTAGCTATAACTCGTTTAATGTCACGAGTTTCGTTGAACGTTACGTTGTGTGCCGCGTTTTAAACAATTCTGGGATGAATCGACAGCCTTTCATGTCTTTTTTCAAAGTCGTGCTTGTTTCACTCTCAAAACGTACATTTTACATCCGTGTGATGTTTCTTTTCACGCAACAATTTTTTAAATTTTCCGTTATTTGTCTTATGTGGCTCGTGACGAATCGAATATGACCGTACACATAAACTCGTAGCATACGTTTTCTTATCGATTTATCCATTTTTGATCAATTTTTCAGAAACTAGAAAACCATTAAACGTAATCACGACGAATCTTAACTACGCATTGCGATTAAAAATGTCATAAATATTTGCCACAAAGTTCAAAACGATGGAATAAGGCAATGCAATCTCAAAAATTATATCTAAACTTGCCAAACGCATCCGACGATTCGAGTACCCGCATGGATGCCCTTCGATAGGCAAGATGACGTATTTGCAATTCTTTACCAATGTTTTTCTTTGGATCCCTTGCATCTCGTTGATCTACCAATTGAAAATACCTACTGAAAATATTCTTTGCCACGTGAGAAAATTTCAATTATTTTAGACCTACCGACGTGAATTTCCGAAAGGCGGCGGAGAAAAATACCGACGCAACGATATACGCGCTAGTAAAAAAAAGCGTACAGTAATGCAATCGCACAAAGATTGGAAGCGTAGTCGCTATGAGGCCGTCGGTAGGTCGTCACTTCGCCGTGCTCCCGGGCAATAAAATTTTATTTAGCGGTCCTTGCACGGTCCTCGGATAAACGACCACCCAAATCGTCCTTCTCGAAATCTCTTGACAGGACGTTTTAATATATTATAAATGAAGGATTGGCGTCGGACTTTCGTGCAAAACCAATCCGATCGATCGGACGAAGCCGTAACTAAACGAAGCGAACGAATCGAACGGGGCGCTTCGTGCGACCGTAGCGGACGCTTTGGAATCCGAGCGATCGAGAAGCTCGGAATCGACGACGGAGGAATCGAAAAGAATTCCGTGCGATTTCAAGAGCGCCGCGAACCGCGCGTTTAATAAGACTAGGAGGAAGAGGATGGACCAGAACGCTTAAGTAAATAGAGTCGCGCGTGTAACGCGCCGCGGCAGCCGCCGGTAGGCGTGTCGCTTCCTGAAGTAATTTGTCGAGAAAAAGTTTGTCAGGATCCCCGTGGTTACGAACTCCTCGTCGTGGCTCCCTTCCGCCTTCCTCGCCGTTGGTATCTCTCTCCCTCCCGTGCTCGTCGTTCCTACGATTCAAAAGACACGCGGGAAAACTTATGTTCCGACGCAGCTGTCGCCTTTTCTCCGCGCGTGAACGTCCTTCTTCTCTCCGCTTTCTTTCCTTTCCTTTTCTTTTCTTTTCTTTTCTTTTCTTTTCTGTTCTTCTCTTCTCTTTTCTTTTCCCCTTTCGAGTCGACGTAAAAGCACCCGTTTCAATATTTTCAAACTTTTCTTACGCCGTCGTCGATCTTGCGACTTTTTCCACGCGATCGCGTGACCCCGTCGCCCTATTATTTCAGTGCGACAAATCGTCACTTCGAAGACGCTTTTAACCCCTTCGCGCTACGATTATTTTTACACGCTCCCATTATCGTCGATTTATTCTTCCTTCGTAGCTCGCCCATGAATCGGTTCTCCTATATTTGAACGTTCGGTTCGACTTTCCACGGCTTCCATTGTTTCTTCGGGAATAGATTCGTTCGGAGTGGTCTTCCTTCCGTGTTAATGGCGCGAGGATACTTTTTTTGTCGGTACTTGTTACAAGCGCTTTCCTCTTTCAACGTTTAATTTGGTTATTTACGAAGTTAATACGGTCGAGTGCGTTTCTTTTTTCACGGAGAATCGCTACAATTCACGTCATCTTGGCACACGTTTCGACGGACTCTTGCCAAGCCTGGAAGAAAATCTAGTTTCGTGTCTCGTACCTATCGTTTTCGCGAACGTCAAAATTCCACGGCGTAATCGAACGCATTTGGAGATTATCTAGCATCGAAATTAAAAGAAATATTTGACGTCTCGTCAAATTTTAGACGTTTAGAAGGACGAATGGACAGAGAGCGTCGTCGCGTCGACATACGGTTCCAATAATAGTGTCAATTCTTACCGAATGGTCGACTAATAATAGCAGAATTGTTATGGCAATAATAATAATCGAACGAGTTGCATGGTGCATGTCTTACAACATCCTGGCACGTGCGTAAACAGCTCTTAGGTAATTCAGGGTGACGGGCAGGCGTTCGAGCGAAACGACTCGAAATATCCACGTTTTTCTTAAGAAAAGTCGTAGGAAGTGCATCGAGAGGAAAGCCGATTGTTAAGAGTCGCGAAGTCGTTCGTCGACGATTTTCGAAACCGTCGATTTTGTGATATCGTTTGTGAAAACACGATGATAAATTTTGTATCGAAGAAAGACGCGTCGCGAATGTCCTTTAAATCGTGACGAATAACGATAACATTCTTTCTTTGTCGAATACTTCCAGATACGAGTAATTAAAGCCAGTCATTTTTGTGGAGTCAAATAAGCGGCACTCCTAATTTGGAGTAAAAAGATTTTTTTTTCGAATTACGTAAGAACGTTGGTAAAGCCAAACCGCGCTATAAAGCTCGCACGCGCCTTGGAATTCGTGATAGCGAACGTACCTGCTGGTTAGATCTTTTGTGCCTTCTATATTTATTTTTTCTAGCGCCGAATATATTTATGACTCCCTTAAAAAGTAAAACGACCAGTGCATAAGGCTGCCTATGTTCGAGATCGTTCCGAAAAGGGATCGTTTAACGTGTTTTACGAGTCGCGTCGCAAAGTAATTATAGTTCTTCGATGAAACTGTCGTTTCATTCATACGTTTCACTGATTTTACGTACGTACGTGATTTATAATCGTAATAAAAGGGACGAAACAACGCAGTTATTAAGCAAGCCGATAGTCGAACGAATTAATTTTGGATCGAATCAATAAAAGTGATCTGCCAATTTCAGACGTATCAAAAATTTACGGAATCGTGATCGACCGAATTAAATGAAATATATTCAACTTACGATTTATTTTTTCTTTCTTTCTCCTTTTCAAATAAACACGATAATCGCGGAAGAGTCGATTCAACCGAATGGGTTCGACCTCCCTGAATACGGAACGAGAATCGCGATTCTCTTCCGACTGCTGACCGGATTTCCGTACGTGTTAAGTTGTCGAAATTACGAGCTACCGTCCGCTAGCATCGACGATCCGAGGGATGAAGACGGCTTAAACGTTTGGACATGCGTAGAAAATGTGAAACGAGATACTTCCTACCAAAACCTCTGACGCGTGGTATGCCAAGATTTACGGTGGGATCGTTTGCATCGTCGTGTATCGTGGAAAGCACCGAAGGATCTGTCAATCTTACTCCTTTTTCCTTCCCTTAAATATTAAATTTACATATAAGAGTGCGAGTCCTCGCGAAATTAAAAATTCCTCGCGTGGCTCGCGATCGAAATAACGCCGAAGGAACGATACTGGCTCGTATACAGTATCGATGTCGAAAAAAACGCGACTGTTTTAATAAAATTACGCCAGGATCGCTTTAAAGAAATACGTAACGTTACGATTGCGCCACTAGGAAGACTACGACGAGTCCGAAACATCGAACGCAGTCGTTAACGCAATTCGTAATTAACGCCGAACGTATAAACATCCGTATAATGTATGCTGTTACTGTCAGGTATTCAAAACGATAAACAAATTCGCTTTGTCGCGTCATTGACGTCATAGTTCTCGATGGCGCAATTTATAATTTCCGTATCGCGCCACGAACATCGCGTATCGTAATAATCGTGATCGTGAATTATATTTAATACTTGCACGAAAGGATTTACCGCTTAACGCGATATCTCTCAATCTCTTTCGTATCGGGATAAAACGCAAGATACGTAAAAGCGGGGGCATACGAAGAATAACGAACGATATCGTTTACTTTTACGGCAAATTCTCGTATTTACTTATCTAAGGAGGGTAACGTCATCTGACAGCCAACGTGTTAACTCGATTAAACGCTTTTGCAACAAATTTTTGAACACATTGTGACATGTGCGTCACAAATACCGAATCTACCCGTTTTGTATTCATCAAACAGTTCTTCTCTCCCTTCCTTCCTTCCTCTCTCTCTCTCTCTCTCTC
>JAITYT010001376.1:542554-557048 GCA_025433975.1 Liostenogaster flavolineata
AATAAAATAATAAATAAATTTTTTAAGAAACCGAAAATCAGCACGAACTTTCCGGACAACTCAATACATACAATCGATGTTACTGGAATTTACTGAACAATACGAATATTTACGCATCAAGATTCGATCGATGACGATAACAAGGATGACGACTTGGAATTATCGCGTTCATCTCGACGTCACGGCCAAAATTTAGGGACGGAATTCAATCATTTTCGTCGCCATACTCACAATAGTCGCGATAAAATATTCGTCTATCTTTCGTTTCGTTTGATTCAGCTGTCATGATCGATGAAGTAAAAGGCGCTCTTAGAAAAGAGGAGAAAAAGAGGCGAATCGAACTTTTTCGAGTGTGGTTGAAAAGTAGTCTATTCGACGAGAGACGTCAGTCAAATGAAACGAGCGCGAAAGTATGTGTCATCGATGGGTTTTTGGACGATCGATGGATATTTCGTCGTTAATGTCGCGCGTACGTATGCGCTTGGATTCGTGTGAATATAATACAATTTCAAATATGAACTCGTTACAATATAATTAATTATTATAATCGTATTAACGAATTACATCTTTATACTACATTAATATGATTATTATTATTTTTTTGTAGGAAAGTATTTCTAGACGTACTGTTTTCTAACCGTGTCGATGTAAAAATTCTAACGATTTTGTTCTCACTGTTTGTGCAAGCAAAATACTTCTTTATAGTGAAATATATGTTATTCGCCAGAATAATGACGTAATCAATCCGAAAACAAATGCTTGAACGATAAAAATTTGTTTTCTTTGTAATCATTACGGGAAAAGCGTGCATTTTTTTTTAGAAAAGCACAAATGATGTTTAATTTTTTAAAGTCTTTCTAGAATATACGCATAATTCTTTCAGGTTTGGGAGACAATTGGGGTGCCACACCACCGCCCAACAATCCCTTAGAAGCCGCCATCAAAGAACTCAGTCCTCTTCTTCTGCAAGTAAGTTTGTTCTCACTTTCGACCGTGACTAACTCTTGCAATTTCTTCGCAAGATCGATTCAAATTCGATTTCCTTTCGCATGATATTACATCAGATCGACTATTCTTTTATTACAGACTCTGGACGGTTTCATATTCATCGTGGCACCCGATGGCAAGATCATGTACATAAGCGAGACAGCCAGCGTCCATTTAGGATTATCCCAGGTCAGAGATCTTTCCTTATTTATTCTAGTAAGTTTCGATCATTCCGATATACTTTGATAAAGATTTCGTGACTTTGATAATGACTATTTTCACATAATCTGATCTTCGCACGGAATCGTAATCGATCGTACGAAGTCTTTGTTGTATTGTCTCTTCGTAAAATCGAATAGCTTAACCGAGTATTTTTTATAGTGATAGTTTTGGCTTTTGCGAAGGTAGTTAAATCTTGAAAGTGTTATATTCAACGACTCGTACATTCGTCGACGAAATAAATTAAGATTCGAATGAACAAATATATTTTCTCGCTTAACGATCAGCTGCTATACACCTACATGCAGGTGGAATTAACGGGTAACAGCATATACGACTATATTTATCTGCACGATCACGAGGAGATGGTGTCTGTACTGAATCTCCCTCAAAGCCCGGACCTTGCGGGTTTCACCCTACCACCGCCAAATTTTCGAGGAGAATTCGAGGTCGAGCGAGCATTCTTTATCAGAATGAAGTGCATCCTTGCAAAAAGAAACGCCGGTCTCGTCACCGAAGGATACAAGGTAAGACACTTTCGACCAAATACGTAGACAAATAGATAGCCAGTGCGAAGCGATTGGAAAGAGGAATTCAAAACTACGATTACGCGCCAGCAATATTTTTTTCTACTTTTTTTTCGGTTGTCATGATCGTCCTATGCAAGGCCAATAAGACCAATCAAATTCCGACAATTCTTTTTTTTAATTCTTTAACTTTCAAACGTGCAGTTTGGATATGGTTTGGATATATTACCTTTTTTTATAAATCCGATACAGCATTGTTCTTTATATTCAACGTACATATGTTGGTAACGAGTGAATCTTTGTACGATATCTTGTCATTTTCTGGTTATATAGATTCAATAATTATTTATATAATAAATATCATTCGCATTTTAACAATAATTTTTATTAAATTTTGCTGATATTCTCCCTTACTTTACGATCGAATATCGATCCATTTTTATTTATTTAACAAAAACTTGGATATCCTTTTGGCTCGTTACACAGCCACTTTGATAAATTAATGTACCTTATTTCTCTAATGATAAAAGTACACTGCGCTCTATAAAGTTATCGAAGCTAATTGGTTATAATTTACGGAGCAAGGGAGCCGAAAGGACGCTAAAACATTAACGAAAAAATATTTAATAGCCGAGAGTTTATAAGGAACTTTAGAAGTGGAGGTGTATTCGAATGAAATGCAAACGACGTTGGGAACAGGTATTAACCGATCAGTGATTAGCATAACTTGGGGCTGCTTACACAGGAAATCATACAGCGAATAAAAATTAAAATGCTAAATAAGAGATAAGGGATTGGTTAGCTAAGTAGGGCCGGTATTGTCCGGGTCACGCGCGCTTCTAAAGGGCAACGAAGATATCATTGTATAATATATACGTACGTGCACATATGTACATATATATATTAACACATAAATGCATATACTTTACGTATATACCGACTACATTGATTCGCAGTCGTATACCGAATGCATTTGACCAATGGCAATAAAAGCAACGCTCGTAGTTACGCCTTTCGTCTAACAACCATTTCGTTGAAGCAATCTCGACGAAACCATCTGACACCACCTACAACTTCTCGGGTTTCTGCAATGTCCGATGTCAATGTCTGACTTGTAACTAAACTCCACGCAGATTACACACTAATTCGTTATACAGAACTCGAAATAAATGCATCTTGACCTCGTTGCGGAATCAATATCAAAATGTACCACCCAGCATCTAACAGCGCGACACGTCAGCCGAACGCAGATCGGACCGACTTTAGCCTCGAAGCTATTAATCGCATCCAACATCGCCGCTAACTTCGCGTCTGTTAAACGCTGACACCGCGACAAACGACGGTATTAATGCGATCGCCGTCGATGTCGAGCAGCTAAGCGGATAAAGTCGACGATTTTGGGTGAAAAGGCGACATATGCCACTGAACATTAGGATCCGTGCTCTTCGTGGCAAGGTGCGTACGAGGGCTGAACTAAAGAGGCGAAGAACGACCGAAAGGGAGATACCTCGTCGGAAAAGCAAAGGAACAAAGGGAGGGAAGGGAGGGAAGGGAGGGAAGGGAGGAAAGAGCGTCACGCGTCACTCGGGCGTTTCGAAGATGTGACGACGACGACGTTGGCCCCCTCGAGAGGTGGCAAATGTTTGGCAAATAGGTCGCGACGCCACGATGGCCGTGACTTCTCGACGGGAATCGTAGGTCCCCTCGCCTCTGCGACGGTCTCCACGCTGGACCGCCGCTGGTGTCGAAGTCATGAATGTACCGAATCCCATACCACCATCAAGCTGTAAGCTGTTGGAACGAACTCGCGGATGGGGGAGGGGATAGAGCGCGTGGGGCTCGGTAAGGTTTTTCTATGGTACTTGGGACGCACAAAGAGATCCAGGACCCATAGTTGGCTCAACCCATTGTGAACGCGCGAGCGAGCACTCGCGTTTCTCGCCTCTGAATTCGTTTGGACGTCTTTATCGCTAAACATTTATTTGGCAAGATTTTTAAATGTGACAAAGAATACATCCTTTTTCAGAAGTTGAATCTTAGCTCTTTATAGCCCAGCGTCGAGTGTGACTCGACTTCATCTTTCTTTGCAGCAAACAAAAATTATCAATAAAGTTCTTTAACTTAAATTTTACTTTCTACTTTATACAGCATATGAAAACTCGATTAAAATTGCTAAGTCGACAATAGATTGATATAATTCAAAAATTAATTTGGACCAGACTGCTGGGAACGAGGAAAATTAACTTGGACCGCAAAGGGTTAATCCATTATATATTTTCCATTTTGCCTACTGACTATTGACCTACTACCATCTTTCTGATTACTTCATGCGTCATAGTCATATCACTGACAGAACTCATTCGTAGAGTATGATGATAGCGAGGAATGAATCAGTTTAGTGATCGATGTCATGTAAGGTAGTTTATACATTAAATGATGCATCAGGCTATGTTTAAAGACACGTATTTATTTATGGCTGATACTTGAGACAGTCCACGCGTTTAAGTACTTCAACAATGTACTACCACTACAATAAACTAATGTCTAATACGGGCTACTATATAGCAAAATATCGTCGCGTTGTATCGTCCAAGACAAGCTAGCGCTGCAATTCATATTTCTCTCCCATGGGCGGCTAATCTAAGAGCGCTTTGCTTTATTGGGCGGCGCTCAACTTAAGTGAAAAACATGGACATTTTTTCTGATTACTTAACGAACTAAATTGTTGATGGTACGCACCGCCTGATGAAACTATTCAAGCGTGTCCCACCGGTGGTACGCGCTGGCGTGAACAAGTAAAACCATCCTACCGATCCTCCCGATCAAGAAAATATGCGTCTTAATTGTCATTGATACGTATTCACTTTGAAGACAAAAGCATGCCATTAAATAACAACTCATCGCAGATTGTTTTGTCTATGATGGTCATCAGTGAGCGGAGTATTTTTAATGTTTATAATCGTAAAAATTAAATAAACGTCGTCAGCCAACGATTTTAAATAGCATAGCTAATCGAAGAATTACAATCTGCGTGATAAGCATGTGATTTTATATAACCATAGTTATTATTTTTTTTTATTACACGCTTAGAATAATGAGAATACTTTCATGGCGCCTTCTACCGTGTGTTAAAGATCAATGACCGAACACTCGTCGCATTGTGAAGTACGATCCGCTGTCAGTCAAGCGCGGCTTAATTTGTAAACAGATCGGTCGAGAATCAATTCTTGGAATTTTAAAGGCCCTTCGTCGAACGGTGTGTTTATTATTTTCGTATCAGTGTCTCTTCGTTCGTCGTCGAAAATGAACGAGACACGCGATTTCTAATACTATCGTAAGAGTTCAATGATCTTCCTTCGTTTAAGTAATTGAGACGTAGTTTCACGCGCGACTCTAAATACAATCAATGGTAACGTTTCTTATTCGCCTCGCGTGTTCTTGAAAAGCATGTAATAGCGAGTGTAATACAGTGCAAAAAGTGGCAAGTGCATTGCGTTTCTGATCTGCTTGGATACCTTGGAACAGCTGCATGGATCATTTGATGGGGAAAATATTGACTCCAGGTGATTAGGTCCGATGAAGCATTGCAAGCACTTCGTATCACAGCTTTCTGAATTTCCAGCTCTTTTGGTATTTTTTCGTAGGTCGTATCACGTTAAATCTTTAATTATAATTTCGTTTTATATTTATACAAATCATTTTTATTATCAGAATTATTATCAGAATTAATAATCAATTTCCTTGTCACGCTCTATTTTGATCATTCGATTCCTACAGAATTACGACACCTTTCTTCCAGAGAAGTTACGCGCGATCTCGACCGCTCGAACAAAGAAGGAGCGACGTACGAACGATTATTACGCACTCTTGACGCACGAAAGTAATTAAACTCGTTCGTTCGCCCTCGCACGTAATTATTATCTCTTTTTTTCCTTGCGCGAACGAGAGCTCTCCCTCTACTCTCATCTTAGCTGGCTCTAGCAGGCACCATCTCACCCCATGCCTACATGACCGATAACCAAGGAGAGACGGGTGCATCCACGAACTGCATACCGTAAGAGTCATATGCAACGCATATACATACATATACATAGATTTACGGTGAGGGGCGCGTAGAAGGATGAGCCTATTTGCTTCACAAATGTACCGTGACACTCGAGACACGAGGAAACGCGGGCGTGACGTTCAATGGACTTTTTTTCGTCTTCATCGGCCATTCAATTAAGCAGGAATTGGTAATTTGCCAGAAGGACGTCGTTCCACGCGAAAATCCCTACTTCAACCGGAGCGCAGCGCGTCTTGACGCGCCTACCGAAGGTGCCTCGAGTGTCGACGCACTCACGAATCAGGCCGAGGATCTTTTTTGAATAATATGCACTCCCTGCGTCTACAGCGCGCCAACCTGATACGCGCCTACGATCCCATTTCCACCTTCTACCGACAAGAAGAATAAACTGATCTGATGACGACGCCCATCGAAGAAACCGACGACCGATTCGATAGAAAACAGCCAGCTTTTTTCTATCCGTATAGGTATTCGTCCCTTACTGTTTGTTATTTTGTTGAATTCTCTCTCTCTCTTCGTGTTCGTTCGTCAGCTGTAGGTCGAGGGACGGAAAAGCGTGTACGTAGTGGTAGGAATTGATAAGAATTGCAATAACGTGTAATCGTTCAATTACAATTTATTGCTCCCCTAAAGGTTGCAGGCATCTTTCACAACTTCCTATCGCTCCTCGCATATTCCTTAGATCTAACCTCAAAAGAAAATAGCCAATTTCCGCTCGTATCGGTGTCGATTTTTTCTTTCTTTTCATATTGGTTCTGGCGCGTGTCGGGACGCGGCATTCGTCGATACAGTTCATTCGTAGATGTAGGCCAAACAATGGACAAATTGAACGCAATGGTTGAAATTTACATGATTTACAATGAAGCTCGATTGCTGATTTATGCGCATGCGCATTTTTAGCTCTACGAAAGATACATAGCAGCAGGTCAATCGTATGAAGTTCCTGGCACGTACGCAGATATCTGACCATATCGAAACGCGTAATATCTTCGAAATACAGAGGACGATCTATAACTGATTTATGATCGATCTATGAATGTGTTCTCTAGTCGAGTATAAGAAGTCGTCGAAACCGAACCAATCGAGATGAGGTAAGTTTAACCAAATTCACGCTAATAAAATGTGTCGTTTCTCTCCGATTGCAGGTGATACATTGCTCCGGTTACTTAAAATGCATAATCGAGGGTCCCACTGGCACAGAATACGAGAACGGCGTCGGCCGATGCATTCGTATCGTCGGCTTGCTTGCCTTTGGACACTCTCTACCGACCACATCCATAACCGAGATCAAGTTGTACTACAACATGTTCATGTTCCGCGCATCTATGGATTTAAAGCTCATATTTCTCGATGGAAGGTAAGTCCGATGAATCGAATTTATGTCGTAACTGTGAAAGGAGGTTCCAAGAAGACACGTACATGGGTCAACTTACGAGAATGAACCTCGAGACAGCGACGTATAATTCTTCGGAGCGCTCGAAAGTCTTGAAATTTTTTTTTAAGATCCTTCCAATCTACAACTGCCTAAGTTTGGAGATCAATTTCGCGCGTAAATACATCGCGTACGTTAGTTTCTTTTTGTCGTTACCTACCACAGCAGGTATATATGTACATATGTAACACGCGCGCGCGTATCAAACCGAGGCGTATAGCTACGCATTCAGATATTTATTTCCAATGTAATTGCGCTTTGGTATTGGATTGCACCGTTAATATTTGGACGAGGGTACCGGGAAACGTATTACGAAACCGAAGTCCCCATCCCTGCTCGGTGCCAGTCATTAAAATCAGTTTCGTGTTACCGCGTAGCCGAGGCCCTTCGCGTCGTTTTTTTTTCTTCCCTTTTTTTTCGTTTATCGATACCAAATAAATATCAAGCGCGGAGTGGTCCACGTCGATACGTTACTCATACGACTGCACGCATTACACGGTGGCATTGAGAACCAAAGCACGTGACGGAGTTAGGAATTATGTACACGACGCTGAAATTCTACACTTTTATCGAGGAGGCTGTGTTATTGATTATAATTTTTGGTCGATCAAGCGCTTGAATCATTGTAATTTACTAGCGATCATTTTCGTACAAGAATACACAAGTGTGCTTTTATCAAGAGTCAGCGATAACATTTCTCGTAGGTTTTATCTTTCTTTTATGCGACTAGAAATTCGCTGATTGTATTTATCAAGATTAAATTTGAGACCCTGAAAGAAAAGGTCTTACGAGTGTTAAAGAAAACCCTTTTAAAGAAAAGACATCGTTTTAAATAAATCCCACTATATACTAGATGTACCGGCTAAAGAAAGCACGATGATCTTCCCCATTAATAGTAAACGATCGAAAATTGTATGCTGAGCAACGTTTAATTTTTTTGCAAGTTGTTTTTCAGTTAGACGCGCATCTTCACTCAGACCATAAGCTTCCCAATAATTTTCAACACATTGATTTGACATAGGAAGTTTTAAAGCTTATCGTCAATAGATAGATACGTTCCCGAAGAATACGTGTAAAAAAAATTCGTATAAAAAATATATTGCGTCTATCAAAAAATAATAGATTGGTTCCAGTTCTAAGAAATCAGCAAAAATAATGTAATAAACCATGAGTTTTCATGTTAGAATCTTGAACATTTTATTTCATAAATATTGCACATGTATCATACAAAGTGTATCGATATCTTCAAACGATAGATCATCGAATCCTTCTTCGTCAATTATCTGTGCCAATGTTACGATGTTGAAAAATTCGATCGTATTACGAAAGACGGGATCTTTGTTTTTAATTTATTCTGGCCAAACAATTTTTTAACATGCATTCAAAGTCGACGGTCTTAAGCGAGCGCTTATTCAATTTGATCGATACGATCCATAATTGAAAATTTCTTCCACACATCAATGATAGTACGTTTCAAATATCCCGATTATACCTTGAACTAACGGTTGTATCAAGGACGTAGTATCAGGCGGCAGAAGACAAAATCGCACGTTTGGATGTTCTAAGATCGGATGGCCGGGTGAATTGTCTGTAATCAATTCCAATTTATAATTCGTGTTAAATCAAAATCGTGTAAAAAAGGTTCGTGCCAAAAACAAAATTGGATGTACATATAATACATCAAGATACGCGTAAGCCCATCCATTGAACAAAATATGGATTATTAACCGTTACACCTAATATAACACGCGTTAAGGTTAGGCGAATGATTTAAAAAAGAAAACGCGAGGTTCATCGTTACGTCGACCTAACGCTTTGCACGGATTTCGTATAAAAGGGTCCTTCCTTTTATACAAACGCGACGATGCTCGTCGAGTACTCCCGTATGAAATCGAATAATCGAGTAATGATGCGAACGCTCTCGAGTAGAAAGGCACTCGACTCGAGTCTCGTATTTACGTACGCGCAACATACACGTGTACATATGCATTCGAACAGCCTCGAAAGTAAAAATTCCTTTAAATTTCACTTGTTCCTTTGAAGTGTTTCTAAAGTTTCTTTTAAGCGTACGCTGCGTTGAGTCAACGAAGATTCGAGATTAGGAAATGTCAAAACAACCAATGTAGCAAATCGCCAATTCGACCATACGAGTAACGATAAATTATCCTTCCAAAGTACCGTACAAAAATCGCGTAGAAGTACAATTAGCGACACGTCTTGCGTTATTCGTTGCAGAGCCAGCGAATTAACCGGTTACGATCCCCAAGAGCTAACCAAGAAGACGCTGTATCACTACGTGCACGGATGCGACACGTTGCAGCTAAGTCATGCTCATCGAATGCGTAAGTATCGTGGTCTCTTATAGATCACTGAAACTCCGCGATTCCGAAACTCCAAAGAGAGCTCCTCGATCGTTCGGCAGAGTCACACGCTCCAAATGCGCGATTTCGTGCCACGGTGGACGGACGAACGGATTTGCCGCTTCTAAACGTTGCGCTTCAAGAAGAATTAATTCGGCGACATTGTCAGCGACACCCTCAGCGTGGAAGGAACCTTTGATCTTTCTCACACCCTCCTCCTTTACCCTACGACGACACGACGACGACAAGACTCGATAGAGCGCGCATCTTTTCTCCTCTGTTCGTCCACCCACCACCTTGCAACTCTTCGTCGCGGCGATGCTGCGATCTACCGCGTTTCGCCCTTCTTTTTTTCTTCTTTTCGTTTTACTTCGTCCGAATATATGTGCAATATGTTAGCATCCGAGTATGCGTGTGCATTGTGCGCTACTACGTACGTAGCACGTGTGTATATTATCGATCGAACGACGAGGACAGAGAGAAAGAGAAAATCTGTGTGTATGTTATGTGTGTATGTGCGTGCGCGTGAGGGATGACGAGGAGAGGGAAGGGAGCTTCAAGGGACAGAGATTCGAGCCTGACACAGCGAAGGTCGGAGGGAAAGAGGAAGGATGTGGAGTGGTGTTGCCACGCGAGGGATGAGGAGGTACGAGGAGGGTGAAAAGCGTAGCGACGACGACGACGACGACGACGACGGCGGCGGCAGCCGTGGGCTGCTGTATCGGCCGAACGACGTAGGAGGTGTAGTAGCTGTTACTGCTATCGTTGTTTGAACAGACTCGCAGTATCACGAGCGAAACTCGAAGAGAGCCTGACATAATGCCACTAACACCGGCGCGGCTGGCTTTTTCCTCCCTCCAGAAAGCTCCTCTGTCCCTGAATCGAGCGAATTGCTACGATGTCCTTCGCCACTTTTGACGCGTATCCCAAATTGCCTCGATGAACGTTCCCCAAGATCGCGCCACGTTTTCGATCGATCTCGTCGGGGCAAGATGATCCGAGTAGTCGCTGAGTACTTTTCCGAGCAATAATCGTGACAACTAGAGAAGGAAACTCGCAAAAGTTGTTGCGATCGTTACAGGGACTGATTTGATTTTTGTTCCTTGGATCGCTTTTACGAGCGAATTTTCACGTTCGTCGGTTTATCATTTTACGTTATAAACGAGTAAACGAGGAAGCAAGTAACGAAAGTAAAATACGACCTACGAAAAGGACGAATTCGTTGATACGGTCGATCTAATAACTCGTTGGTCTCGTCTTTATTTTGCAGTGCTTTGCAAAGGGCAAGTAACGACGAAGTATTATAGATTCCTCATCAAAACGGGAGGTTGGGTGTGGATGCAGTCGTACGTCACTATCGTCCACAATTCGAGGAGCTCGAGGCCTCATTGCATCGTCGCGGTGAATTACGTGCTCACCGATGTCGAGTGCACGAGTCTGATATTGACCTGCGAACAAATTTGTTGTTCTTCGATTCCGGGTAATCCCCCGAGCGCAGCCCTAACGACACCGACCACGAGGGCGATCACAAACGACACGGAGAATCATAACCCGAGTTCGCCCACATTTCGGGGCAGAGTGAAGGAATCGCCTGATACCGAATACGCCGACAGCTCTGGGTATCCAGGAGTAACCGAATACATCGCTGGCTCAACCACAACACCGACGAATCACAATCACTTTCTCTCGTCGCCTTACGCGGAGCAAAACGTTCACGACGCCACGCACGAAGACGCTGCTTACTACAATTCTAATCTCTACTATCAATACGGAGGTAAGAGGATTTCCTTTTTCTTTTTTAATTATTGTCTCCGTGATTTTTAGGTATCGTAAGTTTTAGGTACGTAAGGAAGAATCCGGGCAAAAGTTCAATAACGATTATACGTGCTGTACGTTATATATTGTATCGCGGTTAACAATTAACCGCGATTAATCCTTAAATCCTTAAAATTTCTCTGATCTGTCTTAAAAGAAATTATTCGTAAACAAAGGAAGAAAAGATCGTACAATTATTCCATAAATTATATCCGTTTTAGGTCAAATTCAAACAAGAGCGTTAAAACTTAAAGATAATTATTCATTAATAATTTCTCACTTTGCTATCTAGATATGCATCTCGATCCTCTAAGCACGACGACGGTACCGCAACAATCTCAACAGGAAAATCGGCCGCATCAGCGTCTACTCCATCACACCGGTTCCTTGTCAAACTTGCAACAACAACAACAACAACAACACAATTCCATCACGAATTTGCAACAGCAACAGCACAGTACCTCGATAACAAATTTGCAACAGCAGCAACAACAACAGCAACAGCAGCATAGCCCGCACAATGGCCAAAGGAAGAGGCCATATTCGACGTCATCGAGTTCCGGTGGCAGTACCGACGCCACAGACGTCCATATATCGAGCCCCATAGGCTTGCACTCGCTACCCCCTGCTTATCACACTCAGCATTATCAGCATCCCGCAGTTTTAGACGCGGCAACGTTCAAACGTCATCGAACGGTAGGGACGGGTAGTGGTGTCATCATGTATCCCGAGTGCGGGGGTTTCGATGGCAACAATGACGTTTATAACAATACCACTGGCCCAACAGCTGCGGTACCAGGAGTACCAGCGCGTCACGAGGCATACAACCAACAACAGCAGCAGCAACAGCAACAGCAACAGCAACAACAGCAGCAGCAGCACAGCCCACAAGGTGGCCAAAAAAAGAGACCGTACTCGGCTTCGTCAAGCTCTTGCGGCAGCACCGACGCTATGGATGTCCACTTACCAAGTCCCATTGGCCTGCACTCGCTTCCTTCCGCTTATCGTACGGGCCATTATCATCATCAAGGCGTACCAGATACTACGACGTCGTTCAAGCGCCGTCGCGCGACGGAGGCAGACAGTGGCGTGATCATGTATCCCGAGTGCGGGGGCTTCGATGGCAGTAACGACGTCTACAACAGTGCCGCTGGCCAAGCAGCCTCGGTACCAAGCGTACCAACGCATCACGATCCTTCTTATCAACATCACTCTTCCTGTCATAGAAATAGCAATACTACCACCGTTAAGCCGCAGCAACACCAGCCACCACCGCATCCCCAACAGCAACAAGTTCAGACCCAACAACCGCCTCATCACGATCATCATCACCACCAACACCATCATCATCTAGAGGCAATCGCTGCTGGTTACACCAGTGTTATCGTCGACTCTCAATAGTACAATACTCGTGGGGTTCGCGTTACGTGAGAGTGGGTGGGCAATGTGAAGTGTGATGAGAGGAGACGTAATGGCGGCACGTCATTGACATTATCATCGACAATATCGTCACTGAATATCGCGGATTATCGCGTCTAACGCTTAATAGTTGGGCACTTTTCAATAATATCGCGTCGTTGAGATAATCGCTGACAATTATCAACTAACATAAAAATTAGCTTCGAACGATTTTCAGGTGATGTCTAAAGCACGTTTTCACTCTATCTTTGCTAAATCGAGGCAACAAAGGCAGGCGTCCTGATCGAAGAGAGAGAGAGAGAGAGAGAGAGAGAGAGAGAGAGAGAGAGAGACTTTAACGTCGTCCGGCTCGTCGAAATGCTACCGAATGAAGCTATGACGTTAAAGTACATCAGGTGAATCATTTAACCTTGAAAATCGAAGTTACTGTAGGCTTGTAATACAGTTCTTCCTGTATCTTTTAACACTCCGGACTTATTCTTGCGTCCGTTACGTGATTCGAAGTTTTAATCTTTGTTTTAGGTGGATCGTGATTTCGTCCAAATGTTTCAACGAAACTGATGAAGAATTATTTCCGCGTGACTCGGTGGTGATTTAGTTATTTCGGTAGTCGGGATATTTGCCCGTTTCGAAGAAACGTCGCTTCAATACAATCTCGACTATCTACGTAATGTACAAATCACGTAAAAAAAATAAGCAACAATAAATATTTACACGAAGTGGCTAACAAAGGCTAATTTCCACAGGGGGAAAAGAGAAAACTGTTAAATGTTAAATCGTGGTAGTCAGGTTAAACGTGCAAAGAAGCTGCTTATCTTTCGTGCCGCATTGACGATTAACGCGCGGAACAACGTCATCTTCATCGTTCCTTTCCATTGTCGGCGTCTATTTACATGTAAATATAATGAGATCGAATCGTCGGCCTTCGTTCCCTAGCAAGAAGAAGGACGACCTTCGTTGCGATGTAAAGAGATAGAGTTAGAAATAAAAATAGAGATAGATAGATAGATAGAGAAATAGAGAGAGAACGAGAAAAAGAGAAAGAAAGAGAGAGAGTTAGTGTTATGCGTGAATGTGGGCGTGTACATTTTATAGTCGTCCATCGTACGTAAGTTTATTTGTAAATAGAATTTCTTACATAGATCCGAAGACTGACCGGTGCTTGTGCCAAACGACCAAAGAAACACGCCCCTCTTAATAAAAAGAAAAAAAGAAGAAAAAAAAATCCTATATTTTTATTCGCGTTTATTTAACAACTATTCGAAGAACATTCGAAACGACAGCCAAATCGAGATACACACGCTGTATGCAATCTTGTATATAATAGTGCATTCGAGAAGAGAACCTCGTAATTAGATAAATCGTGGCCGATAGAGGTACATGGAATATAGCAAGATTAATCGTGCAGATTAATTGTTTCGACGTTACGCATGTATGCGTTCTAAAAATTTCTTCACCGTGAGTTATGAATTCATAGGTGGATCGTGACAGATATGACACTCCTACGTTATGCAACGATCGTTTCAATACAGTCCTTGGAAATTTTAAAAATAGATTTTTCAGACTTACGGTATTCGTTTATGTCTATTAACAATATATTTTTGGAGGTATGAATGTGTTGGCGAGATTGATGTGTACGTGGGATGTTTGACTGAGAAGCGTTGTCCTC
>JAITYT010001376.1:560229-585669 GCA_025433975.1 Liostenogaster flavolineata
GAAAGTCCACAAAATTGTTTTGGTAAATCGTAAAGTGAAGATGCGAGAGATAGCTGGCACTCTAAAGATATCAAAGGAACGTGTAGGCTTCATTTTGCATTACCGGGCACTGTTTTCAGACCGGGAACTTACCAGCCGATGTGATATATTTCCACTTTTCAAGAGCAAGAAGCAAAAGGATTCTACGGATAGCTTAATTACATTAATAATATATGATAAATACTTATTGTTTCATCCTCTCTATGAAAATTGGTAAAAAAATCGTGCAACTCAAGTACCGTATACTTCGAGGGGTACCTAAATAGGATCTCCTGAGTCCTCTTCCGGCTCGTTCGTGAAATCACAACGACTGGTTGAACGCGAAGTGGCTGGTCAAATGTCAAAAGTTGGAGAAACAATTGGAGGAATCGAGTCGTTTATCGCCTGGAAAAAATCACACTCCTACGACGTTTAAATACAGAGACCGACTTAATCTTACGAGCATTATTTCGTCGATCTTTTTTTTTAAGTTTTACGATCTTGCTTCATTATTGCCAAGGCGATTGCCTAAAAGATTACTTAGTTTCGTTTCGTATCATTCGAAGCGACGAACACCGAGGAAGTTTATCAGTCGCGTTTACGAATGAAACGCGCACCATTTACGCGTTGGTATAAAACAGTCCGCGGAAACCAAAAGCGTCGTAGGACTCTTAAGACTCTCTCCTCTCGTGGCAGACCACTTGAGTTCACGCGTGAAAAGGAAAGAGCGAGATAAGACGACGCGGTTGGTCGAGACGCGAGACTTCCAACGCCTGATCCCTCGTCGACGAATAGCTCGAGTATCACGATTAAATAAATATACGATGGCTGATATTGAATATATATATATAAAGGAATTTATCGAAAATGTTGTACGCTCTGGATCGATGTCGATCGTACTATCGATGACTAGCGGGATTGAATAGTCGATGTAGTCGATCTAAGACGATCGGACGACGTGGGTTGTATAAACTTTCAAAATCTCGAAGCGATGAATTGTCAAGACCAATATTTCGACTCGAAAGAACAGAGAAATGCTTGCCATGTGACTGAACTCTCATTGCACTGGAGTTTGCCTGTTTGTCAAACCTAGCACGGCTGTTGTCTTGTGACGCCGGGAACTAAGGACGATCATCGTGCCAAAGAGTTTACTCATTTTGTTTTTCTGCGCTCGGTGGCTCCTAAAAATACGAGACCCGAAAGGTTTGAAGTTTTACACCTACGACTTCGAGCTACAAGCATTGGATCTATTGGACGCATTGAATGTACGAATGTTGCGACATCGTTTGCGAAATGTTTGATCGCAACAGATGTGTTAAATAAAAGCGTCTTAACCCTAGATAACTAAACTTAAATCGGTATTACTCTGTAACTAATCATTCGACTCGTAGACTACGAATTAAAGACACGTATATTTTTGTATTTCCTTTATTTATTTCAAACAGATTAGCTTAAGAGAAGTATTATTATATTTTAATTAAAAAATAAATGAAAAGTGGTAAAAAGAAGCGTTTCCAATCTTGGCGGATGCTAAAACTGGGCTATCCACAAATAGCCTTGTTACGGTAGTTGCATAGGTGTTTTGTCATTCTGCGTTTCTTAGATGGGCGTAAAGTACAAATTCCGCGCTTGTTTGCCGCAGTTTTAGTCGTCTTTTCCATGAGCTCTTCAATATTAAAAATATCTTTAATATTTCTTTCGGTGGAACGTCTAAGCATTCGACTGTCAGACAACGATTACAGCAAATCTCGAAAAGTAACAAGTGTACGACCACGCCGTCACTTCCGAGCGATCGACTCGTTTTATTATTCACGAAGGTATTGTGAGTGATTAACAACATTTCTTAGAGAACATTTCAAATTCGCAAAACAGAGGTGTCGGTAGTCCGTTAGAGGAATGTTTAATTATTTAGAGTTAAACGTTAAAATTGAACTGAAGAAAGAATCGTCCTTCGACTTTTTCCAAAGAAAAAATGCGTTTCCTGTTTGCATTAGGTTTCGTGCGTTTCCATAAAATTATGCGATTGTTCGACGTTATTGCGCTATTGCAAACAGAGGGTGGAGATACGAGGCCAAGCACCCTGCCGTAAGTATCGGGGAAAGTAACGTTTTACGGGCAAACGTCGAAGAATAACATCGTACACGCATACGTGCGTCCCGTAGAATAACATATGTATCGTGCGGTGGATGATCGAAGGGAGCTAGAAATTACCGTTGATCCGGAAGGATTAGGAATATAAGTGCAAATTCGAGGGGCCTTGGCTAAACTAAATACTCGACAGGTTGCACGTGCCATCGAGATGCACGCCTTTAAATAACACGCACGTAAGTGTCTCGTATTTGCAGATCGTCAGACGCGCTACGAGATTGATTCGGATTTGATCTGGGACGATGTCCTGTCGAAGTTATCGGTACCAAGGTGTTCAAACGTGTTCGATTTCTATCGTTTTTCGTACAAAAATAAAATTGCACTTACCTATTACTTATACGTTCACAAGGAAGCTAGCAGTTGTAAAAGACGTAAAAAAGAGTATCTTTATTTAATTATCAAATAAACAGAAAAATAGGAAATAAAATCAAATCGAATTAAAACATTCGTAATTAAAAATCGTGTAAAGTTCGCAGTAATTCTTTTAATTTCGGAGAAGGAACGTTTGAACGAAAGGATCGAAAAAAATCGTTTCGATTTTATTTACTGTGTCGAGCTCAACTAATGGCACATTTACAGAGTTAATGAATGTCCACTATACAATGGACTACAGGATGTATATTTAATTGAAGTTTAGTGAAATGTTTTATTGAGTGAGGTTTGTGAAAACGTCCCGAACCGCGAAAACTCCGCCGCCATCCGGCGCGTCTTTTCCATAGAAACGACGACGCGCTTTTCTCTCTCCGGAGGAATGGATGCTACCGATCAGCTACCGATAAGGGCCGCGCATGCGCTCGTATGCGGGCCACATGGTCAACGGATGGCAACGATCGCGACTCGCGAAAAAAAAGGGGGCGTGCTCTCTTTGCACGATGAATCCGTCGTGTGCACGCGGTGCATCGCTCCTGGCCCTTCGATGGTGCTGGTGTTGATGGTAGCTGGTGGTAGTAGTTGGTGATCGGACTCCACACGCGACAAGAAGGCGTACGCGTGAAAGTAGACGCGTTTACTCGCGTACGGACACGAAAAACGGATAATACAAATAATTTAGCACCCTGTACGTGTGCTTACGTTCGCCCTGATGAACGAACAGACGCGCACGAGATCCGAGTAAAGATGGACGAAGAAAGGAAGAAAAGCGTAGATCGAAGCGATCGATGAAGAAGTCGACAATCGCGAGTCGACGGTCGTAGAAATTTGCATATTAGTTGATGATGGGTTGCGCAAAAGTGCAGCTGGGAAAGAGTGGAAGGAAGAGAGAGATACATCCATCTACATGCAAACAGGTAGCAGCTCGTATATGTACATCGGGGACGGGCATTTCGCGCAATCAAGAGGTAGGGGGTGCTTTAGGAGAGTCGCACCCTGGTAACCAGGGTAACGGCACGCAACACCGCCCACAACCCTCAGGCTGTCTTGCCCAATGTGTTTGCTCGATGATTTTATACCAATTACGGCCTATCCCCATATTATTGCCTACTCCCCGTGGCAATGTCATATCCCTACATTCGTCGAAGTTATCTTCTCCCTTCTACTCGTCATCGTGCGACTACGACGACGACGACGACGACGATGACGATGTTGTCCTCGTTGTCATCGCTGCCACCGTTGTCATCGTCTTCGTTCTCCTCGTCGACGTCTACGAGGAGGAGACGCGCCACTTTCATCTAGAACGAGCTCCAAGTACTCGCGCTACCACTCCTCCGGCATCAAGTTGTGCACACCAGTACCCTGAAAAAAATACCTACGAATACGAGGATGCAGACGTTACGGCGTCGTAAAAACATCGACCGACCGAGTCTTAAAGGCACGCAACCCATTTCCGCGGGCGTTGCATTTTCATTGTTTCCCCACTTTGCGTCGTTTTCTTCTTCTTCGTTTTAGATCTCGATACGGTCCTATTACGAGTTTCGCTCTTTGTTCTTCCGTAATAATATTCCTCGCGCCATTACCGGATCGATCTGTTTGAAAACACGCCGAAATTTCGTTAAACACGTACTTCATTAATGACGTCTGGATTCTGGGAGCGAAGAAGTTTATTGAACGGCAATTAAATCCCGTTTTTAAGAGAACAATTTAACAAAGAGTTTAGGTACCATCGCGCGTTAGAGAAAATTTACAATTTTATAAGATATTATATAATACAAATATATAAATAAGAACGTCTAAGATTAAAGAACATTGAAACTGAGAACGATGATCGATAAGTAGCACATTCAACATTGAACACGTATTAATTCGCGCTATTAGCTAAGTAAAAATGAACGTCGTGACTTAAATTTCTAATATAATATTTAAATTAAATTAGCGTGAGCGAATATACGTACATTCACTTAATAAACAATATTTTAAGTAACTTACGACAAACGAGTAAATGCGAATGTATACGCCAAATTTCGAACTCGAGTTTGACTACGATCGGCAATAATAAGCGCGTCGCATTATTTCGCAAAGATATACGTATTTTTATTTCCTTTACTCGAGATAAAAATTTGATCTTTCCTTTAACGAAAATGTAAACATTCGGCGATTACGTTCCACGATAATTCAACTCTATACCTGCACGAACCATTCGAAATTCGATAAAAGAATTATTATTGCATACAAATTCATCGTTACCGCGAGTATATTTATTACGCGCTTAAACGATTGCTCGTTTTCTATCGAATGTAAGAAACTTATCTCGTGGCGAAAATAAATTGCTTCGAAAAGAACATCGAATAGAACACCTCGGATACGGCTTCCTTATCATGGCGCATTCTTCGTTGGGGTAATCCATGCAGCGACATCTGAGTACAACTCCACGAACTACGTCGAGGAATCCGCGTGTCAGCGATAAAAAGTTTCTGCCTTTTGTAGGAGCGTTACGTGGAGAGCGAAGTAATTCGCACGTAGACGCTTCGATCGTGATGACGGTAAATGAGTCAGTTTATCGCATCTTTACCGATTTAATTTCTATCTTTCAAGTTCTCCCGACGACGACGCGATGACGAAGGCGCGACACGATTTATCGATTCGCATGCGCTTAAATATATGGCACGTTATTGCGACACGATTATTATCAGATAAAAGAAACAAAGTATGAACGAAAAAGGAGCCGAGCGCTTGGTATCGTTCTGCGTCGCTTATCGCTTTTTCCAATTGTCAAATTATCGAGGAACCTAGTTTAAGACATTGACTTTTTACTCGTAATATCTTACGACGAATCTTGACAAAATCGACTAGAAATATTAATTAACGGGCAGAAGAAGAATCGTTTTGCAATTAAGCGAACGATTGAACGCTCTCGAGGCACGATTACTCGATGTCTACCGTTGACGTTATCTCGCCGCGCAGGACAGATAAAATTTTTATTCGCGTGAAAACGAAGAAAATAAAGAAGCCGCAAATTATTAACCCGTCCATTTGGAGAACATATTTTACACGAGAGAGTAATCGTATTTACGAGCGTCGTCGTTGAAAACGATTTATAACTTTACGTTATATAAATTCCATGAAAGCACACACAGACGTATATTCATGCGTACACGTACATATTTTTAGATACGCACGTATAATACGTCATGAATATTACGAATAATTATGTATTTATATAAATATTGGATCGTCAAGAAATTATGGAGCCCTTGTTTCGCTAAATGTTGATTCGAAAAGACTCGATACTTCTTCGACCATTCGATATAACGTTATAAATCGTTTTCAACGTGAGCGATGGTGTTTATAGAATATAATACGATATTTTTACAGATGCAAGCGTGGCTGTACTACGAGCAAGGTGTCACGTCGAATCGTGTTTTGGTGCATCGATCATCAAGGTCAGCCAAGGCAAGACGAGTACGCGGTGGAAACTCTCGCTTCGAAACGCACGGAGGCTTAATCGACGGATCGCAATTACGCGAGTAGTTGGTCAAAATTTGGACAAGGACTCGTGGTACGTCCCGTACTGAATGTCCTTGTTCTTCGTACCAAGCTCTTCTCCGAAGTGGTCGTTACCGCTATACATAGAAAAGCCACGCCGCGAGAGCATCTCTCCGGGCACTATCACCGGATTCATGTAACAAAAGTCCGTCATCATGTTCGCCTGCACGTCCAGCTGGTTCGACCTGTACAATCGAAATGCTTCATTTTCAAGGATTCGTCGTCGTTTTAGCGTTATTAAAATCGCTGGAACGCGCGTCACGCCGCCTTGGGACAGTATAACACGAGAATATCCTACATTCTTCGACGAGATAAGCGAAACAATCGCATCGTACGCAATAAAGATACGCTATCGATGATATCCGTAGTTTCGACGACGATTGCGTGAGTCATAAATCGAAGGGCGAGAGACGTTGTCCTTCTTTTCGATTCTCGTCAATACGCATTAACGATCGGACGATCCTTAATGACGTCCTTCGTACCTTTAGTCTCTTCGTCTTGCTGCGATACGTCGTAGAGGAAGTAACGATGAAGGTAATTCCGCCAAAATGTAACTGCAGGTACACCACTGACACCACGATTTCGATCAGACTACGTACTTGTGTGGAATTAACCCTTTGCGCTCGTCGAACTTTTCCCTCGTGTACCGCAAGGTGGTTTCGTTCGTTCGAACTTTATCAATTCGGACGAAGGAATTTCACGCGATCGTGACGACCACCTTACGAATTCTCGTCAATTTCGCTCGTGTCACGCGCAATTCTTTTTAGATAGAATTACGAGTGCGTGCACTGGCGCCACGTGCTTTCGTCGGTCGTCTCGACGATCGAGTAAAATGACAACGTGACTTTACGACTTCGATAAACGTGATCGAGGAATCGGAGTTGAAAAGCGCGTTATCGGGTGCGATGGTATAACGCGAAATTGCAAGAATAATTCACGCTCTATTTTGAAAAAATTGAAAATAATCGTCGGTGATGGCTTGAAAATATATCGTGCGAAGATCGACAGCTTCCAGCCAGAGAGACGTCGTTTGATGAAAAGACGAGAGCGCAAAGGGTTTCTCTACGAAAATAATAGTTCGCGTCGGGACGGTACGAACAAGAACGCAATTTCAACGATGCGACATATCGTTCGTCGTCGTTCATTGAAATTTATTCGTGTCGACAAATGCAATGACTTGTGTTTGTTAACGTTAGTAGAAACGAGTCGTTTCACTTGCGATAATAGCTATTTCTTTATCGTTCAGTCGTGCGAATTCGTACAAATTCAAGTAATTGATACTTACTCCGCCCTCGCGACTTTCTTCATTTTAAAGAACAATACAAAAATCAAACAGAAGGTCAACAGGTGTAATCCAAGTCCAACGCCGCACGCTATGTAAAAGTATAGCGTTAAGTCTTCTGGAGTATCCTATAAAATAAAAGGACGAAATTGATCGATCTTTCTCACAGACGTGAAAATATTACAAATTTATCGCGAAAGCGTACATTTGTGAGCATTAGGATTCGCACACGACACGAAACATGTACACGATTGAGAAACGTTCTTTTGTTTTACAGCCTCCGACCGCGTCTTCGCTCGATACCGTTATTTATGAAACGCGATCTATTTCAAAATTAATCTCTCTTGCGAAAAAAGAAAATAAAAATTCGCGATTTGTAAATGCGTAAATTCGTATTATCAAATCGTGACATAAACGTTGCTAAGTCGACACGTTTCACGGAACGTTTGTTAAATTACTCGCGGAGCTGGAAGCCTTCGAAATAATTTCGTAAGCGCAGCCTCGTTGCGCTCGATATCTTCCAGAGAGAAAAATCTATCCGTTACGTTGTTGGGTACGTAACTAACCGTATAGGTTTAATTTCATAGATAACTTTGCGTCATTCGAGCGTTGACGCATAACATTCGTAAACGACGAATCACGCGCCGGAACTTGCTCGCAATCAATCGGTTATCCGGTAATCCAGCTCAAAGAATACTTTTCTCGCGGTTAATGCGAGCAAGGTTATCGCGCGCGCTGTCGGAATTCAAGAGCACAGGAACACGACGTAAGAAAAATGCATGGCATGCTCGTGTACGTGGAAACTCGTAGAACATCGTGCGCTCTTAGAACGCGCGACTGTTTCGCGTTCGCACGTACGTTTCGCAGCCAGGGACGGACTTAGATTAATTGCCAATAATCGACATCCATCGGTAAAGCGCTTCGATTCTGACTCGTTCATATCCAACGCCTTGTTTTCCTTTTTTTTTCTTTTTTTTTCGAAAGACGAGTGCGAGAATCAGAGCTTTAAACTGGCGCCGTAACATCGATCGGATCCGTCGAGCTCCGACTACAGAGATACACTGTATTTTCGATGCGACTTTGCGTCTTGTTTAGCCAAAATTTCATTCAAAAAAAAGAAATAAGATTGTTAGTAAACGTATACAATGTTCTAATGGTTACAATTGGCAATAAGGTACGATTCGTCGTTTTCATTCGATTTCATCGTTTCGAACGATGCTACAAGAGATAAGGGAATCACAGACGACTGTATCGGGGACATCAAGGTGCCTCTTGGCCTGCGAAAGACGCACCTATTTACATCCCCGCAACGTACGTAAATACCGCGACGATTCCGCTAGGATGAACGAAACGAAGGAGAATTTTACGAAAATGAAAGTATCAGTGACATGGATCGTTGACCACGTGTCGCCCACCGTACATTCTTCGTTCGTGCATCGTCGTGCGAGCGCGTTCGAGGACGCGCACTCCGCCTTCTACGTTTTCTAAGAGATGCGCGTCAGCGCGAATTTCCACCGTTCGACCTTCGATACGCGATCCTCGCATATTCTCGCGATTAATATTTATCCGATTCGTTCTTAATCTGTCTCTTTCTTCTTTCCTTTTCTTTTTAGAAAGATCCTCGGGTAATCGTTCGTCCGAATCAAAGAGAAATACCGACCGATCACAGGTAAAAGATAAATGTTTTAAATAAATATAAAATATTATTCGTGTAATGTGGAATAGTTTCGCGATACAGGAATTGATTGAATAATAAAGTTTTCGAAATCCTAGCCTGATATATGTATTTTTTTATATTAGCACATTTTCTATCGAACGTTGATATATTTTGGTCTATTGTTTGGAACATTAGTATATTGTTGCATATCGTGTTACAATGTTTTAAAGCGACGTAAAGAGCACGAAATAATAATTTGAAAAGTTAAGTATGTCTCTTAGTGAAATAGATTAATTGTTTTATCGACTTCTCGATTTAAATTATAAAACGTAATTCGCACCTACAATGTATAGATGTAGATCGAAAATCATATGTACTATATTCCATAAGGTAATTTTTTTAAGCTTCAACACTATCGATCTAAGATAAATAATTAATTGAATCCTAATAAATATTATCGCGTTCATTTGAATCTATAACACGAGATAACAAAGTTATTAAAATATCTGACTCTTTCCAGCAGTATATACGGGTACGATAAAGCATGAGGTACTTCGAAAGTGATCCCTCAAATGTCAATGTTCGTAAATGTTTGATGATTTTTTTCTTACTATAGAATCGATACGAAACGTTCGTGCACGACGACACGATTTATCGGTATCGATGGTAAACAAAAATTACGAAACATTTGAGTAAGTAGCGCACAGACAGTTCGTATTCATATATTGTAAAAAAATTGTACGTCAACATCAAGTCGTGTCATATAAACAGAGGATGATTATCAGTCAAGTTATGCGAGGTTTCTTGTTCTGTCTGTCAAGATAATAACTTTTCCACCTCACGCTTTCTTAACAAAATAATACAATCGCACGAATGCTTGAAAAATCTTGAAACAACGATATTACATTTATTTTTCCGGCCTTTAGATACTTCAATGACCCTTGATATTTACATACAAAAGACAAGGATCTTTCAATACCTTTGAAGGTAAATATTTAAGTACTTTCGATTCTTATAAGATCTCTCGTGAAAATAATAACTAGTAAACGTACACGTGACGTTTTTTTATTTATTTCTACGGTACAACAAATGTAGAAACTCTTCTAGTATTTTCGCCATAAATGTGAAAGAGAATCTCTTTAAAAGTCACATATTTGAATAACATCGGCAAATCGATGGAAGTACTTTAATATAAATAACTTCGTCGCGCGACAATGAGTAGAAGTTATTGAACAAGCGGGTAAGATTGCACGAAGCCAGGCTATGTATTAAAAAATCCATTTTCCATTAGATCGAGCGATAAAACACTGACTAACAGCAACCGAACGGTAAACAGCGATCGTCGACCTAATCAATGAACAATCGTCTAACGACCACAAACCTACGGTGTATCCTGCAATCGTCGCTTTATCGATCGATTTATCCGATTTGCAATCGATTGACAATTTCCTACGGTCGACCTTAGAACTACTTAAGACAAGGTTGTTCCAAATAACGCTATCGAAGCTCTGGCTAATTGTCTTTGCGTGTCCACGTCGACGATGCCTCTCACGACGGAATTTTAAAAGAAAATAGCTCCTAACGATACGTGCGCGCGATTCGCAAATGGCAGACCTCGAAATCATTGTAAACAATATAATGAAGTGAACGATGAATAGCAAGCAACACGAGACACGACAAAAGCCGATTATCGAACAAATTCGACAAGTTACAAAACAGAATCGAAGCTACCCAGAACGATCGTCGTTTATCAAGCACGCAAATTACTCACCATTTCGATGAATTGTTCAACAAGTACGATCCGTATATCTCATCGGTACGAAACTTATTCTCGACGTGGATGATCACCGGGAACGATATCGAGATATCGGAATTGATCCGTTATCGTCGTCTATTTCGTATTTCCGACGAACATCGAAAAGTAGCATGGTCAAAAGGGAAACGTTTTCAAAAGAATAGTCGAATCTTCATAATGAATTCTTCGAGTCGCACGCGCATACGAGCTCGTCTTCATTTTTTGATAACGTCGTAGTGTTTTGGCAGTGTTTCTTTTTTTTTCCTCCAGGCACTCTTATTCAGAATGAAAACGCGTCGTAATAATGCGACTTTACGTAGTTATGAAGAAGCGACACTCGGACCTCCTGTCCGCAGTCGATCGCACCGTGCGAGACCGAGCCACGATAACGAAATAAACCGTGTACGAGCAGCAACGCCCGCTTAGGTAAGTACCACTGAATGTCGAAGCGCGCTGATAAAGCCCTACCAGCTTTCGTAGCACGCGCGCCTCTCCTGTCGTACACGTCGTGAACGTCACGTGTACATATATGTATGAGAGCGCAACACCAATCGCAAAAGATGTATTTCGCAAAGGGTACGGACGATCGTGTCTTCCTTAGTTGGCGCACACACCTACGATCTACGCCTTTGTCTTACGTATCGTATCCTCCGCACTTGACACTCCGTCGCCTTTTTATTTTTCTTTTTTCACGTGTCGTATGAAATACAGAAACGCCGTATCGTCGTGTCTTTAAACTTGCAACATCTGCAAAAATTATTTATCCCTCGCAAATTACGTTAAATTGGCTTATTAGGTGTACGTGCTACGTGAATATTTGATAATGCATTCTTTTTACTTTTTTAATAACGAATCGGTTTGTATTTGGTTTAATGATATTTCGTTCGAAAATGTGTTACCTGTTTCGATCCATAAATAAGAAAAAGGGAAACGTTGTTCATATTCTTCTAGAATATTAGAAGATATGGTAGATATTGACTTTTAGATTATCGTCTTTGAAACGACGAGATGTTTTTGACTGTTCATTGCATCAATTAGATAGCTGAAATTACTGAGATAAAAAATAATATATGACGTCTTTTCTCATCTATTTATGTGTGTGTGCCTAAATAAGGGGAATATAATTTTAAAAATTGTCTGCTCTTGTGAGATACTCTATAATAACGCACATCTATATTTTACTTTCTCTCTCTTTCTCTTGCCTTATTAATGATTCTTCGATCGTATTCTTTCTTCTCGCGTCGATTGTATTATCGTTATGTTACACCTGAAACAATCAACCTTCTTCAAGATATTTATATGCCGTCGATGAATTGTTTATGAAAAACTTAGTAAAAAAGCAGTTGAGTTCGATAATGTATGGACCAAATATCGCGAAGTACAAACGACTTCATCTTCAATGAGCAGCTACGACATACGCCTTACCTCGTTATTTATCGTTTATCCGGGCTCCTTCCTACGACGTGCCTGTCATTAAATTCTAATTTTTATAGTTAAATATGCATTAAATACTTCAAGCGTAGACACTTTCCAACCGCTGAATATATTCGAATACAAAAGATGCAAGCATAATGGTTGTCATTTTGACAAACGCTGTAAATTTGTTCTATCTTTCACTTTATTCACTATATATCACACTATTTTCTCGATAAGGTAATTTTATTTTTCTAATTTATTTAAAATATTTTAAATTATAGACTTTACGATTTGATTTTATTTCCTGACCTGATAGTAGATAAGGATTCTAAAAAATGAACTATTTTTTCGGATATTTTTGTTTATTTAACAATAAAAGGATACGCACTTATATTAATATGTAGTATCTATAATTGTAATAATTCATGAAGTGAAACAAATCGATAATTTTTATTTACTTAAACGATACTAATATTTGCTTGACTTCTGCTAAATCTAGGCAGAAATATTTGATGAGTCATTAACCAATGTAGAATATAAGGCAATGCCATAGACATAATTATGTACAAGTAATAAGGTATGGGTCGAGTCGAACCTATCGGGTAAAACCACAAGCCTCTTCTTGTAGCGTCGCGTATATGATGACTCAAGAAGCTCGCCGAAATGATCCAAGAGTATTGATTTAAGTATTGCCAATTAAAGATTTTGGAACCCAAAATTAAAGCGAGCCATATTAAAATCGGCACCGTTGTACAGTGTAAAAACGGTCTTCTACCTTGTAACTGGGTAGCATCCTGTAACAAGATTCAATGAATTTAGTTTAAAAATTTAACATTTCACTTGTAGAATAAGTGATGGCAAATTTAATACACGTAAAATAAAGGTAAACTTAATCTTCAATTTTTTTAATAACACATCGATTAAAATCTATTCACATTACTTTTACGAAAAAAAAAACACAATACATTCATTTTTAATAATACGATTTGATATTTATTTGCATAAAATGTTGTACAAAATAGCAGCAATTTTGAGTGTTTATAGGTTACCAATTGAGTGATTGATTCATATAGAATAATTTCCAATACTACGGATCAAGTATTATCTATATAAACATGCATATGATTTTTATACTATCTCTAATCTAGTTCTTTTCAAAAAATTGCGTTGATCTGTTATTCGATTGATAAAAGTTCAAATAGTTCAATAAATGTAATGGTTGCTTAATTGAACACATACCGACTGTATTCTACTTTCGAATAAAATACCGACGGAGTATCAACACCAGCAATAAAACACAATTGAAAATTTTAGTACAAGTACCATTTATAATATCATTCAATATAGATTTTTATTTGAATAAATTCAAGCTTTTTTTGTAAAGCAGGTACATAACATATAAACGTATAAAATGTGTGTCACATACTTTATCTTGAAAAGTGTACTATGTCAAACAAAACATTTAAAGTTTACCGAGTAGACAAATTGTACAATACTTTTTACTTACTTATGCATATTAAACAATTGTATTAGATACACTTGCTTGTTTCGAATACAATTAAATATAAAACTAAAAGGAACACTTGTGTTCTTAAGGAATAATTTTTATTTTTCTTAACTTAGAAATACATCAATAACAGTTTATTGAAACAAAAAATAACAAATTATATACTTGTTGCTCATCGTATTAAATGATATTATATATTACTTTTACACAGTTTATATACGTTTTAATACAATGATTTTTTGAAACACTTACACTCAACTTCCAACTGCGTGCACATAGAAAATGATCCACATCTATAAAAGATGATAGAGCAAACGAAAGAAATATTTTAGATAAATTTTCTATAAGAGACTGTTCCGATAAAATTATTATCAGTGTCCATGTCAGTGCACCAACCATAGCGTGTGTCAAATTATCAATAACTGCACGCATCAATGCGGTTTTGCCGTATTTCAAGCCTATATCTCCTATAACCGAAATAACGGCTATCGAGGTTATTACTATCACGTGCGAAACTAACTTCCATTTTATAAACATCGAATTCGAGGCAAAACTGTCGATTAATTAGTTATAACAGGTTACATAAAATGTAACCTTACATATATCTTTCTCAGCCAGATACAGTAATGTGTTATTATTGTCATATTAAATATATTTATTAAGTGAAAATAATACGGACCAATTTACTGTGGAAATTAATGCACAATGTTTGTACTTGTAAAACACGTCAAGCAATTTATTTGATTATTTTTAAATAATATATATTATAAAAGTAAAATCATTATTAGTAACGCTTCGATATTAAAAGCCACTGTTAAAATCCTAATTAAATCGACGTATATGTGTATTCGTGATTCTCTTATAACAGTTTTTCACACACACAATTACTAAACTGCCAGAATTGAAAGTTGTAGTTCCTTTATAACACTTTTTTAAAAGAAATCTCTTGTTAACTAGCAAAACGTAAATTACGTAGCCATCTCGTGGTGAAGAAGTAAATCATGGATGCCCAAAGCACCTATCACCAACTTGTAATTGACTAATATTTTTTTTTATATCAGTTTCACTAATAACATATTATACCTGGATTTTTCTCTTGACTCTTATTTGAAAATTTGGACATTATATCACATGAAAATCAATGACAAAAGTAAAGTAGTTAATCACTTAATTACATAGCATGGAATTGAATACGTACCTAAATAAACAGTTGTTACGTAGAAAAAATCTTCCTCTTTCATGATTGTTATTTACGCATGAATATTTCTAAATATATAAACTTAAAGTTTTAACTTTGAAAGAATTATTTCCTTAAATATTTCGTTATATATATTAGTATTATTCTTATAATAAAATTTGCTCTTTTACTCTTTTAACTGTAACTGCAACAATGTATAGCAATGTATATGCATATTTTATTGATATTTTGAAAATAATTCAATTTATCAATAATATTATATTTATCAAAATAAATCTAGCTACATAATGATGTATTAACTATTATTATTTTTAGATTTTCAGCATGTCTAAGGTAAACAAGGTATAAGGAATAAATATCAGTAAAGAAATATTTATATCATATTATTGTACAAGGATACATAATAACATAATTCACACATTCATAAAATCTTGTTTTATAAAGCATATGAATGTTTATGATTTATATAAGGTGTATGTTTTTACTAAACACAGTACATGCTATATCTCTACACATCGCACACAACAAATTTTTAGCATGAACAAATTTGCATACATTGAAAAATCATCATGTAAAATTCATTTATACTAAAGTTAAATGTATTTTACTATTTACTAGACTTTGCATATATAAAAATATATTGATTTTTTCATTAACATGTGTATATGAAGAGCGTCACATTGAAGACATGAATAATAAAACTTATGTATAAGTGCATAAAGTGCTAATTGTCTGCTTATATTATTTTCATAAATAAAGAAAAATAAATTTGCAGCCTACATTAAGTATTTAATAAATTGCGTTAAGCACTATGTTACTTATGCACTTTTGTTAAAAAAAGTAAGGATATTAAATGAAATCAAATATTATGATTATTGATTTATGTCAGATAATAAAAAAACCACTTCAATAAAACACAAACTTCAAAATAAAGATATGCAAAATAATGTTGTGATAAATTCATCAATCATATAATATATTATAAATTTATTATAAATTATATTTCATAACAATCCTTACTTTTATAACTACAACAAGAATAATGAATTTGATATTCCCAAAAGAGAGTATTATATTTGGTTTGCTATTAGATTCGTTTCATTATTGGAAGCCCATTTTCATTTAAAAGGAGAAATAAGAAAAGATATCTGAAAAAAAACAGCCTAAGAACTATACCGTATCTGTATACTCTCGATATCACAACTACATCATAAACTTATATAATAAGACAAATTTTCCTTTTACTTTGAGATTCACATTATAATTAAATTGATACGAATTACCATGGATAATGAAAAATACATTTTTGTAATGAGAACTAATAACTTGTAGTTAATAACTGGATTTAAAATTTACTTGGAATTTAAACATAATATTTTCAATTATCTCCATTATATATTGAACTATTTTCTGTGCATTTTGTGTATATTTTACTATTTCTCTTTTACAAAATGTCAAAGAAAATATATAATATTAATTCATAAAATATGTTTTAATTATTTTTAATGGAGAAGAAATATTATTTATATGGGTCACATTTACATATATAATTATTTGTTAATTGTTTATCTTACATAGTACCTTTTACTATGCATAATTTTATGCACAAAAATATATCACTTTACTAATATATATAAAATGGTAATAAAAAATAGTAAAGATAATTTCGCATGGATAGTTTATTAAAAATGTGAATTTGCAACTAAGCGTACGATTATGCTATGTAATATTTTACTATTTATTATATTATTTATTTCCAAGTAAATATTTTAGTAGCTTTAAACCCTATGTATTTTAATAATCAAAAGTCAAAAATTTATACATATATCTTAAAAAATTAATTTCTCTGTTAAAGTAAAAACTTAACTTTTTAATGAAAAGTAAGAATATTTTTATAAAGTACACAGCCCATAAGAAGTATTATTTAATCGATATATAAATCCAATATTATATTTGTCTTAAAGCCATTTCAAACGATATTATGTTTAACACGTTCATACTGACGATGTAACTCATGTTTCTCTCCCATGGGCGGCTACTCTAAGAGCACTTTGCTTTATCGGGCAATGCCAAACTAAAGCGAAAAATTTTCATTATTTTAATTTTCAATTATATGGACATTTTTTCTAGTTACTAAACGATTTAAATTGTTGATGATACGCGCCAACATGAACGTATTAAACATTACCTGATTAATGAATTATAGATGAAAAAATGTATTAACCCATAAAAAAAATTGTATAATAAATAATATATTATTATTACGTGTGTATGGAAAATATAAAATACATGTCAAATAAAATGTTCTAATTTTTGCATAATGTAATAAAAGATAGATATTAGACAAATTTTATAGGAAGTGCGCATAAGTTAGATATCTATTAAATTTATTATAGAGCAACAGGCACAACAAACAAGCAATATAATTTCTTGAACATGTATCGTAGATCAGTTCTTAGAAGTACTATAATGACATGTAATATTGATAAGCTTTCGTTCAGTAGGCTGCAAAAATCACTATCAAAGATATTTTTCTGTATAGACCATATCTTTCTCAAGCAACTATATGGATACAATTATTAGAACCAATTTAAGTATTTTACTACTATTTACATAATTTAAATGAAAGAAGACATATATAACTAGTTTTCTCAATAGTAAAGTACAATAATTATTACTGTAAAGCATATAGTGTGATCACATTCATTTTATAAAATAAAAGATAATTACAAAAACTTATTGCACATTTGTAAAAAAAAGCAGCATATTTATATTAATATAACAATAACTGTATGTAGAAGAGAAAATAATTTGTCTATATAGAGCTGTTTACTATTAGATAAATATGTTTCATGACCAACAATTTTATACAATTTGACTCAAAAACAATAAATTTTGTAAAACTATTGTCACAAATTTACATCACAATCTGACACAATGAAAAATGCTGCATTTATAATTACATAACGTAGCAAACATAGCATAACAAGATATATTTTTTCAGATAACACTTTGTTAACACTTTTATGTAATTATTGATGGAAAATTATTCTTTACAAGTTTCAAAACAAGTGTATAATTCACTAACATCGTTATATAAATGCTAACAGTAATATAATTAATATAAAAGTTGGCCTAATTATATAATTAATACGATTGAGTGTATGTGCTTTATACTGAGCGTTAATTAGAATAGTTTATAATTTAGAAAATTATTTATCACTGTAAACAGTCTAATACAATTTTAGATGTCCTAGCTTATCAGTACATGTTAAAAAAGATAGTAAATTAAATAATTGTTTTACTTAATAAAGAAATAATTGAAAATAATTAATAATTATAATCTTACATTATTATACATTGTAAATAATACAAGTTTTTAAAATAGAAAAAGTTCTCCTGTTTGCCTGTATGTAGTTTGAGATGTATATCTTTTTGAAAAGCGTTTCTGTACTTTCCTTATGTACATAAATTTTCGTAAAAATGATTTATATCTTACTTTCAATAGATTTTTTTCGTTCCATTTCATTATTAGTAATATTCAATTTTTGTTTTAATAAAGTGGAGCTTCATCTGCAGAAACAACTAATTCCTCATCACTCCAGTCACTAGCACCAAGACCTACTGACCCATGGAAGCTTTGTGACCTTGCAACATTACTGAAAAATAATGTTTTACGATTAGATATAATTTTATTACTGAAAATAATTAATAATAAAGCTGTAATACTTCATATATCAAAGGCAAACTGTTAAAGCTGCATTATGTGTAAAAAACGATTTTATATAATTGTAAAATTACAAAAAATAATCAGTTATTAAAATTTGACACATTATGGGCAGTCTTATCCATTTTGTATAAAAATATCTTATAAATATATATGAAATTTATACTAAAGTTAATTGATATAATTTAATTAATAATTAATTACATAGATAAATATAAACTTAACTTAATGAATAAAATTAAATTTTTAATATCGACAAGATTGATTTTTATAGAACTCATTCTAATAATTTTGCCCACATTAAATACAACTTATAAAATTTTACATTTGCGTTAAATGTACAATTACAGATACAATTTTGAATAAATTAAAGTAAAGATTATATGAATAATTCTGAAATAAACAAATAAATACATAAAAAATGAATTTTAATATTTTAAATCCAATTTATATTTATAACAAGAGTGAAGAATACGAACTGTAGCAATTGGATTAGCGTGAGATTGAATTTTATGTTCATCAATAGAGTATAAAAATTACTTTTTAATTGCATTTTATACAGATTTTCCTCGATTTAAATGTCAGAAGTTTGGGATTATGAATTTGCTTATTTTTTTCTCCATTATAAAGAAAATCACGAAGAAGAAACAAAAATGTTTCCGTTTCTTATTTACTTATTCATGGCATTATCTATTTAATGAATACATCGTCAAAATGCTGACTTCTTGCTAACATTGACTATGCTAACTGTAGCTATGCATAACAGTAATGTATCAAATATCACCAAAAAATAATGCCTAGCTACAATATCATAAATAAATGAAAACAAATAATTAAAACAAGAACTAATATTCTTGTGATTCTTTTTTTACCATATTTTTTAGAATAGATCAAAAATGAACAAATTCTAAGACTTTTTCCCATAGCTTAACAATATCCTACACGATCCCGAAGTTTTGACATTTCAGTTGGAGATATTCTGTATATATGAAAGATATTTAAAAACTAAGTAAATAGACATAATATCATATTATTTCTTTTCTTCTCAATCGCTTCATGCATATGAAATATGATTTAAGAATAACTTAAGCTGTAGTGACAATAATAAGCTGTAACAAGAACTTGAATTATAATGAAATATTACACATTCAATGACATAACTTCTAAATCTATGTCCAGAATATGATATTCGTATCGCAATATGTTATTATTTTAAAAAAGATATTGTTGGATGTACAATAAAATTGTTCTCTAACAATTACATGTAAATATACCATCCACTGCTAATTGATACAAATAATTAAATTATTGTTAAAATATGAAAAATAAATAATACGAGTTTTATTTGCACTGTGACATACTATATTCAATAAATCAATAAATCAATCAATTTATTTTTTCTTTTTAGCAGGAAAATTTTATGTTAATGCTGTATCTGCATTTATACCTATTAATCACTTGTGCTGCTCATAAATTAGAAGTATGTGTTATAGAATACGGTAATATATAAATACATTTACGTATGTATTCAGCAGGCCGAATACTTACTAAATAACTAGTAAGTCAATTAAGAATGATGTTCAACTTTACTATTCTTAATATATTTAGAAAGCATAGGGCTTCTAAATGCAAGCAATACAAACAGTGAGCAAAAGCAGCATTGTTGCAAATGAATTTTTTCAGGAGGTTAATAATAACGCTTAAAAATTAGTGTAAATATGGAGACACCTCTTGAAAAAATCTATAAGTTATAAAGTTCAAAAAAGTTTTTATCCTACCACGTGCTTGTATTGATGAACTCTATCATTAGATTTATCGATCGCTATCAGTCCTACCAAACAATGAAATGATTACTTTTGTGATTAATAGAATAGTTGAATGATCTTTTCATCTTGTTCTTTTATTAATTAAAATAGAAAATACAAAAAGACATGTACCTTGGGGATAGATTTGCATTAACATTTTTCTTTGCTAAACCAGCTTTTCTTTTTCCTTCCAGTGCTGCTTTCATAGGATCATAACTTTTGCGACGTTTCCAATTTTGCATTTCCAATTCTCTTGTGTTAGGTGTCACGGGTTTTTTAGTTTCTTTTGGTTTACCTTTAAGACCCTGCAATATATTTCTCATATTTATATTTAAAATATCATTCAAAATTCTTAGAAACAAGAATTAATAGAGAACATATCATTTATTTAAAATTTACATAATAATATAGATTTTTTTTACGTAGACTTATTACAAAAATATTTTAATAAAACATAAATAAATAACTTACAATATTTGTAGTTCTATTAAGCCGCATACTAAAACGTCCTGAATCAGTCCTACTAATGCTAGTACTGGATTCAGATTTGTTACGCAAATCTTGTGATACAGATTTTGTTTTAGATACATTTGTAGAGGCCATTTTTGTGGGTTGAGGTTCCAATCTTGCTCTACGTAGACTGTAGGTAATATATTTCTATATTTAAAAATTCAGTATGCAATAAATATTTTATGTACATACCTGAATGCCCTGTTATATTTAGTGTTAGAAATAGGAGATTGTGTTACTGGTTGATGTTCTTCACTGCTCTCTGTATCACTTGGTTGTCGTAGTCCTTTTGAAGTGTTTTGATGTAAACTATGACTAGTATCTTCATCACTTTCGTTATCAGAATCTACCAGCGAAGGACGATACACTGTGATACGTGCTGACATAGCTGATACAACGTTTTGAGTTGTTTGTAAATAAGAAGAAGTCTCCAAATCACTATCACTTTCCTATATAAGTCCAAAGATAGAATGTTACTCCTGTTATGTATATAAAGTATACAGTTAAACTTTTGTTCGATAAATTGAGTTAAAATTGTATACCAATTGAGGGCTGCACGGAGGAGGTATTTGCTTATCGTCGTGAGGAACAGTCAATTCACTGTCAGACCATTCATTTGCCAATGAAAGCGCACCACCTGTCCCATGAAAACTAGCTGAGCGCAATACAGAGCTATCATGGCTATAAAAATAAAGTTACCAGTAATAACAAATTACTCATGATATTATTATAATTTTCATTTGTTAGAGACTTACTTTCCAGAGCTATCTTCGGTACTATGATGTTTTTTTGAACAATCTATTAATTTTTTTCTACCTTCAGCAGCCGCTTTCATAGGATCATAACTTTTTCTTCTCTTCCAATTTTGAAATTCTACTTCTTTTGATGTAAGTGTAGAATTACTTCTACCAGACTTTTTATGCTCTTTATTAGATTTAGAAGTACTTCGCTGTCCTGTTACACTGTGCTATAAAAATAGAATAAAGTATAAAATTAAAAATATTTAAAATTCCAATTTACACATCTAAATGTATTCTTTGCAATAAGTTTTTATTCAAAGCTTACATAGGAAGTTTTTGGTGTCCTTACGCTAAGCCTACTAGCATCAGATCTAGAAATAGATGGTGTCTTAGATTTTAACAATTCAGATCTTTTTAAAGATTCTTTACTATGAGCGCCAATACTGCTTGTTCGATTACGGTGGTTTTGTTGTTTACTTAATGACGACACTGACTTTACATCAGTTTGAGCTTTTCTGCGTCTCTCTTCAGGAGTAGTATTTGGCGTTGTATCAGATTCACATGTTAACCTGTTATAAAAAATACAAAACATAACAAATTTTAAATTTAATATAAATTATAATCATAATATATTTAAAATATTAATAAATATTTTATGTATGTATTTATAGTTAAAAGTAATTTCGTATTTTGCAGGTCATTTTTAGGTAATTTTAGGGAGCACGTAATTTTGAAATTGCTTGAAAGGTATAGTGAAACGTTATTAAACAAAACGGTGCATACCTTGTTTAATAAAAATACAAAATTATTTTTTATTTAACCCAATATATGTAAACTTAGTATAAATTTTGTTATTTCAATTTATACCTTGCTCTTCTTATACTAAAGGCTCGATTCAATTTAATCCCAGAGGAAATAGGAAGTATGGAAGACTTAGTTTGTTGTTCTCCAGTTTCACTACTACTGTCGGAAGCAACGAGAAATCTATTTCTTGAAGTTGTTCTATCTACATCACTATTATTGAAGCTGCTACGTCGAGAAACCATACACTGTGATTTTATATTTCTGATACTAGCATTGCTAGATGATCTTTGGATATTTGATTGGTGTTGAAATGTAACATTATTGTGTGCTATAGCAGTATTAGTAGTTATATCTTTATCGAGAATAGACGTCCCTTCTTGATAGCTCGTAGTACTATTAGATTTTCTTAGCATATATGGACTTAAAAAAAAATCAATTATAACACACATAATAATAATATTTATATTTTCGTTATCTAATTATATCTTATTTACATACCTGTTTTCTATACAAGTAAAGTATCCTATATTTTTTGCTTGTGATGTAGATTTTGTTAAATGTTTGGCTCTCTCCAACATGGGTGAATTAACAACTTTTATTGATGATGTTTTCCGCGTTATAATTGGACTATTAGTTAATTTTGGAGTAGACGGCCTTAAACGACTTAAAACAGGACTATTTGTATGTTTAGTATTATCCTTTAGATAACATTTCATACTATTTTTTCTGGATGTGTTGGACTCAGTAGTATCAGAAGCATAGTCTTTCCTATATATAAATATTTATAAAATCATAAATAAATCGATGACATCGATTCATTTTTATCTGTGAAAATATTAAAATAAGTAAAATATCAATAATTTAAATTACCTATCTAAAGAACTGCTCCTTCTTCCCAAGTGAAGGAGTTTCAAAGCTTGGGACGGACTGCTTAATGATTCTGTATCAAGATCTTCAGTCTTAGACTTATCCGAATTAAAATATTTACGAACGCTTCTACGATTATCGCTAGTGTTGATTCTTCTAAATAGAGATTCTGATAGGCTACTGCGCCTCGTTAAAGAAGTATGCACTGGTGTACGTTGTGAGCTATGTGGTGGTGTGTTATAACTATTACTAGTGTCTTCGTCGGACTCACCACCTGAATCAATAAGAGTATGTTGATTCGAGGTTAATCCAATCCGTTCTTTTTTTCGTAAATATGATTCTGCATCCAAACTGCTATCGCTTTGTTCCTACCAAAATATGCAACTTTAATGTTAAAAATAACTTGTAAAAATATAGAAAAATATCACAGTGACGTACATGACGGCTTCGAGACATTCTTTGAGATCGAGAATGTATTGGAGATGGTATCTTGGATGGACTTAAAGGAGGAGTGCGGCCAGTTGCACCACCGATTGCTGGTGGTAGAGAATTATGTTCTGCTACTTGGGTAGCCCATTCGGAGATCCATGTATTATTATCTCGTGATATACTCATCTGAATAAAAAAAGATTTTTTAATTTATATACAATCTTTATATCAATTATTTCAAACTGTAGTCTACTTACTTTAAAATTATGAACATAGGATTCGTTATTTTCTTCTTCGGTCAAAACTCCTACGCTAAACACCTTATCAATATCCATTCTTGCCTTTTCCTCATCTGTGTAATCTTTATGAATTGTATAAGTTCCAGTTTCGCTGACTGCTCCTTCCTCGGATCCAGCATCAATATTGCTAACATTAAAAACATCAAGGGTATTATCTGCCATATCGTCAATATTTGAATCCATACAGCTGATATTAGACAGATTACTCTCTCTTGCACTTATACTTTCAAAGTTATAATCACTCAGTGTATGATTAATGTTGGATATTTTCTCTGTAAGATTACTAATGGAATGCTCTAGATTACTTTCTGATTCACATTTATTATGGAGATCAATACATTGAATATTTTTTGTATATGACTTTTCATTAACATCATCGTCATAATTACTTATCTTCTGAACATGACTTAAATCATTTATAGTGGCTGACTTTTCAGATGTCCAATAAGACTTTAAATTTGGCTTTGTTGTATACCCCAATTCTAAAGAAAGATTCTGACGTAACAATTTGGTACTTTTTAATTGGTCATCACAAGATCTGGTCATTAAATTTTGTTGATTTCGAGAGTTAGATGTCTTAAAATCATTAGATTTCTTTGTCATGGAACAACTTTTTGTAGTACATTTTGATCCTGTAAAATAATAATACCAGACGTTTTAATATTTTTAATATTTTAACAATATATCTATTAATAGAGATAAAGAATATGTTAGCTAAAACTGTACACATATATAATCAAATACCTTACGCATTGTGCCCAAGTGTTTAAAGCTTTACTATTTTGTGCTAAAATATGCTATATTGAAAATGTATATACTATCATTTACGTTTTAACAATGATTATTGTGATCATTAAATGTTAGTGGAGATAAATATCTATGATAACAGTATTTACTATTAAAACAATTTACTTGCTTAAGTTTCAAGCATTGAAAGAAATGTGACTTCAAAATCATTAATATGTTTATGGACATGCATCACTCAAGACACATGAAGCTACACATGAAGCATATTAAAAAGCTTAAAGATGATTTCATCATGACTCATACATTACAAATATGGCCTTTCAATACATGGAATAGGAATCGGTCAGTATTTTATATATACATACACACATGTATGTACATGCTCAACATATTTATCCTTTTCTTACATTGTTCTAAATAAATTTAACTATACAAGATATCTAAAAAAAATAAATAATAAAATATTAAGGTACGCATGTAATGCATATATATGCATACAGTTTATCACGATTCTCTGCATAATTCTTATAAAATAATGTTATATCATTATGTCAAAATATATATATATATATA
>JAITYT010001376.1:605517-620819 GCA_025433975.1 Liostenogaster flavolineata
AGAGAGGGAGAGAGAGAAGGCGCAAGATGGAGATCGATCAAAACGTGATGGCATCGTCGGTACTCGAAGCGTGACACCGTCGATCAGGTGTCGCCTTCTTTTTTCAACTACCTCCCCGGTGGTGTCGGTGGTGGTCTCTCTCTCTCTCTCTCTCTCATTTCCTCCCTCTGTCGCGCGCATACACTTACGTGGATACTAACCCCAGGAACGCGATACATACAGAGAGAGAGAGACGCAGGACGACAACACTCGTCGAAGAAACGAAATAGGAAGGAACGAGTGGGAAATGAGGAATAGGTCGAAGATGGGGATCGATCACCGTCGTTCCTGTCGTTCCAAGGTGTATCTTCGACGGCACTGACCGATCGACCGACCGAACGAACGAACGGTCCAACGACGACGAAGACGAAGACGAAGACGAGGACGAAGACGACAACGACGGTGGTGCGAGAGGGAAAGAAAAAGAGGAAGAAGAAGAGAGAAGGAACGAAAAAAAAAAGAAGGAGGAGGAGGATATCGAGAGACGGAAGAAAAGAAAGAGACCGCGAAGAGGAGGAGGAGGAGGAGGAGAACAAGAAGAAAGAAGAAAAAAGAAGGAGAAGGTGGATCTTTCTTTCATCGAGCCGATTAGCACGCGCTCTGGAGATCGATCGAGATTGAAAATAAGAAGGGATTATTTAAACGTCCAGGATGCAGAAGAGAGAAGGCAGGGATACTCGCGAGAAGGAGCTCGTTAAGAGTTCCGAACGCGAACAGGAGACCAAGAAGATTTCGTCGCGGCGCAGCGGAACCGCCGCGAGATCAAACGTGCACTCGTCTCAGCACAGTGTCACCTCGTCCTCCGGCGTGCTGATGGTCGGTCCGAACTTCCGAGTCGGCAAGAAAATCGGTTGTGGTAACTTCGGCGAGCTTCGACTCGGTGAGTGAACGAATTTATATATAACCTACGTATTGTAAATATCGACGTGTGCGTGCGTCATGCGTGAACGAACCTCTTTATCTACGTGTTATATATTGTGATATCGCCGGGTGTGTGCGTGAGTGTGAGCGTGAGTGGATCTTTTTCGTCGCGTCGCGAACACGGTTGCAAAAGAAAAGAGACGAACTCTCGATTTTGATATAATCTTCGATCTCAGGACGAAGAGAACGATATTATTGCCGCTTCGTTAATCGTAATCGTGAGCGATTTTTTAAGGTCGTTTACTCGGTCCTTCTTCCATAGCGCGAATTTTCTCACGTTGCCTAGCGACTTAACCTCTACGATTGGGCGAGTGTCGGGTTTCGTGTGGTTTCCTTTCCCTTCGTTAATTCAAGAAGACGTTAATATTTCATTCGTGACGAATCGATTTTTCGTCGTTTGTAACTCTGTTCGTAACAAGAATCGTAACATAAAACGAGAACTTTTTCGAAGCGGATCGAGCTAATCTACGAAATTTAAACGAATCCAACGAAAATATGAGTTTAGAAAACATCGTGAAATGATTTGAATCATCATTGACCTTTCGAGCATATAATTATGTCCGTTTGAATAACGGATAACAGCAGCTGACGCTTAAAAAATAGTTGGGAGGGAAGAGTGGTGGAGAGTGTTTGGTTTTTCTGATTCGTCGCGCGAACGATACGTCGATGGGATCGAAAAAATGCTGACAGTGACAAAATCCTCGTCGTCGTTGTCGCGTTCAAGAGAATAACTTTGTTGATACGCGAATCTACGAATAAAACTGGGTCAATTGACAGTGGTTGTCGTCGGTAAAACAAAATGGTGCCATGCGAGCGGCGCGTGCGAGATCGACACGACGATTCTCGTGCCTCGTTTCCTCGCTTTATCGTTTTATTGAAAATTTTCGAATTCATCGAAGTCTTCGTACTTTCTCAGCATCCGTTGTAATTCTTGTTTTGCGATTCCAGTTCGTTTTATTTGGACGTATCCAATCGTAAACAGTGCAATGTATGACGGTTATGTTTGGGTTGTAACGACTAATTCATTGCCCAAAAGTTTTCCAAGCTTTCACTAAGCTTTTGTAATTCTTTTCCATGCAAATCCAAAAGGATTATATTTATACATTGTGATTTGATTAAAAGTTTGATTAAAGTTAGACTTGGACAGGGTGCATTGTTGATGTTTCTTTGATTTCTTCTTCTTAAATTGACTAATTATCTTTTTATAGATTCATTATAAGTTCTTAGTTCAATAACTTTGTCGATATTGTAATGGATTTTGGTTTCTCGTTTGTCTTTATTAGTTAGAAATTAGGGAGAGAAGCAAGGCCAAGAAATATAAATTTCTTATTTGCTTAGGATGTCAATTGATTTTTTATTGATCTTAATATTATTTGTAGTCGAGGGGAGAATATTACTGGATGTTAAGATTTATTCGCTGTACGATAGATACACTTTTCTTGTTTTGAAAGCTTGTCTCTTGTATATGTTCTGCTGTGAATCAATACAAAAATTTTTCTTTCTTAGGTTTTATAATAGAAGTGGCGCATAGCTTTGATTCTTGAACTCTGAAGAAGTAATGTTTGATATGCATATAATGAAATGTTATAAGGTTACAAATTTAAGTAGAAAGAAATATAATGGAAAGAAAAAGAAAGTCAATACACATACGTATCCATATATTTTATTGTATGTCTCGATGTTTCAAGTTTCTTATAGATTCTATAGGTCTTAAAGTTAACACTACGATACAAGTTCTGTCTATTATCATACTTTTGCTTACTTTATCTTAAAAGAAGACTCGATAAAACTTGGGAAAACTAATTGTAAACTCGCATAAAAGATTTCTTATACAAATCTTAATATAGTTATAAAGTATTCTTAATAACATATGTAAGATTTATTAAAATTATGCAATAGATGTTCACAAATATTATTAATTATATTATTAACTTGTATTATTGTTCCAGTATAAATTGAGTTACTAACAATACGAAATGATTATCGATTGACTTGGAATTCAATTTTCTTGTTAAGACTTGGTAACCAACACGTTGACAAAAACATTTTATTAAAAAAATGATTGGAATGGATTTTTTTTTAAATTTTACAGATGTAAAGAGATTCACCTTCGATAAACGAATAGATGTTTGGAATTAACGTTACTTTCATGACGCAATGAAGACTTCCACGAGTACTAAAGCTAAGGATCCTTCGGTATAGAGAGACAGACAGACCCCCCCTCTTCATTCGCCTCATTGGCACCGTCTCGGTGCTTATGAAAGAAAAAAGAACGAACATCTGTCGTTTCTGTACTCTTAGTAGAAACGTTATTTCTCGCGATTTTTATAATAGGAATATAACCAATTATACGATTAAAATGTTTGGAAATTATAAATAATACGAGTATAAAATTTCCAAAAACAAAAAATAAAACTTGAACGACAATTACTTTAGTCGTTTAGAACGACGTAAAAATCGATTCGAAATAAAAGTCTCTATAGATGTAATTTATCGTATTAGTTTCATTGTAGAATTTATTTCTTGGAAGGTAACGATATTTAAATATATTTCTTCGTTCCTAATTACAACGAAACGATTCGTTTTTTTTTTCTTTTTCTTTCCTTTCACTATAGCGTTTTTAGTACGAATCAAGCAAGATGAATTATATTGGAAAATTCGTCGTGCATTTTTTTTCAATTTCGTTCCAGTTGCCTTTCAAACCCGAAGTTCTTGGACAAAACCGTCCGTTTCTGTGATTCACCGTCGAATGGTCAGCGACGTGTAAATCCCCCATTTAGTTTTTCTGGTTCAATGGTTCCTTCGAATCCTTCTAACGTATTGGATCCGTTCTTTTGCATTCGTAGGAAGGGGCTACTACTTAGCTCATGTTTTCACTTCGTTAGTACAGTCCATTTTACGATGAACGAGTTACATCTTTGTAGTCAAACGAGCGCCCTTTTCTTTTCACTCCGATCGAAGACGCATTTTGTTCGTTTAATCCTAATTTCAACGAACGCATAATTAATTTCTCATTGTTAAATTGCAATGTAACGATCATCTCGTAAAGAATATCGTTTAATTAATTCCAGATTAAACTTTTACGACTGTATTGCAAGTCAATCTATCTGATGCTTTCAAAAAAGATGTTGGCAAGAAGGTAATTCCGGTTTACACAGATACATTTTTTTTTAATGACTGTCAGTGCTATGATTATGAATCATGAAGTTGCTAGAAAAATAACAAAAGATTATCGAACAAAATGGAAAATATATAATTGGTCGAAGTTCATTATTTGCATGAAGAATTGAGTTTTATTTTATACTAAAAGACCGAAATTACTTTCTCGCCAATAACTGTCAAGAACTTTTAACAGAAAGACGAAATAATCGTAAAAAAATAAATCAAAAATATCGATCCATTCTTTGTCTTCCGGGCGTGCGAGGGATAGAAAAGCATGCCGATGAAGCGCCGAACTTTCGTACTTATTTTCGTGATATTTTCATGTTACAACGTAACCGTTATCCGAGGCGATACCGAGAGGAAAATGACGGCGGCACGTTGTACGCGAATGACTTCATTATGCTCTACGGGGTTAACAAAGACGAGAGGCTCTATCTTATCCTTCGCGAGGTTTTATAATTGTGATATTAAAAGCGACGGCGGTGGGACGGTGCGTCTTGCAGCGACGAGGAGTCTTCGAGCACGCGATAACAGTACGAGCGACCGTTACTATGCGGATTCTTTCTTTTCTTCGTTGCGCTGCCGTCGCGCGGCTGTGTGTACTTCGCGTTCGCGCGCGGTAGTCGCACGTGGGTCGTGCCTAAGATGAATCGAAGGCAGATATTTTCTGTTTTACGACATTACTGCAATTATTTGCGCATGAATTCATCCGACTGTCGTCAGAATCGCAAGGACGCCTTCGAAAATGTACATCGCGCTAAACGAAGCAGTTTCTAGGCCCTCGTGTTTCTCCCTGGTGATACGCGTGTCAAGAGGCTACATCGGAGGACGCGCGAGCGCGAAATTGAAACAAATCGAATGGCCTTGCGAAAACAAAAATCGAACGTCGACAACGACGTGACTCGTTCGATATTTTGGACCCATCGATATTTAACCCTTTAAACAATAGCCTATCTTTAAATTTATCCACTTAAGCGTTTATGATATTCTTGGAATATTTTTTTAATAAAGACTGTACATCTTTGCACGATATACGGATGAAATGGAATTTCGAAAACGTTATGACAGAGCGGTTATAGTTTATTCAAAATCCTGTTTGCTTGGGAAATCATATAAAGCAAAGATATAGATTTTAATCAACAAATTTTTTTTTCAAGATGTAAGGGTACGTAAAATATTAAAATATAATAGTTTCATTATAATAATTTGTACGTAGAATCATTTCGAGTGCAAAGGATTAACTAACGACGCGTGCATGGTTTCTCAAGCGAGGAATTCGTTGTTTATCGAAATTGCGGACGACTTTATGATAAGCAGAAACTGGTGCATGTTTATCAAGTTTTGATTAAGATTTTTTGTTTATCGTAAGATCAAAGGCAGGTCGTCGTTCGGTTTCAGGTTGATGAATGTACGTACAACGAGATAGATCGCATATAATTGTTCCATGCAGTGTCGGGGGAATACATAATTTATACGATATAGCGCGTTGGTTCGTCACGTTTTTCTTCGTTTCACGATTTCCCTTTGGACTCTCACGTTGCAGCAAAACGTAGGATAATAATGTCTGCCTGCGTGACACGATCGCGAAATTTCTCGATACTTTCGTTCGATAAAATTACTTACGTGCAACGCACAAACTCATCGTATCGTGCTCGAATGTAAAAATGTAAAATTTATAGAAAAATACGATGATGTGGCGGTGCGCTTAAGAAAGCATCATCGTCGATTTTATTTTTAATAATCGATAAAAGATACGTTACTAACGTCAGTTTTCAAACCTTTATTGTTTGCAAGACGAAAGTCTTAAAGTTTTCACGTGACGTAATCAACGTTAATTTTCAGTAATTGAGAAATTTTTTAATTTAATTTAATTCAATTCGCAGAAAAATTACAAAAAAATTTATTTTATTATCATATATTTTTCGAAAATAAATAAGCACACAGAACGAGGTAACTGCTGCTTCGATAATCGCTATACAATGCAAGATTGAATGAATTTCTAGCCCACGTCTGATTTAGAATAAAAAAAAAGTTAATTCGCCATTAATTCTCATTCTTTGTTTTTACGTGAAAAAATATAATAATTAGCGCCGTAATGCTCTTCGAGTTCTTTTTAAATTTGTCAGTTATATTTTATTTTTTCCTCTTTTCGCTCGACGTTCAATTTTATTGTTGGATATTAACTGCGAATAAGAACGATTTCATCATCGTTATCGCGCGATATAGTCGATTTATGCTTTTCCTCACGATCGTTACCATTTATACAAATCCAATAATTTCTGCTCGATGTTGTGGTTGTGCTTCCACGAGAACATTGCTGTTACTTGGCTACGGAAATCAATCTTTGTCAGTTCTCGAACGAACAAGAAATCAATGCGGTCCAAAAACCCTCGACTAATTAATTCGATATCATACCAGATTGACTAATACATGCTGATCGAACGCATAAAACGGCTTATTAAGTCGAGTATTTATGGCAAATGCAAAAACAACGGACGTCCATACGCTCGTTATTTACTATTTTTTATGCAAAAAATCGATATATCAATATTTACGATCGCGCGATGGTTTTCGATGAGCGTGTAACGATATTCCTGTGCTTCCTTTTCAAAAGACGACGTCGCTTCTTTCGAAGTAGTTTTTCATCGATTCGATTCCAAAATATCTTCGACTAAGATCGTTTTTTTTAAGGACGTTTTTGTCGAATCGATAAGTCATTGATTTTTTTCAAGAGGAACATTTTTTTCGACAAAACAGAAAAATCATTGATAGACGGCGACAAGTAAGGAAGAGTAGGATCACTCGTCGGTGGTCGAGAACGACGCTCAAGAATCAGTCGTGTGCCACCGCGTTAATGTTGTTACGCACATGCATAGCGTTATCAGTTTATCGCGTACCTCGACGTCGTTGCCTTGTCACTCGAGGGCCGTAAATGCATTTATCGAGGGCAATTGACCGCTCACCGGCCGTTTCGCCCTGCGAGAAAGCAGACTGAAAAAAGGGAGTTTGATTCGTCTATAAATAAACTTATCGGTTGCCATTGATCGAATCTGATATCGGGAGACGTCACTGGCGCCAAAATCGCCGCCTTGCGCGTCGAACTGTCTTCGAAAATACGAGATCTTGTCCATGAAGCTTCTCATCGAACTAATTTCGCTCTCGTGCGACTCTCGCGAGACATCGAGGCGAGTTCGATTCTCTTCGCGTATTTCTGTGCAAATGCTAACGTACGAAGCTCGATGCGATACTTGTTTACCGCGTTTATTTGGCGACGAGATAAAATTACCGTAAGGTCGATCATATTTTAGAAGATATCTTCGCATTGCGATGCGACGTGTTAATTCGTAAGAATTTGAACGACGATTTAAGTCAACGAAGATCCGACTGAAATTCAGTAGAGGTGTTTGTCAAGGCGCATCGTCGAACGTGGTGAAAAGGATCGAAAGTGAAGAATGGCTACTCGTCTTGGAAGATTTTATGAATTTACGAGGAAAAATAATGAACATCCAAATTTAATTAATTAATATACAACAAATAAATTTTATTAAATTTGTAACGTTTTAACATAAATCCAATTTTTTGTTCATCTTGTTAACAAAGCTAATATTTATCGATACATTGGCAGTGAATGTCGCATCAATCTTCACTTTTTACGACTTTAAAAGTTGATCTTTGTAGGCGTAGGATATAACTCGTGAATAATTTATCCTCGTCGTACTCCTCATCGTGATATAATCTCGCAAAGAAAAATTAACTATGTAAGTGAATGTTACGAAAGGTATTCGTTTTTGGCATTTAAATTTATATTATATTTTTTTTATCCTTTGATAATTTGATCAGTTTATTTTTATCGGCAGGGTATAGAAAATTCGATGACTCGATCCGAAGTCTCGAAATCAGCTTTTGTACGAAGACGACGACCTTGAGTCCTTCGCAGTGTTCCATTGATCTTGATTTTCTTTTCTATTCTGATCATTGATCGTGACATACGAACGATCTCCGTGATAATTAGTACATACTACCGTGCAAGTAGTTCTAACTTTCCTGCTAATTTAGATTTATTCGCATAGCCAATCGTATATTTGCAAAAGTTCAATACAACTACGAGAACGACAACATATATATTACTAAAAACGGATACCCCTCGTAACATTCACCTGTATAATTAACTTTTTTTTGTACAGGGGTGCCGCAATGAGAAGGATGATGTGGATGGACATTTTGGACCATTATTTACGAATTGCAGAGTTCCTATGCCTGCAAAGAAAGTTTTTCGAAGCTGTTAATCGATATTAACTGCCCATATATTTTTGTAAAATGTTAAATTTACAAACGAAACAATTTGAAAATCACGAGAATTCGTCCAGATTTCAAGATGGATTTTTCACCTCGTAAAAATTCATACGTTCGACAATACACCACCTCGCTAAATGCACAAGAACGTGCCAATTTTTAAAACTTCTCCGCATTTCATTTTTATTCATTAAAATCGGATCTTTGTCGATGTGTAAAACGATCGCGCGTTCGCATTGGCATTCTTGAAAAAAGCGGAAATTAAAAATGAAGATGTTGGTACGCGTAAATTTCGAAACTAATGTTCTAACTGTACGAGACTGTACTTCGTACCGATAATAACAGTAAAAGCACATTATCGTCAGTGCATTTGTGATAGTACGATTTTAAAATTCGAAAGAAGACCGTATCGCTTCGTGTTGCACGTTTGATGTCGCTGACGTTGTTAATGTCTCTTTATGCAACTAAGTAAAAGTAACCAGCTTGCCGTTGTAACGTAGATCGTTATATTAAATGCAGCAAGATGGAATTTTTGAACGTTCGTAATTCAACAAAATTCGAAGCGATTTGGCCTTTTCGATCGCGAGATAATTTATCATATCGCAAGAAATTCGAGACACACGAAACACGTGTGATATAAAACATCGAACTATCTCTAATCGTACTTTTGCGACGATTCACCATTCATAAATGTCGGTCGCTTGGAACATCGTTCTTTACTGTTCTCAGGACCGTATTTCGGCAATCTACCTCGAATGTCGACTTTTTCGAGACGATAACACGACGCCTGTAATACAATTTTTCATCCAGACGTGACTTGGCGTAATCCAATATTGTCCTCGAATATTCAGCGTTCTACCTCGATTAATATCTTTGCTCTCGCACGAATAATTACGATGCTTCTTTTCGACAAAGATTCGGCCTATTTATTCTTTTTTAAATGTTAACGCGAGTACAAAGTTCTATGAATTATCAAGACAATAATCGAGAATTTACACGAAATTCGAACAAACTCGATAATTCGTGGCAAGATGCGATTTGGATGTCACATTGTGCATTTATTATACAATTATTATTATCATTATTTATATAAAATACGCTTACTGCAATTAAACGCCTTCGAAAATTTATTGCGTTGTTTTTCTCGACAAGAATATCTTCTTCCCTTAGAGATACTATTTCCTCCGTTCTTTGCACGGAGCGTGGAAACTTTCGTTACTTTCAATACGTTTATGACACGAATTAAAAACAATTCCCCAATTTCTACTGAAAATCCTTCGATCGACGACAAGAATCCACTCGTCAAGTATCGATGGTACTTGACATCTCGACGATTTCGTTTCTTTCCTCCTTTTCGTCGAAAGACATCAATGAAATACCATGGAGTTTCGATGCGCAGGTTGCTTGAGGAAAACTCGTTGTTTCTCAAGGAGCGCGCGTACACAAAGCGATCGAGAGAGCCTCCGTTCCGTCGAAAGATGCATTCCAGCTGTATTTAGGGTAGAACGGAACTCGAACGCGTGCCCCGGGGGCACAGGAAGTAGGAAATTCCAAACCGTAGACAACGCCGAGTGCCGAGCGCAAGAGCGACCTTCCGGTCGGGTACCTGGCGACTACGGCAACCGGCGTGGCAGCACCACCAGCATCAGCAGTACGGAGGGGAGAGTTTAAGTCGATCGTGCCGGCAAGCTGCGTTCCCACGCTCGCCTTCGTCGAAAAACCGATCGAGCGGCTGCGACCGAGCGCAGCCACCAAATTTTGCCTCCTTGCTTCGTTTTCCACGAAGGAGGAACGAACCAGACGGAACAGTCCGCCGCTCGTTGATTGAGACTGATGAAATCCTGCGACCAGTTTCGACACGTCTTGCCACCGAGAATCCGGATGACCACAACGAAAATCTAACCAGTGAGAAAGTGGCTCGTTTTACGATCGCTTCTTCCTTGCTATTTACATCGTTGTCTTTTTTGCATGGGTAGATTCGTATAGTTTTTGGATGTACGAAGATCATTTTGTTATTATAATAGGAATAAAGTCGTAAAATAACGAAACCATTTGGGCGAGTCATTTGTTTCGTCCATATCTGTGATTTCGAACTATTTATGTCGTATCATTTAAAGTCTTCGTAAGGAGTATGTATCTTTAACGTAATTTAAAGGCGTTTTAACATATATTCATCGATCGTATAAAAATTTATCGGAGAAGAGAAGAGAAATTAATAGATGTGTTGGAATGAAACTTTGATTTTTTTTATTGAAAATTCTAATCGTTTTTCAATCGATCATGGTTTAAATTAATTAGTTGTGTCGATAGTAACCGTTTCACCAGGTTTCAAGAGTTCGCAACAGACCACACCTTTCTGTTTCACTACATTTTTCGGTGATTTTCTCCGTTCTTTGTTACCGAGTTCGAAATTATCATTATTGAATCTATTAAACCATGTTTGACGAGTCTTTTAAGATAAATATATTTTTACCATAAGTAAGCAGTGCATGCCGCAAACGCTCTGATTGGCATGTAATTCGACACATTTAAAGTGAGAAAACTATTTTGTTTACTTATTCTTACAAATTGACACATACTAAATTTTACAGATGGTCAATGTTTCAAAACGTAACAGCTGTTGATGACATGAAGTATATGGTTTATAAAAAATCAGTTATAATAATCTGTTAGAAAATCGAAGTTTTATTCCGACACACCTATTAAAATAAATAACCTCGTGTTCAATTATTGTAGAATTTCCGCAATTTAGCTAACGGTTGTTCGAACGCGACGCGAGAAAGTCGCAGAGCGCAAGGGTTTAAAGGGAACGAGGCTCGATCGAACGAACAAGTTTCCACCCGTGCAAACGAAATCCCCAATGTCGTATTTCTCGATGGCAAGCTCGGCTCCGGTTGGCTCGAGCCGGCCCTGCGACGATCGATTCTACGATATCGTCGTACTTTATCTCGAATCGCGATCTCTTTTTAACGATGTCGCTGTGCCCTCCCCTGGCGTATTTTCAGCTCGTGGACTTCTGAAATTTCGCCTCGAGTATTTGCACAGGGAAAGATCGGCTAACGGAGTCGTAGCTTCGTGGTAGATAATGCGATCTTAACGTTTCTTTCGAGTATCAAACGCGTAAATACAATGTTATAAAATTTGTTTGAATTCTTTCCATCAATATCGAGTTTTTATGGAGTGCTAATTATATTTTATTAACATCTTTAACTTGTTACTCGATGCCATGTTAATTGAAAGACGTTTCATTAACCTGTTTATTTATTTATTTATGCTTTTTTATGCTTATTATTATATAATTAAGCAATTATTTGTGCTTAAAATAAATGAAAAGGCTATGAAATATATATTTTTTCGTTTATTTATATATAAAGCTTGACGCATTTGTACGTCCCGCTCGGTTAACAGGTTAATTGTATATATTTCTATTATGTGTTTTTTATGTACGATAATTTTGTTACGACAGTTCGTTTGTTTTCGAATTTTTCTATTGAAAGTTGTGTCTCGTTATAGAGTGCTGCAATTAACAACACATTCATATTTTTGACGTAAATCGTTTTATAGGCCGTTATCAGTGGTAAAAAAGTCGTTTGATGCTTATCGGACAATTTCAAGCAAACTATCTGTTGGACGATGTTGCCAATCCGAATATATAATATATGTTCCTGCTTTGAGACACGCAAAAGTTTTCTCTTTCAAAAGACATCTTTAAATCGTTTTACGACGTTAGAACCGTGTCCGTTATTCATTCTACATTTTACCTCGTTCTCCCAACTGGAAATCTGGAACTTCGTTCGTCGGACCAACTCGCAGTCATCTGCCGTTTTCACAATCGTGTGATCGACGATCTAATTATTTCTGTAGACATATTCCAATACGTCGACTCACGGTAGAATTTCGTATCGAAAAGCAACGCCCGTTATTTTATCTTATACACTCCGATAAAACTTTCCGTCTGTCTTTCTCTCGCCTTGTCAACCTATTTCGTACGTCTTGTAAAAGTATTCGTCATTTTCATAGTCTATCTTATAACTTGAAGACAACCTACAATTTCTATCTATGAACGTTTGTAGTCGAAGTTGAAAAGGTCGAAAGGTTAAAAATGTCTTTAACACGTTAAACGTCGCACCGGTCCTTAGGGACTGACCGTTCAGATCCGGTTGGTCCCTGACGACCGACCGCAGACTCTAGGCTTATATTACACATCGCGCGTGTTGGTCCTTGCTCACTGATTGTGAGACTAAATATTTTGCTTAGGCGACACCGGTTTTTGTACAATCAAGGCTCAAGTAAAATAATATAATATTTAAAAAAAATGTAATGTAATTTATTAAAACAGGATACTGCTAGCAAAACGGGCTGAGCACTCAACGTGTTAACGTATTTCTTAGGTTCGATAAAGCATCGTTATAATCGATTGCTAAGATAATTTTGAAGAAACCTTCTTTATCGGATACGTTTAGTTCAGTTTCTAGAGTAAATTCAGTGTCGGTTAGAAATGAATCCAATCGAAGGATTCGACTCACCGCGAGTCTCGAACGAAACTAATCGAGTCGACTCGGCAACTTGTACCAGAAAGCTAGGGGCGACGGGTCTTGAAAGGCGATGCTCGAAGAAATGAAAAGTCAGTTGGCTGGCTGGTGGTCGGTCGCTCGACAACTCGCTTGCAACGTGAATCAGCTGATCGCAGAAAAGCAGAGGAGGCGCGACGGCTCTTGTTTCTACGGATAATACGAGCCTTTTTGCAGCAGCCTCTGATCGATGAACTTGTAATCTTGCGATAAATGAGGAAAGTGTTCATCGTGTACATCATCCGCTCTGGTACGATATAACGACCAAGGCGGAGACAACGACGGTTTCATCGAAAGACGTCGATGACGCGGTGCTCGAGAAATGTCCAGTGTGGGCCGAGAAAGTGGGAGACACATCCGATTCGATCGAACGCGTAAGAACGAAGTTCACGCATTCCCGGCTTTCGACTGAAATCGTTCGATCGCTCGGGACTAATGTCGCGCAATTTACGAGATCTTATTTTCTGCAATGAGCGTCAATTTTCTCTATTGATACGTTGACCACTGGATTGGTCACCTGTGACCGCGGATTGTTTTGTCTATAACGATGGTCATCAGTGATCCGAGTACCAGTGATTGACCTCGTATCGGTAGTTGATCTTTTTCAGAAAAAAAGGAAAAATGAGAAGGTCATATGTACGAAAGAATCGCTGAACACGCGACAAACGAATGGAGAATATTTTTGGACTTGAATCAATTATTATATCTATAAATAAAATAAATACAAAAATAAATAGAAATAACCAGTAATAACGATAATTAAGGTAATGCTGATAGCTGTAATTATTGTAAAAATATTTAAATTAAATTAAATTTGATAGTTCGAATGAATTGATACGAGATCGATCGCTGGTGCATTTACCTTAATTAGAAAATGACAAAATACGATAAATGCTCTATGGATAAACATGCCATCTTATATAACGATATTTATTATTATTTTGTCATTACGCGCTTAGAATAATGAAAATACGTGTTAATTCTTGCATCTCGTAAATTGCGTAGACGAGGACGTTGTTTCGATAATTCAACGTTTCGATTGGAACGTAGCGTAGAAGAATTTAACGCGATCTACATCCGAGCCTGGAAATAATATTTTTTTTGTCTCTTTTCCTTTACGCGCGATCCGAAGAAACGCGTTGATAAATACGTCGACGTGAAAGAAGAAAAGCAAGCGAGGACGAGCGGTGCGCGTGCCGCACACGCGTGACTAGAGGGAGGATCCTTGTGATTCGATTAATATTTATGCCGAAGGAATGGACCCCGGGTTTCGACGAGTCGAGACGTGTCTCGACTCGTTCGGACCTGCGCGGTTACCTGGTTTGGTTCTCTAAGAGTAAATCGCTTGTGTGCATGGAGCCGCCTCGAGCTGGACGCGTCTCAAGATGTATTTTCCGTACCTAACAAAAGTAAAAATAACGGATATTATTAACGATGTCTTTTCTCTATCCGTTTATTCGATTAATGATTAAAAAGACACGATAAATGGCTTGCGAATATATTACATTTTAACGAATATATTTATGCGATATTGCGTCTTACCGAACTATTTTTTTTCCTTTTCTAGGAACAAAGTAACCTTATTTTTTTATCGTGTTTTTAATTATTTACAAAGACGAAATTTCGGATTTCTCATCATTCGCGAATAGATCGTTGAAATGATTAGATGCGTGTTTTAAATGTTTTTAAAAATGTGAAAATAAAGATTTCTTTTTCTTTGAATAATTCGACATTTCATATTACACGACCTAATAGTATCCAATTTAGCAAAGCTCGCGTTAAAGCAAAGATGCAATGACCGTATCACGACGAGTATCAATCGACGAATACCTCGCGCTAAACGAGCCGTACCTCGAAATCGCGAGATATTTCGTTCTTCGCGGTCTTCCGCTAATTGCTCCAGGAATTTTAAGTAATCCGGCCCGATCGTTACGACGTCCTCGCGAAAGAAATTCGGAGAACGATTTACGAGACGCAAGAATACCGCTGCTAGTGCGAAACAGATGGGTAAGCAACGAAGGCACGCGTTCACGGGATTAATCGTCAGAACCAGAGGAGAGAAGTTTGTCTCGAATCGTTTCGAATAAAAAACGTGGAGACAGTACCGTTCCTCCTGTGCCGGTATCTCGACTGGAAATTTTGTGGCGCGACGAGTACACGAAGCATCGATTACGCGATCGGAACGACATACGCGTCTTTTTTTTATTTTCCGCGCAGACTGCAGCCCCTGAGAAAGAGAACGAGAGCGAGAGAGAGAAAGAGAGAGAGAGAGAGAGAGAGAGAGAGAGAGAGAGAGAGAGAGAGAGAGAGAGAGAG
>JAITYT010001376.1:629733-655231 GCA_025433975.1 Liostenogaster flavolineata
TTAGCCGAAGTCGGCCTCGGCTTCTGAACGTGAGCGTCCGCGCATAGAATTCTGGCTTTGAAAGCTGTCGGCAGGCGCGCGGATAAGTGTACGTAACGTAAGTATGCGTGCATGTACGCGAGCGTGATTATGTACACTGGCATGTATACGTACGAGACACGGCTCACAGCTGGTTTATGCCGAGCAGCTGATGTTCGATGCGAGGATGTTCAGACTTTTGAACCTCGATGTATGCCTCGCCTCGCCTTTTGGCGAGTCAGGTTCGTTCCTCTCTTTCACGATCGTGACGCTCGCAAGTCGAGGAAGGAATAACCGATGACTTTTAGAGCGAATCGCGCGACCATCGTCATAACGCAATGAGAATCGTGTTTCATTTATCGCGTATATAAAGTGTAAAGGGTGTCCTGCCTAATTTTACCACCCCGGAACAATTTTTCCTTTTTTCTTTGTAGAGATACGAAGTAATACCGAAGGGACGAATTATTCTGTTTGGGAAATCGTCTGCATTAGTCGAGGTCGATTAAACCTTTCCACTCGAGAGCTATCGCGCAGGCACCGACATTCATTTCTATTTGATTTGTTCACCGATTTTTATGAAAGGATATAACACGATACGATGGTCAAATGTCCTCCTGATCCGATTTTATCTCTCGATGTACCATTCGATAGCTTATCAAAAGAAACCGTGTTGTACCAAATTTCAACCCTGTAGGGTGGGTAGCTACATGGTAAAACGCAATTTTCGATTTTTCTACCACACGCATAGAAAATATTGCAACAAAATTTCATTTTTACGGTAATATATTGACATTCATATTTTTTCGGATTTTTCAAAAACCGTTATTTTCGAGGTCTTTAATTTTTTTATTTCCTTAATAGGATGAGTGTATTGTATGATTTTGGATACTTTCTCAAACCGAGTTCAAACCTCGATAAAAGTTCATAAAATACATAAAATATTAAAATATAATAGTTTCGTACGTCGATATCGTTTTGAATTATCTCTATGAAGTTTGACACATGTTCGAGAAATGTTCTTCAGTGGAAAGGGTTAAAGGTCATACTTTTAGAGATTTTGCAAACAATAGTGTTTTCTTCGATGAAAAAACTATCACTATCGATAAGTTGAAGGTATTTGGAATTTGTGGTCACGAAGTTTCAAGTTCGAGTCTCATAGATACGAGAAATAACGTTTTCGAATATCTACGTCTTCGTAGTGTCAATGAACCCCGGGGCATTTCGAAGGCTTTCGTCGTTACGTATCCCTGGTTCTCTTCTTAGCCGTGACACGTTTTCTTTGGGAGTGGTAATCGATAATGGATAGTTCGTAAGGCGTAACAATTTTTTTAAGCCGCTTTCTTGAAATGGCAGTTATGAAATCGCTGTGCCTCCGCGTTACATTCTCTAACGATATTACATAATCGTAAGATTTGTTCATTTCGCAACGATTCCTGTTACTTTTCCAATATTGTTTCCGTTTTGTCATCCTCAGTAATCACTGAACGGACTACCTACCATTTACTTCGAGAAAGACATCGAACGTTCCTCGATACCTTGTTAAAATTCTTAATCTTTGTTTTATCGTAGAAATAGTGCTCGAGCTCGATAGGAATCTCGATCTCGGACGGTGTGCGAACAAGCAAAGGCAGGTTATTATGTGTTCCAACCTGTTCCCTTGTCTTATGCTTCTTCGCTTTTCTCTCGGCTCTTCTGGATATACGTACTTCATTGTGGGAAGAAAGGAACGATAGGTTGTTATAAAACGCAATTTCAACCAGTCCGTTTCGTACGCATCCGATCTTTAAGATTAACTTGTACGGATTTCGCACGACCCGCGATACTAGTAGTAGACTTTACTTTTAATACCTTTTTATTTTTACAATTTTTATTTTGTACATGTTAAACATAAATTTAAATTTATATACATAATATAATACATACAAATAAAATAACTTTCTACCTTGTATGTTTATCTTTATTTTTAAATAAAATGTATCTTCTATAACAAATTATCAATTAATACAGAAGAGTCCGTTCTGTTCAAAGGTTATGGCGAGAATGATCTCACTCAAAGGTGTCTTTGTCAAGTACAAGGCCCTCTCCCAATCGTTCGCATGGTCACTGAGTGAAAGCCACACTGCATCTGTTTTTGTCCTTTATATCGTATTTAGGACTCTAAAATACTCGATCTAGCCGCGTTATCGAAATGTCTAAAACTGAAACATCCTGTTCGTTGAAATATCTCGAATATCACATCCTATTATTCAGATGCAGTACGATGTCACTTCGTCGAAGATCGAACAGTCTCTTTTAGTAAGGAGACCGGTCTTGCATAAGAGGATAATTTCTAGAACATTTTTCTTGGTATCGCAAATGTATACTGGTAATCGAAATTACAGATGCGATTGCCAATTAACGTCGTACTTATCGAGAATAGTAGTTTTATTGTCTGGACGACAAGATCAGTAAAATATAACATTTAATCTTCGAGAATGGTAAATATTGTATCAAATCGCTCGATACTCCAAAACGAGTACTTAAAGCGATTAAATTTCGGATTTGTTTTTGATGAATTTGGCTATCGAACGAATTTTGCATTGTTTGTGAACAAGGATTTTTTCATCCTATATCTCGAATATTTCATGGATCGTTCGAAGTGAAATTTATTACGAAAATGGAAAGTTATTGATCAAAACGAGATTACATATCTTTATCGTTTCGTAATCTAATTAATGCGCGATGCATTTTATCGTAGGATCGCGCGTTTCGACGATGACAAATCGCTTCCTCATTGCTTACATTGTGTCGATTAACTGTAACTACATTCATTTGATCGATATGCGTATGTTATTTCCATTATTTAAACGTATGATTATTCACCCAATGAAAGACTATTCTTTGCTCTTCGATATAGAAATAATTAATCTTTTGTTTTCACGATATACTATTACTCGAGTTAACGGATATACGACGAAAAAAAGAAATTAATTTGTTTTCCGATTTACACGTTGTTAGCTACAATTTTATAATTTGCTATACATATATGGCGGACGAATCATAATATATTTTTTCAAAATAAATGATATGTTATTAACACTTTAATAGATTTATCTAATTTAATGGGTTTTTTTCTTATTTAAGATATTAACATTTAACGATAAAATGTAATATTGACAAATATCTGTATTTGCACTTTTACGGTTTACTTTGTATTATAATAGACACAATATATAATAAACGTGTTGGGTTTTACTTCCGTACAAAGGATCGTGTTTAACGTCATTCTTTAATCGATTTTAAAAAGGATAAGTTAATAACCGAAACCCGAATCTGTTTTGCATTCATATCGTAGCCAAACAATTTTTCCTGCATTTCGGTACCCCAATATTTGCTTAATAAGGGGTCTTACGAAAGGGTACTTAGTGATTTGGTTCAGTTTCTGATCTTTTACAGTGATCCCCCAAGGTACAATGCAACTTCGTTTGCTCGAGCATTTAGACGAGGAAGGGGGGACAAAATGGTCCAGATAACAGGGTACTACTTCCAATACTCGAGTTTGACTGGCTCTCCCCTAAACGAGTGCCTATTAGTTCCGACAATATGGCTTAATTTTTAGAAAGCTATCTTTGAACACGTTTACTCTTTTTGCATACACCAGTATTAAAACAATCTACTTATGACATACATCGATTGTTTTGCACGTATTCACGATTTATAAAATTTTCTTTTCAGCAGAGAGAGTAGTGTACACTTTCTCGTAAAATCGAACGAAACAGTGAACATCCTCGTTGTTGCTCGTATTGCTCCAACGAGGACGCTTGGGAAACGTTTTAACAGCGCCCGTAGCACATATTTCATTCGTACGATACATGCCTAATCAATTGACCGATTGTAATAGCAACGAGGATTTATTCCGTTTCGTCTCTTGTATTGTCCAAAATCTCTTGACGCGTTCTTGCTCCTTCGAATGATCACGACATAGAAACGTCTTGTACCTACCTATTCTTATGCAACGGCTGATATACGATTGCAGTTCCTGTTGTTTCCAAAGTCGACGTAGAATAAGATTAATGTATCCGGATTCGAATGCCGGATTTGGTACTTTTTAATTTCAGGGCTATTTATTCACGCGTTTAAACGGTAGAGTGAGCACACGCTCATGCACGGTCTCCTTATATGTCCGGTATAGAACGTGCAGTTTCCAAAGTATTGATTGATATTACGAACAGTTATGACAACTTTGTTCTCATCTATTTCTTTTTCCTTTTTTTTTGTAAGATCGAGAGCAATAAAAATTGACGTTGCTCGTGAGCATCGCATTGAATATCTTCCTAATCTTATCATTACGAGAACGTCCAATGCGCTGTAAAAAGTGATTAAATTATTTTAAAAAAAATCAGAGGTTTCAGAAGAAAAACTGTGGAAAGAAAAACGAGCATCAACTGCTTTAATATCTAGTCACAGTCGCCGGAATCGTAAATTATAATCCTCGATAGTGTCGAACGAAGATATTTCGTGTTTCACAAAAGCTTGGCCATTATCGTCGTTATTTGCATAGCGCTTCGACTACGATAGCCGTAATTGTACCGTTGTTTGCAGAATACGACGCTTGCAGAGAAACGATTCGGAGGCGTCATGAATTATTAATTTGTCAATCTTTAGCCATCGTCTCTGTCTTAGTCGGCAGTAATTATTCCGTGGCAATTAATGCCTATTCGATTTCACGGTATTACCTTCGTAACAACACCGAAGCGTCTGAATTACGACTGAATCCGATTTAAAACGCATTCACTTCGCTAAATTTACGTTCCCCGTTCCAGATGATGCAAGAATATGACGCCGTTGAAAGGCCGAAAGGTACGAGTCGATAGGAGTGGCCATCAATCTGTGAAATTGTATTCGTTCGACGTGGATCGCAATTAACAGAGATATCGTAGAAACGTCGTACACTGGACAAAGTGGACGTTTCTCGTACCGTAACGTTACTGTATCATTTTAAAGCTTTCCAATATCTGCCCGCGTTTTCAATCTATTATTGCGAGAGATTATCAAAAGAAAGGATATTGGAAGCGATAGTTCCAAACCTCGAGCGCTTTCTGGAAAACTGTAGCGCTTGCTTTAGAAAGGTTCAAGTCAGTCTAGCGAAGATCATTGAGCTCGTTATTGTAAATGCGATGCCTCTAGCAGAAGGTAATAAATTCATTTGCGACGCTTGCAAGTCGGATTAAATTCTATCTAGACGCTTTGCAGTATTTTCTTTCGTGTCCGGCTTCATCATCGCGTGAAACAAGCTATTTCACATTTTTATCAAGGGACAAATGAAAAGCAGAGTTTCGTTATAAATACGTTTTGAATTGTCCTTCCTGTTAATGCCAAGAATAAATATCCTTGCAATGTTATTACCACACGAAGACGTTAAGTCTCCCTTTAATCGAGTCGATAGGGGATCGAACAATAGTCCTTGCGACTCTTCCAATTTATCCCTCCGATTCCTATCCTTTCATTCAATTTGCATCGACTTTATTTTTACTTTGTCTTCTCGGATTCCGTTTGGCCATCGACCAGAAAATGTAAATACGGTATCTTACCTTTTTCTCTTTCTTCTCGATCGAATCTCCTCGAAATGCGGTACAATCTCGATGACCGACGACTACCTGGACTATTTGCTCGAACTTGAAGTGGCGATTCTTTAACGAGCGCGAGTTTGCGGCTATACGGAGAAAAATGCGACGATCGCATCATTTCCTGTCTTGCGATCGTGTTTTTTCACTTTCGAGGCGAGATCTCTCGCTCGTGCAACAATGACGAATTGTTCTTTCCCCGCGAAATCGAAATAGGTACGAGAAAAAGGAAACAGATGGATTATTTGTTGAGAATCGGTCGTATGCCAACGGTTCGTGTCGATATCTCGTCGAGTCTCGCGCGAAACACGACGATAATTCTGCATCACGAAACCTTCCCTTTGCTTCCCTTCGTATTCTTTTTTGTCGACATCGAACGATTGTCTCAGTTCGAGCGTGAAGAAATAGAATATTTTTAACGAACGCTCGTAAAGATATAAAAAGTACCACGTGTTTAATTTTTGTCCGGAAAGCTGTCTCTTTATTTCATAATAAATGTCGTCGCGAGGTTTCTATTTATAGAAAATATAATGCTTCTGATTTTATTATCTCGAATATATCAGCTTGCCATAACGCTGATTGACGACTGAATAATAAAGCACGACGGTGTACGATAAAACGAGCAATAGACTATCTTAAAAGAAGGATCGTAAATAAATGATTGATGTACAAAAGTACTCCGTGACGTAAGAGCGATACTACGAAAAAAATATAACCTATCAAGTGTCATTTTGCGACTACTAAATTTAATCGTCTTCAATCCTTCTATTTCGACGGTACTTACGCGCGCGCGCGTGTGTGTGTGTGGGGTACGTCGATAATATAATCTATATTAGAGGCCTCTACCAGCATACTCTCTTAATACGTTTGAATCGTGATCCATTAAATGAAAATTATTTCACACCAAGGCCAGGCTACTGACCGTATCAGTAGGCACGTTTTTGCATTTTGAACCTAACATCTCTGTAAATCTCTTTAAAAACTTCTCGAAGCTTCTAACACACCTATGAAAAGAGGAAAAGATTTTCCTTTATTATTATTACTTTTTAGCGACTTAGAAAATTAAGTCTAACTCGCTGACGCTGAGCTGTTAAACATTTTTTTTTTGAAGAATACAAAAAAGCAGGTGTTTTTTATACGTCTCACATTCATCGTAAAACATATAATAAGATACACGTGTGCGGTTACGCTCACCACGATACACCGTACAAGTCGGTGAAAGGACGAAGGATGAAAGAACGAGGGATGAATCTCGTCTAGGGTTGGCCTTTGGTCCTCGAAATACGAAAAGAGAGCCGACACTTTTCCACGCGCGTTCCTCTTCTCTTTTCGGTCTCCTCTTCCGCATTGCTCGGATTTTCTCACTCATCGTCCTGCCATCGCTCGACCAAGCGGTTTCGAAATAATATGGGTCGGTGATGTGGTATGTCGGCACATGGACCGGATACATCGATCGGTTGGGAGGAGTGCCGCCGAGGATATTAGGTTCGCGACACGAGATCACCGGTAGTCGCGGTCCGCCGCGCGGATTTTGCGCTTGATACGCGACAAAGGGCTACAGGGTGATAGGAAAGGTGGCCAAGGAGAAAGGAAAAACGTGGAGTGGAGTCGAGTCGAGTTGAGTCGAGCTGCGTCCTCGTCCCTCGCTTCTGGCATCGGCGTCGCCCTCGGTGAGCTTCGTGTTGCCAGCCGGAAAGTGGCTCTCGCTACTCGTACGAACTCCAAGCGTGTTCTTTTCCTTTCCTATGCGAGCCGCACGTGCTGCTTCTGCTTCTTCCGCCGCTAGCCTGACCCACATTCGAACTTAAGTTTGCCAAAGTTCCTGTCGAACTACGCCGCTCTCTTCCTCAACCATCTTGCGATTTTCTACTTTCCATGAAAGATTATCTTCCGTTGTCCTTCGGTTTCGACCGATCCAATCATTTTCGTAACCGATAGGAACTCTTTGCGCGTTCCGTTTCTTTCCTGCGTCATGAATAAGCTTCGCGTGGTGCTTCTGTCGTTGCTAGCCTGACCCACATTCGCGCTTGCGTCTTCCGAAGCTCCTGCTGGACTTCGACGCTCTCTTCTTTGTTCTTCTCGCGGTATTTCCTTTTCCACGAGAAATTCCTCTCCGTCGTCCTTTGGTCTCGATGCATCCAATCGTCATTTTTGCGATTCCTTTGTTCTTCGCTCTTCCTTCCTTTTTAATCTTTTTTTTTATTTTGTTGACTTTCAACGCGGAAGCATTTCTATCGATCTTTCTATCGATCTTTCTATCGATGCTTCTTTGTCTCGTCTCTTTGCTTCGTCGTATAACGAAAGGGAGTTAAGCTACGGACGCGTTCATAGAAGCGAAGCTGTTGTTTGGTGCGACGAAGATGGAAAGATTAATATTAGATTTGTTTAACAATGAAACTGACGAAGGAATAATCTGATGGATAGTGAGAACTGTTCCAGCTGCGATACTTCGGGACTAGGTTGGATGAGACAACAAACAGTTGTAGGAGTTCAACAGCATTATATTCTAGAGTCGTAAAAGGAATTACGGAAACCTTGGTCGTTACAGTTCGGACTGCTTAGCCATTGCGCAAGAAATACAAAGGCCAAACTTCAGTTTATTTGTATCTATTATTTCTTCGATCGTTTTAACATCCCTACATTTTCTAGATTGTTTAAGTTAATTTAAGTATTTTGAAATGAACTCGAAGGTTAAGTTAAATGATAGAGCAGCAAAAGATTATAGTATTTGAGAAATTATTTCAATTTGAGATGAAATAAAAGATAATAAATATTTCAAGAATTCTTTCAAAAATTTAGCTATTTATAAGCTTTCCTTTTATCGTGGTTACTACTGCAAGTGCATAAAACGGAGCGTGGGCAGTGATGCGCGCTACATAGATTATAGTCCGTTATTTTTGGAATTCCTACACCGTTCCTGTTTTAAAATACTTTTCTAGGATATGAGAGCGATATTAAATTTAAAATATCAATTGTTTATCGTGCTGTTCACTTAAGGGTAAAACTCGCTTTATCACTTTTAAACATCTAGTGTCCACAAGCATATAAAGTATCATGCATCTTTTCAGAAAATATTTTTTATAAAATATTTTAGTAAAATGGCAATATAAATTTTTCATTATATGTTTGATTAACATTTTTTAGGGCATATTATGATCATTTAAAAAAACGCGTGGATAACGATTGCTATTAATTAACAGAACGCAACATAGTCGATTCTTTTAAGGCCAGAATTTTTGGTTGCGACGCTCCCAACCAACGGCTGGTAACCGAATACGCCCAGCATCCGACAGAAAGTTATTACAGTTTCAACGAGAGTGTCCTAGCTCCGACAAAACCTGTTGCTTCAGGTTACGTCGACTGCGTAATGGACCTAGAGGTGATCTTTAATTTACAAAGATTTAAAGTAACGAAAAATTCGTAATAGGAAAGACGTGTCGCACATAAACGATTTATCGATTTTTATTCAATCGATTACCATACTCGATATTCTACGATTCACTGTCGTGTTTAAGTAAAAGTTTACGTCAAGCTCTTGTCTACTGTACGCTTTATCTTCGTTACAAGATTTTTCACGTGGTTTAAGATAATCAGAGTTACAATTTTTTTTAATTTGACTCTTTCCACTCATATGTCGCCATATAGTCGCCATCCTTCGTTTTATTATTACACTTTCTATATATATTCTTTTTTACCGAACCGGCAAATTAAATTGTAATATGTTCCCATAAAAACGTTTTTATTTTGACCGAATATGAAAAGAATTCCGAGTTGATTTGTAGCATTTTCAAATATAAATGCGAGTGCAAAGGATTAATATCACAAAAAATGTTTATATTTACATATGTTAAATTATTTCAACAAAGCAATGGCTGTAAAAAAAGGATTACAAAATTTGGACCTCGTGCATACAGAAACACGTGTATCCTTAAAACAAGGTCGGCAGCTAAAACGACGCTTTCGAAGACGAGCGAGCAAGTTTATTCTTGATCTGTTACATAGCGCGAAGATCATCGCGCGTCATTGTGAATCGCAATTTGGAGTCGACCTAGAAGAGGTTTGACTCGTATCGCTCGTGCATCCCAAGCAAGGCTGCTTCTACCAGAATACGCGTAATAAGCGTGTTCTGTTTTTCTCGATGCCACCCCTTTTTGGAATAATTCTCTCGTGAAGCTACCGAGCATGCGGAGGAAAGAAGAGAAAGAGAGCGAGACCTAGAAAGAGAGAGGAAAGTGGGGGAGAACGATCGTTCTCGCAAGGGAAGTTCAATCGTGACGTAACCCAGCTTTTGTATCATAACCTTGTTATAGTCTTCTTTTGTTTAGAATTAGGATTTTTGCGCGGTGAAATGTTTCGCGTTTTATCGTGCCCTACTTGTCATGCCGAAGGTCTGTCGATTCGTTCTCGCCACTCTAGCCACGAGAGATTTCGAACCTATAGTTTTATCGATTTATTGAAATATTTCGAAGCAACAGCATACGCGTATATATTAAACTATAGGTTCTTCTTTCTTTTTTATTTATTAAAAGTCGTGAGGTCAGCCAAGAGCCCATTGACTCAGAACTGTAGGTTCGAAGTTCGTGTATATATATATACTGAATAAATGCATAGTTTTTGGTAAGCTCTTGTTTTTTTGCTATAATTTGAAAGCTTCTCTCGCGTTACTTTTTCCTTTTGCTTAATTAGTATATAAAATTCTGTAATTTGTTGTAGTTAATATCTCGTAATTTCAAGCCAGAAAATTTAAAAAAACAACGATTTAATGGAAAACTAATGGATCGAATAACATTAAATTCGTTATTTGTTTTTATACTCGTAGAATCGTACTTGGAATGTTTTCTTTGATTTGCATTTTCTGTGCTTTTCACGTTGCCAGTTTTAATTTCCTACACTTCGAATCTGCATTTCGTAGTCGAGTGATTCTTAAGGAAATACTTTATGAGTATTTTCTTTCTTTTTGCTTCTTCCATCTTTTCCTGTCTTTTCAAACGAAACACTCCTAAGATGTTCGTAAAGTTTCGTGCGAATCGTATCTCATATCGAGGCTCGTTGCAAGGCAGGCGTTAACTCGCACGATAGATTTTTTTTTTAATTAATCGTTTAATTATCCGCTTATAGAACGAGTACTTTTCACACCTGAGGATATATGTAGGTCGGTCGCTCACTTTTTTATTCATCGGCGCTCTTTCATTTATTTTTACTGTACTGGGTTAGCGAATGCATAAATAAATGCGTGGAACGTATCAAAATTCTCACTGCTGCTAAAATGAAATCTCAAATTCTTGCAGGAATTGTTTGACCTTTATTGCTTAATATAAAATAAGCACGAGTCCTGGCGTTGCTCCTATCGTTTCCAACCCTCTTCTTCCCATCTTTTTGAGTTTGTTCGTTGACTATCGTCTCGCGAGAAGCGCAATTTGAGAGAGGCGACCTTACGATCTTAAATAATTAACCCAAAGTCAATACGTTGACGTTCAGCGACGACTATAAATACTAATAAATTTTACCTTAATTCAGCAGCATCGGATCCGAGGACTGGCGAAAAAGACGCAAAAGAAAATTCCGCGCGACGACTGACGAGACGAACGAGAAAGATTCCACCTCTTAAACTTACGTGGGTCATTTTCCGCTTTTCCGATTGACGGTTCGGATATATGGAATTATCGTTGCGAACGCAACGACGGACAGACTCCCTTGCGCTTCTTTCGCGATTCCCCCCGTATGGATGACAGTAATAGTTACGATAATGGTCGGCGTTACGGCGATCCACTTTCATGAAGCACTTATTGCCCACTTTTCTTTCTTTCTTTCTTTCTTTCTTTCCTTACCGTGAAAATAATGGGCAGCTGCGAAAGGTACGCTCTCGTATGATAGTCTCTTCTACTTTTGTACGAGAGTGCACGCGCGTATACGTACCACGTGCGTATACACGCAAACAATACTATGTACTTCCCTTTTTTTCTCTTTTCTTCTCTTCTTTTAAAATTTATTTCTCCTCTTTTTTCCATCGTTGCTTTCGGCATTTATTTTTCCGCTTCGTTCTTGCCAAAACAGCGATTCAAAGACAATGGAAACGACGAGAGAGAAAAGAACACGGCAACCGGTAGGTAGCTAAGTGGGGGAAGGCATAGCACGACGGCGTTGCAAGATTCACGCGTCGTGGAAAAGCCGATTGAATCTTGGCAACTCGGTTGACCAAGTGCGGCTAATGTCGCTCGAAGGATCGTTAACAGGGCCAATGAAACGGGAACGACGACTCGCTGTAATTATCGGTGGCTATTATTATTTTAATCGTCGTTATGGCATCGAAGCATTCGGAATTACGCGAACTTTAGGACGGAAGTCTCGTGCGATCGGAAGGGTCGATACCTTCGTCGTCTCGTTATTGCATTCGTAACGAAGGCAACGGTTAATTTTGTAACATCGGGCGTTCGATGAGAAATTATTATCGGATGGAAGAATCGCATGTTTTTAGAACTGGAAATTCCATCGTTTTATTAGCATTTTTCGCGTTCTGCCTCGAAGATTATTCGGTATATTATTCCACGTCTAATTTAACTATAGTCCGCATTGCAAGAAGCACGAAAGCGAGGCTTGGCGCTTGGCTCGTTTGTGCTTGCGCGGACGACGCGTTAAGAACGACTCGCAAATTGCAGGAACTCGCTCGTGTGAAGCAAATCCACGACGTTGATGGAAAGTTATTAGATAGGTACCATTAATTAAAACCACAATGGCGGTACGACATTGAGAGTGACTTTTGCGAAAGTTTAAGGGACGGAGGTAGACAAGACGGAACGGCGAGAAAAGGAGGAAAAGAGGTCGCGGGGAATCGATAAATCGAACTTTAAGAACGTGCGACGTGTATCGCAGTGCGACAAACGCTTCGTGTGCACACAATTCCAGAAAGAATAATTAACACTTTGCCGACTGTACGTTGATCGTATCTGATCGCTAATTTTGGTAGAATTTTAGTGGTAACGTAAGATTTTAACAAATGACGAACTGGTAAATTGGGGAAGGAGAACAGCGATAGCAATTGTATCTCTAAAAACAGCATCAATGTGCCATTCAATTTCTAGAAAAATTTTATAATGATAAAATAGCATGACCGTTGACGAAAAGAAGTCACGCATACGTGTTAGAGACACGCTCGATTTTTCGAGTGCTCGTATTTCTATCTCGATGCCTGCGGTTTCCATCTTTTCGAATTAAACATTTCGTTCTTTCCTGTACAATTCTGATCTTCTCTGCTCCGTTTTCCCCGATCGTTTTGGACGTCGCTTCGTTCCCAAGACGCATAGTTTCTCTGTCGAAGACGACTAATTCGATCGATGCTCTAGTTTCTGCAGACATTTGCCGCGAGGATGAAACGAGGTTGTCATGAATCTTTACGTTTCCCATTCGTATCGTAGGTAGGGTAGAATACAGCGATATTTAGCAACAAAGGTCGAAGAATAAAATGCGATCTTGGGTACGATGTCCTTGCGCTCGAGACTTTTATAAAAGAGCAATTTTTTAACCGTTATCGCGTCGAAAATCTAGCTTTTCTTGCAAAGAGAAGCTGGAATCCTTTGAATTTCACAATGATAACTCGAACAAGATTTCAAATCCTCCAAGATTCGATTGCTTCAAAAATTCAAAAACGTTCTTCGTTCAACTTTTATCCAAGCTTACTCTAAGCATTCTTTAAATCGATACCATTTACCTCGATGACGCTTTAGCAATCGCCAAAGTTGCGAAGAGAAAATAGACGCTGTACCTCTGTGATAGCACGCAATGTTCGAAAGTTCATTCGCTAAGTACTTATGTAAAGGACAATTTGATATCACTGTAAGCGACCTTTACCGAGCTTCCGTTATGTCTAAAGACGAAATTGTTTCCTCGATAAAACATCGTTCTGAGAAGAAAAACAAAAAAATCTCATGACCTTTTTTCCGAAATTCGAACGACCTGAATCTCTAAGCGTTTAATCGATTTCGAAGGATCGGTTAGCTCGCTGACGATACGTAACGACGACGAGTCCTTCCACCGTGGTATCGGCCTTATCCTCGAGCCGCTCTTACCACGATAAGGAGATAGAGCCCGAAGGGGATGTCGTTGATTGGCACTCAAGCCCGTTCCACGACGACGCCTACATTAACCGGAAATCTCGCGGGTAATGCCGCTTCGAGCCGAAGTCACTCTCGAGGCAGGGACAAGAACGGCCGTTTTTCCCTTTACGACGTTCACGGTTAAGCTCGTCCGAGAAATATTTATTAGGCATTAAACGTCGCGTCTGTCGTTGACTAAACACGAAGACACATCGCGAATTTGTCTCGATGAAGAGTCGTATTTTTCTAACGAGAGATTCGGTTAGCGAGAGTGCGTTATCCGCAATCCTTGACTCTTAACCATTAGTCCCTAATCCGTAATCCGTAGTCCATAATCTATAATCCGTTATCGTTATCGTTATCGTTCTAATGAAGTCAATATGAGATCGATACGCGTCTTCGGTATCTGCTTCGACTTGTTCCTACGCCAACAATAAGTCGTTCATGTTCCGCCATGTCACCTTTTCATTATTCTTATATTTCTTCGATGCGTATCAAGTTTAAGTATTTCATTGCTGTATCGTGTATTTTGTTCTTTGGATATTTGTAATTATAGAAAACATTTTTTGTCATTTTGTGGTGAAAAAAGCATTTTTTGCAGATTTATCAAACTTCGCAGAGTTTACCATGTGTTTGGTAGACATGACGTGCATACGACACTTGGCGAAAAATAGCTTGGCACTGAACGTGTTAAGGAATTTTTTTGAACGGAATGGAACGTACAAAATGTACAACGAGCATGAGTTGATTTTTTACTTCCTTCGGTTATTGTCGAAAGTTCTTTGTTCGTCGATGTAGTATGTGACTATGCTAAAATTCACACTGTCGATCAATGTCTCGCAGTGCTGTACGACGGTTCTATCGTATCGCATCAGGTAATGGATTTCAGGGTTTTAACGAAATCGCCTTTTGGAAGAACTTAGTGACGACTTTAACGATCGTTTTGACACTCGATTCGAATTCAATTCTTCTTTTGTTTATCTTTTTCTGTTTGTCAGCCGCAATTAAAGGCGCCAATAGGAAAGTCTCATTAACGTCCTGGAATATTTCGCGGTATTCAAACTCGAAAGGGAGGTCGTGCTTGTTTGAACGGGACGTGAGTGCTTCCAAAGTTCAACTCTGATTACGAAGGCGTGGAAAATGACCTGGTTAGATTTCGATATAGCCATTCGTTTTAATCCGAGTTCGGTAGATTTTTATGTTGTATGAAGCCAGTTACCATCGCGATACGGCGAAAAATGAACGATACACCTTGCGACGTATAAAAAATTTCAAATTGGATTTATTGTTTGTTCTACGTGTACAGTAATAATAATAATTATTATTATAATTAAAGAAATCATAAGCGAATAAACAAAGCTAAGGGTAATAATAATTCTCGCTTTCATAAGCGAGTTTGTCTATTTTGTTAATTTGAATGTATCTCTTTAAGATTTCACAATTTTAAATAAGCGAGATTAAAATTTATGATCTCAATTTATTTTATTTTAGTAGATACTTTTTTCATGTATCTTAATTTACGCGAAAATGACTGTTTCGACAGTTCGAGGTTTGACTTTGGATGTTATCGCTGCGTTACAATATTCATGTTTTTTTATTACAATACCCTTACTTACTTCTAAAGTAAAGAATTTTAGCGATTCAAACAGCAGAATATAACGAACAAGTTAGCAGCGAGTAAAATATAGACTTACATCGAGAATTGTCAAGAATCTCAATGAACTATGCAAAACATTTAGTTATTTGTAGAGTAATAAAGTAATATAAACTTAGCTTTTTTTTAATTTTCTGTTTTACATCAATTCAACGTAAAATGCAGATAAAAACGATACTGAATATCTTGTAAAATGAAACCAATCGAGTATATCTAATAAAGTGACTTATCAGCAGTTTATAATTTCTATGCAACGTATGTAATCGTTAATAAAAAACGCCATCGAACGTCCACCAATTTTTGTATTCTACAAATTTTTCTTCTGTCGCGTGATATTACATTAGGACATTGAATAAGTTATTGCTGTTTTTTAAAATAAATGATTTATTTACAGTATTTATTAACAAAATATTTTAGTCAAAGTATTGTCCATCACTAGCCGCCATTTTTTCTCCTATTTCTGGTATCGTATGGCAAAGTTAATTTTTCCCTTCGTTGTGCAATATTTCGACACGGAAACGCTTTTCTGACAAATAGTAAAACTGTCGTCCTGGCTTGGATGGTGCAAGTATTCTCCAGGCACGTTGAATCGTTCGAAAATTGAAAGCTGCATAAGAATTGGACGTCTCCGTTAGAAAAGCTAATGGTCTTTCTCGTTTCACAGGAGATACGAAAAATGCCCAGCTGTTTTTGTTACGGTGCATTTAACTCGCATCTACTCGATTTCCAAATGCTTTTCCATGTAAGTCGTTGTTGTCGCGGCAGATGTTACATTGGAAACGAGCCGTAGCGAGTTCTCAAGTATCGCGGCAAATAAATTTCCAAGGACAAACTGTATGTTTTGCATATCCGCGCTCCTTGTGTTCTTCGTTTCTTTTACTCGGAAAATTATAACGAAACGGTTAACTATTTACATTCTATTTTTACGAAGTAATAAAGTACATCGAACCATCCGATAATTATTTACAAATTTACGAGTTTTATCGAAATATTATTAATTCCTTACAGTCGAAATAATACGTACGCACATTGATTATCAATGATCAAAATCACCAATTGTCGCTTAGCATCGGTCCTAAATCCGTCTTAAAATAAATAAATATTTTTCTCTCTACACCAGATCTTCGAAATGATTTGACAAGATAATTAAGAAAGCAATCTTGCGAATAAAAACATATTTATACGATAAATTCTAGGGAGTTTCGGATGAACGATAATAATTTCGTTCGATTGAAAGACTACGACAAGGTTAAACAATAACAAACGATAAAATCCAAGCCCAGTAATCCGACGTCTCAACAAGTTAGAAAAGAGCCTATTTGTTTCTCGATTCACGTACGAAGTGGCAAGAGGCGATAAAAATTCGCAGCTCGATCGAGGGACGATCATTTCGCTCGAACGTTAGCCTCGACCGAGAAAAGACGAACGAAAGGAACGAAGTACGAGTACGGACGAATGTACACGCGTTTTGTTACTTCTTACGCATCGAGACGCGCGTCCAAGCTTGATAACTGGCGTAGAATCGTAGAGTCGCGGTGGAATCAGGGGCGCGCCCATAAGGTTCTAAGGATTCAGGTCGATGCTGTTCTGGGGCTTCGCCAACACGTGTTCTGGCATCTCTCTTGGAATGTCTCCGGGCACCGTTCAGTGTCCTACGGCAGAGCGACACGACTCGCTCGTACACCCTTAAGTCATTCGATACTCTTCGGGAAAAACTTGCGAGACGTTCGAGAACGACAACTTTTTAACTCATCGCACCAATTTCTTCGTATCGAGCCAAGAATTTTTTCCTTCCTGTTTTTCCACTCGTTGGTCTTCTCCTTCTTCTTCGGCGCCTCGGTCAAGACCGGGAGCTATTTTGTTTTTTCGTGATTTTGAAAATTTGTCCAGAAAGAGAGAGAGAGAAAGACGAAAGATGGCTCGATTAATTGGTCGAAGCGTTCGGTGATGCTAGGCTCCATTTGGGTTATTCTATTTATTTTTGTTAGTATCTAGCGCGCCTTCGTCGAAGAACGAATTGGAGACGCCATCGTTCAGTCGAAATTCGAAAGGCGTTCGAATCGTTTTCGTCATGGCATCCTCCTTCGCGTGGTTTTCTTTCGAGCTAGAAACGCATCAAGACGAAAAAGCTACTTGGATTTTCGTAACTTTGAAAATTCATCGTGACAGACGAAAGATGGATTCATTAACACGTTGACTGCCGCACACATTTTACGTGGTTTGCCCAGGACGCCAACGTGAATTTTCTATGATGCGATGCGTATTACGTTGAAATATTATTTACAGCAGATAAGTTGAGTTGTTTAATCATGTTTAATGCGCTTTTCGTGGTGAGGGTCACCGGTGTTATGACACCCTTTCGAAACGCCTGGAAACACCTTGTCACGATTCCTCTGCTGATCACAGACGTACAATCGCATCGAAACACTTTTTCCTTCTGTTAAGCGCTCTCTCGATAACGCATCCATCAACGTACATCGGGCAGATAACGCCTCGCAATTTCCTGATAATGGATTTACGAGGAACGAAGCGTCCCGATAATCGATTAGAGCGCGCACGTAACGCGTTACAGTTTTTTTGAAGGCGATGCATTATCGACGATTCCTCGAAGAGGGTTCGATGTGCTGCGTCAACGTCGTTCGAAACGCGTTTGCATTCTTCGACGCGCACCGCTCTCAAAATGATGATCAGCTGGTCGAACGGTCGCTGTGGATACAAATGGATGTGCGACATGGCCAAAATGTATGACAGAAAGAGAGAGAGAGAGAGAGAGAGAGAGAGAGAGAAATAGAGAAAAGTGCATAACCCCTCGAATCATTTCGATCGACAAGATGGCGATCAGCCGATCGATCGATCATTAAAATCGTTAACGATGCTCGAAAGGAAATTAGTTCGACCCTAGGAAAGAGTTTGTATGTAGTCCAACAACGGTGACAAAACGACGAAAGAAAAAAAGGAAAAGAATTTCAAAGGCCGAGCATCGTGCGAAAGCAAGTACGCGTCGCACAGTGAACACGCGAGGGAGTGCGGGAGACCTTCCGAGCATGTCTGGACAAAAGGGAAAGGAGAAAGACCGAGAGGGAAGAGGGGGTTACAATGCACAAAGTGCAACATGGTCGAAGCTCGAGAGCGAGGCTCGTCTCGACCGTGACACCTGCGGGAGAGAGAGAAAGAGAGAGACATCGTTTTTCCTCTTTTTCTTTCGTCGAGGCCTTCCTACCATCCATCCTACCATCCTTCCATCCATCCTTCCTTCCACCTTGCGGCTGAGGCACACACGGTCCCTCACAATTGATGCCAGTTAGCGGCATCGCAAGCGGAGGTAGCCAGACGTACCCACAGACGTCCCTGCGAAACGTAAACGCCGGAGGGAGGCTCAAGGTCTCAATGACTCGCTCGCACCGTCTCTCCACTCGCTTTCGACATTTTCCTAGCGAATACCTCCGCGACCCGATCATTATTGGTGGATCGTCATGCTACTGACTCCTTCATGGTTTTCGGTGACTCGCGGTTCGTGATGCGAGTCTGGAACTCTCCGGTGCGACTCGTCCTTCCTTCGTCTTGCGAAAGTTGTCGTCGGTTGTGTAGATGTAATGCGAAATTATCGTGCTAATAAGGACGATGATGATACCTTTGTTCGTCGGCTCTTCTTGCGGGTTTCGCAGTCTTTCTTCTTGTTATTTTCTTTTTCGCGATTCGTCTGTCGAAGTTCTTAACGTCGATGAGCAACGAAAAGGTCGAAAGCAAGATGGAACTTTCAACGAGAGGTTTTAGTGTTTTAATCGGTTGTGACGTGTTAACTCGTTGTTGGCAGTTGATGGGATTTAAGGGCGAATTATCGTGTTACTCGCAGTGTTTCAGACAATTGCGACGAGTCAATTCGTCGTTAGCAGTTGACGGGATTTAACGGCGAATTATCATGCTATTTGTAGAGTTTTCAGATAGTTGCAACGAGTTGACTCGTTGTTGACAGTTGATGGGATTTAATGGCTATTTGTAGAGTTTTCAGATAGTTGCATCGAGTTAATTCGTTGTTAATAGTTGATGGATTAAGAGAGAAATATCGTGTCACTCGTTGAGTTTTTATTAAGTTGTTCGGAACGTAATTTCATTTTTTCCCAGTAGTTTTTCATGAAGACAACATAAAAAACAAGACAAAAAATTTAAAAAACAAGATCTTTTGCTTAAAAAACGATAGTTGCGCCGAGTTAACTCTCCGAAAAATCCTCTCTTCGATCGGAAACTTGTTCAACTTCAAAGCCGAATTAACGAAACTTGCGGAGACGAGCGGAAGCCGCAAGGCGTGAAACCGTGGCGAATATTTCCAAGGTCGCCGTGTCGAAAGACGCGCGTAATCGACTTCTTTTTTATCTCCGCCTTGTACTAATCCATCGGAGACGTTACAAATCGTTGCAAATCGATAGTGAAATTGTGGAAATGCGCTCGTAGCGCACGCGAGTTCCAAACGCTGACTGTGAACGGGTTCATCGAACGCTCGCGCACGGTCTGCACGGATAAAAAATTGGTCGTTCACTCATACACGTACGGCGTCCTGTGCTTCCAAGACGACGTGCGTGCACAGAGCCGAGAATACGTTCGATTCGCACAGCCGACATTCGGAAGTCCTTCGACCGACTGATCGAATCGAAGTGGACAGAAACTATACGCTTGGATCGGTGTTCATCTCCGTTTTCTTTTCGATTTCCGGCTCCTTTGAATATCGCGAAGAAAGGAAAAGGATCTTAGTAGGGGAAATGCGTCGCCTTACGCGTCCATGGAACTGAAACGCTTTCGATTCGCACAATCGACGTTGGAAAGACCCTCAACTGACTGTTTGAATCGAAGTCGGCAGAAACTGTACGAAATTTCGATCAGTAAGTGATCTCCATTTCCGGCTTCTTTTTTGAATGTTGAGAAAAAAGGAAAAAGATCATAATACGATAAACTCATCCGACCTTGTTCACCAAGTCGAAAGTGTCGAGAACGTTTCGCTTCGTCGTGCGTGAAACTGAATCAACTACGAGCAACATTGAAATATCAAAAAACGCGTGAATTCGTTTCCCGATCGTTTCGTATCATCGTAGAGTTAATATCGACTGATTTTATTTTTCGAACAGATCGCAAACGCGCTCTGCGAGTTGCGCAACTCGTCGTCGTAGCATCGTCGGCCGATACTTCTGTTTATCCTCGAGATAAAGACTCGTCTCATGAGCTCGAGGCGATAAGAAACGCGACTTTTCGTTAGTTAATTTCTTAGCTCGTTTCTTTGGCGAATGACGCGGTAAAGGCGTGTAATTTTTATCAAATAAAATAAAATTCTCTTTTTTAAGACACGTCCTTTCATAAATAATACCACGCAAATAAAAATTAATTTTTCGCAAAGTATCGAAAAGATTTGTCAGTTCGCGAAGGAAGACAAAATCTTTCGTTATCGACTATCGTAAAATTTCCCAATATTAATACTAATTAGGACGATAGTGGATTTTTAAAAATACGATAAAGATTGTTGTCACGATATACGTGTATTTCTCGGCGAAATAAATCACATTCCACTAAATAAAAAGTCTATTAATAAAGATCGTTGCTGCGTAATCGTCAATAGATTCAGTGCGTGTTAAAAACGAGATTCTCCGTTTTTCATCTATAAATTATCGTGACATCTCCTTGAAACGGTATCGTTGCGTTGAAGATTTAGCAATCTTAATCGTAAACGCGATCTTATTTTCGATCGAAGAAATAAAAGAAACAAAGGTCACATCCGCGTACTTCTTCAGAAACGACGAAATAGTTCCTGCGAGTCATTTTTATTCCCTGTTATTCCTCGCGTCCAAACAAAGTCTCTCCTTCCTCTCATCGCGTTATTTTTCGAGCGTGAATCCGACTGACCGTTTGCCCGATCGACAAAAATGGATTACCACGAGATAAAGCGAAAAATGTCGCGTCACCCTTCTTTAAAAACGTTCTTATAAACGGAGTTCGCGCGAGCGATCGAAAAATAAATCTGTGCCGCACAACGAGGCATCGTGGAACGTCGTTAACAACGATCGCGAAATTTTCGCTTCGTCGTTGCAACGCTCGTCGCTTCGTCGACTGTTTCGAGAAAGGGTTCGATTTTTTCCTCCTTGTGTGTCGCTCCGTCAAGCTTAATCGACCTTAACCGTATTAGCGCCACTCCGTTCGGATATCGTTGAAGTGTTACAGCGCTCTACTGTATCGACCATATTGCGAAATTATTTTTAATAATTTCTTAATAATCAACCTTCAATCGATGTATAATTATAATTTAATAGTTGTTCTTAAATTTAAGGTATAGATAATTTCACGTACTTCGAACTTGCTGCAGACTTGACCAAACCATTTGAAGAAAGTATCGAAACTATTGGTTTGGTAAGGCAGTAATTTCTGTTTTTATCGTGAAGTAAAACTCGATTTTTCGTTCAAGGAACGAACTTAATCAATTATACATTTTCCATTATGTTCGACGTGACCTTTTTGGCAACTTCATGATTCATAATCGTCACACCGGCAGGAGTCCTTCAAACAGAAAACAATGCGATTTATTTGTGAATACCTAAATTACTTTCTTGCCAGCCCAGTATTTCGAATAAATAAGAAATCTTTGCCACGAGAGGACCGAAGTGCAATCGCGCTGCTTTGGCACTTTTCCTAGCGCCAATAGGATTAAAATCGATGAGTTTTCTTATTCCTCGCGCTTAACACTTTGCACATTGATCACGGCACATTGATCGTATCGCCGTTAGGCTGGCGCCGGCGAATGTCACGCAGGTTCTACTAATTTTAATAGAATTTTAATAGTGATGTAAGATTTTAACAGAAGACGATCTGGCAAATTGGGAAAGAAGAACAGCGAAACCAATTGTTTCTCTAAAAATAGCACATAGCTACATATATTAATATATATATGTTAAATATATATGTATTAAAAAATATATATATATTAAACTCATAAATATAATATAAATATGTATAAAAACTTTGTAATAATAAGATAGCATCACCACTAGCGAAGAGAAGTCACGCGTACGTACAAGCGGCCCGCAAAGTGTCAACAACTAGCAAAGTAGAATCGTCGAACGTTTGTCAGCAGCACGTCGATTGATCGAGGCAGAGAGGGAGGTCAAAAATTTTTTTTGTTGGAATCGCGTCGATGAAGCGCCGACCACTCGAAGGTATCTGGGTCATTCCTAGAAATTCGATATTTCGAGATGAGTTTCGCTTCTATTCGCCTTTTGGCCGTGACGCGCCCCGAAAAAAAAAACGGTCGCGTTCGAGAGCTCGTCGAATGTGTCTCGAATTTCTCCTCTTCGATGAAATTTACATTTTCTGAAGGGTCGAGTTCGATTTTCCAAGGGCGCGTGTTCGACGCGACTCTCGCGTTTTCGTCGATCTCGCGACGCACGATTTGAACTCGCGCCTCGTCGAAATCTCAAACCTCCCTCCCTTCTTCTTTTTCTTCTTTACTTTCCCTCGTTATTACTCGGCCGTGTCTCGTGGAAAATCGTAAACCGTCGAGTCTCGCGATAAGATAATGATACACCGACGTACGTGTGCTCGTCGTCGTTGTTGAACAACGTAACAGCCGTTACAATCTCGTCCTAACGACTCTTGAAATTCGTCGACTAGGCCATTTACGCGGCTTGACCTTGCACTTTGCCTGGTTCCTCCTCGGGAAACTACCCCGGAGGCGTTCGAAAGTACGCGATCTCACTACCATCGTTTCTGCCTTTACGCGAAGTCAAAATACAAATCTCATGGAAGATCGAATCGTTTCGAACCTGACGAATTCGTCGGGAAAGGAAAAGAAACGTCTTCGTCCTGACGATTTCCAGATTTTTCTCGTCGCATCGACGTGAGCTCCGTACACTCGTGGATTTATCCCCCTCGTGGCGGGAAATATCGAATACATATTCGTGCAATATTAAAAACCGTCTTAAATTCTGGATGAACGCGTATTCGATATTTCGTTTCAAGGTTCTTTTTATTATTCGACGAATATATATTAGGTCGTCAAGGATGAAATTTGTAGAATTTGTATGTATTTTCTATAAATTTCATCCTTGACGACCTGATATTTTGACACTTATCCAATCAAATAAGGAGATTTCCCTGCTGTACGGTTCGCCGTGACGCGCGCGATTATGTTAACGCTTTGCCGGCCGCATATCTATCGTATCGCCGTTAGCTTGGCGCCGGCGAGTGTCGCGCAGACTTTAGTAATTTTAATTGAATTTTAATAGCAATGTAAGATTTTAACGAAAGACGAACTGATAAATTGAGAAAGAAGAACAGTGAAACCAATTGTTTCTCTACAAAAATTAGGTTGTTCGGAAAGTAATTTCGTTTTTTTTGTATGAAAATGAAAGACGATGGCGTTTCAAATGATCACGAACGGTCGACTTCGAATCCGAAAAAACGAAATTACTTTCCAAACAACCTAATAGCATCAATATGTAGTCCTATAAAAATTTTTTAACGATAAAATAGTATCACCGTTGAGCGAAGAGAAGTCACGCGTACGTGACAGCGGCCGGCAGTGTTAAAAACCGTTTCAAAGTCTGAACTAACGCGTGTTCGATATTTCGTGTCAAGGTTCTTTTTATTATTCGACGAATATATAATAATATTTAACACTTAACCAACCGAATAGTTCTCTGTGACGCGCGCTCTACTGTAGATCCCTTCTTTATCAACCGCAAAGATTTATTCAAAGATTCCAGAGTCGAGCGTAAAATTGTACGTTTTACGAGAGTTGAGCGTTTCGAGTTTTCGTCTTTCGTCTTTCATAGGACTCCTACCGGATCGACACCGGAATTAATTTCTCCTTTTCCGAGTGTGGCGATCGATGCGTCGAGGAAGAACGCTTTCGAACGAAGCCGTATCTCGAGCGTGTCGCAAACGAGCGTGCGTCAACGCGATTCGGATTATTTCTCGAACGAAAGGAACGATAACACGCGCTGTCTTACGAAATACGCGATATCGATTCGACCACGACGCGCCGAAACGGAAGGAAAGAAAAGAGCGTTTTGCACTTATCGAAACCACGAGGGACGTCGCGTGTCTTTCAGGTTCTACGTACGCAATTTCGGATTTCTTGCCTCTCTTTCGTAGAGGAAGGACGCACGGAGTGACACGTGTCCGCCATCCTTGTACAAAAGCGTCTAGGATCTCTGCCAACGATCGAGTCGTTCACTGCACAAATCGATAAACTCCACTTTTTGAAATGTCTTAAATTTAAGTGTCAAAGTATTTGGCTCAGTCGTAGCTTTTTATATTTATAATAAATTTCCCAAATAACAAAGATTGATACTATTGAACGACAACATTTTGTTGGCCATTGAATAATAAATGATTTATTTCAGAATCTATTTCGATTAACTTCGTACTGTAATGTAAATCGTTACGATAATGTAATTCAAATACAGCAACGAGTGGTCAGTGGCAACGATAAATTGTTTGGCAATGTTTCGTAAGAAATAAAGTAAAATTATTGAAAGAAATTATTTCGTCACTTTTCTTTGCTTTTCGTTTTATGAAGTTAAACGATTTGTGCAGTGAACTGCTCAATTATTGGTCGATATCGCGTGGACATGGCTTCGCATAGATCTAAGATCATTAAAAGCCTTCTATTATATAAATTGCCGGAGGTCGAATTATCGTTTCTCTTGTTCTTCCGACTTCGAAACTTCTCTCTCCGATCGATTCGAACCGACGCAAAATTCGACACGTTGCATAATCGTCCCTTGTCCTCCATCATTCGCTCAAAGGACGAATTTTCGAAGAATTATTCTCGTACGCATTTTGGCATTGCGCTTTCGCGTGTTTGTTCAACCGGTGCGTTTCGCGTAAAAACCAAGACGATACGATAAAGAAATATCGTTACCTCGATAGTTGAGAAACGCATCAAGGAACGCGATAACATTCCCAGTTTGAGTATCCTTGCGTGGCGTCTTCGTTAACACTAGATTGCCCGAGATTTAATATATACCGATATTGCCTAAAAGAAGTCAAAATGACTGCTTCGTGAAAGAATAACTAATTCATAAAAAACATTTAAAATTAATTTTTAATGTTATTTTATATTATTTAAAGTCACATAATATGTTATTAGTAAA
>JAITYT010001376.1:680448-695220 GCA_025433975.1 Liostenogaster flavolineata
AAAAGTAAGAAGAAGGACTAAAACTGTTGTCTAGTATCTAGGCAATAGATCTAATATCACCCCAACGATTAATATCGTCATTTCTTCTGTCCAGAGCAAAGCAGAAGAGACGACTTGGAGGCACTGGGTCACATGTTCATGTATTTCCTGCGCGGTAGTCTGCCTTGGCAAGGTCTAAAGGCGGACACGCTGAAGGAACGATACCAGAAGATCGGCGACACGAAGCGCACGACGCCGATCGAGGTGCTCTGCGACGGCCACCCGGAGGAGATGGCGACGTATTTGCGATACGTGCGCAGGCTGGACTTCTTTGAGACGCCTGACTACGAATACTTGAGGAAGCTCTTCCACGATCTCTATGAAAGACGGGGTTTCGTCACCGATGGCGAGTTCGATTGGACCGGCAAGACGATGGTGCGTGTCGAGGAATGATCTTCGTCTCTCCTCTCACCCGAATTTCTTTCTTTTCTTCCTTCTCCTCCTGCCGGACCCAATATCTCTCTCTCTCTCTCCCTCTCTCTCCTCTCTCTACCTCCTCTCTCTTTCTCTACCTCCTCTCTTCTTCGTGCACGTACAGCACGAAGAGAGAAGAACGACAATCATCGAAGGATAACCGAGCGTGACACGTCCCATAGACCGACGATGTGTTGATACACATGTCCAAGATGAGTTAGCAATCGTTAAACCGGCAGTTGTAACGCATGCCTTCGTACTTAAAATGATTCGATAATGTAACGCGAGGTGCTCGCGCGTGATGTCACGAGATATCGTTTAAAGGATGTACTTATATGTTGCAAATTATTAAAAAAAGAGACGTAGTAATCCAAATTTATGTACAGGCGTGAAATCAATTTTTTTTTGAAATTCCACGTTGTATAATTACGAGGCTTCGATACATCTCTAAGTTACGATTGCTGGTTTGTACGAACAGACGTCTTATTTTTTTTCTTCTTTGTATTCGTTTTATCTTGATTATCGAAACGAGGATGAGAACGGTTCAACGCACCCGTCACGACGTTGGCATTATCACGATCGTTGCGTTTGGTTCAACAATTATTTTCTCTTTTGTTTGATCCAGTACAGATGTAGAACGAAAGATACGTGTATTCTTGCGTGATTAAATTAAAGACCGAAATCGAAATATTATTTTGACTACCTGTAAAAGGAACGAGACCTCTGGCTATTCGTCTGAGGTATTCCGCGCGCGTCGAGAAAAACAACCGCGGGTCTTTCGATGTAAGTATAATAAAGGACGTAGAGTAAACGAGAAATGTACGATGTTCCTTATTTTTCGAAGCCGTTGCTATTATGGCGATCTCGGTTCATTGATTTTTAACATTTGCATGCTGCCCCCAATGCACTATCTCTAGCCATCCAACTTCGATCAACTCAGGGCTTTAAGGCTGGCAGCGCCGTCTCACATCCAGAAAAACAAATCAGATAAGGTTGGTGACGGCACAGCACTGTGGTTGGGTAACCGTAATAATTCCGTATGAATTTCTCTCTAGCTAGAATCCTGTTCGAGGATCCTATGTCCGGAGTCATTTAGTACTCCGGATGTACGCTTCTAAACATATCAAAAACAAAGGACAGAAACTTGCAACGCCTTATCGATCTATACATAATACGTAGTTATAAATACACATTATATAATACTTTCGAATAATCGTAAGATGTTTCATTCGACGTGTTAACTCGAAATTTTCTCTATCTCTTAAAGACGAATCGCATTTTTTATATAATACATTTCTGTATATTTTCATTGAATTTTTTCCGTTAAATCGTTTTACGGTAATACGTAATTAGCGTTGCGTCGATGGTATGACGCTCTGTGCCTGCGTTGCTTTATTATCGTTCAACACGTTAAATGTCACGCCGGTTCAGAAGACGTTAGACCTTCCGTTCGCGCCCCGCCGGTCCTCACTTGCATACTGATTGTGAGACTAATGATTTCGTTTAGGAGACATTGATTTTTGTTCAGTCAACTTTTAAGAAAAAAGAATATATTATAATCAATAATCGAGTCTGGACTTGAACGAAACGTCGAGCAAAAGAGGTTGGGCACTTAACGTGATAACGTTGATATTATTGATATTTGATAAATCGTACCTTTCGAACATCAAACCTTTCGTTGTACATGTTGTAGCGTTATCCGAAATTTACTCCCTTCTATTATAGAACATTATATGTGTGGCATGAAAATTTCTAATCAAATACTTTCTTTCATTGTATCTAAGAAGAGCCGCAAGATCCTTTAGTAGTATTAATGTGTTTCGACCACTTCTTCCTGAGCTCAAGTATGTTATAAGAACGATGATACGTTCCCCTCGAAATACAGTAACAACCACTTCGTAATTTTGTCGATAAATCGTAAGATTTTCTCTCATCTAATGTATTTCATTTTTCATTTTAGTCTACGCCAGTTGGATCGTTGCAAACCGGACACGAAATCATCGTATCGCCGAATCGCGATCGACATCCTACCACGTATAAGGTACGTTTTACTTATTTTGTTATTCTTGGTTTAAGCATGGATATTCGTAGCCCGGGTGTTTGTAAACGAGCGATCGCATGTATATGAATTTTACCATTAACAACGATCTGACGTGAGATAATTCTTTTGAAAATGCAAACTAAGTGCACGATATTCGCGAAGGGAACTTCGTTGTTATATACTTTGATAGAAACTGAGATATCCGTGAAACATTTTTTAAATGATCTTTTCTTCTCTGCATAACACGACAATGATGGGGTAAATGCGTAGGAATGCGATGATTTTGAGGAGGACGTAGTCCTTATGTTGGATGAGGTTCGTGTGGAGTTGCAAGGCCACTATGTAAGCCACTTTCGGTCTTAATTCAGTAAAATTATTTCTTCGTGCACGTGTATGACTTTATTTTTATGAAGAAGAAGACGCACCTTAATAATTTATTTTCGACATTGATCGTGAAATTGTTAACATTTATGAAAGGAATACTCACGCGCACGAAGAAAGAAACTTTTAATACGCGTTACTCAGAACCAAAAGCATTACTAGTATTACGTTTGCAGTTGTGATTAGAGTATTCTACTTATTTTACCTATTGCTATTAATAAATGTTATTAAAACGATAGCGCTAATGCGTTACATTAAAGGTATGCATTGGAAATATGTAAGATCAAATTTATTTAATTTTATTTATGTATAAAACGCATAAGTACGTATCACCCACATCCATTTAGAATACAATTCCATTTATCTGAACACGTCTGAACACGAGATACGTAGATTAATAGAAAACTGTTTGAACAGCAAAATCGCTAAGGTCTTTGATCGTTGTACACCGCGCATTATGTACTTATGGCGAAGTTCGTTCAAGTGCAATTTTTTAATTCGTAGAGTACATCGTTGTCAAAATTTCTCACAATATTTACAAGCTTATGAGGTAGAGGTTCGCTAGTTCTTTGTGTCTCGTTGGTCTCGGCAAGAAAATTTAACGTCCGGAAAATGGAATCCAAACGTGTGCGAACGTCATTACATAAACGATACGGTATTATTAATCGATATGAATAACTGATCGGATTTGTTCATATAAATGGATTACGATGAAGTAGAATTTCGCTATACATTTATAATTATTCGTTGGTTTGTGAGAGACGTAGTGACATATCGCAAAATACGATCGTTTATCTTTTCGCAGCATGCGTTTTTATGTTTTTACATCCATCAGATATGTAAATAGATCTATTAGCTTCCAAGATATTCCATTAAAATTGTGTTTCGTTGACTTCTAACGAGATGAAAGTTGTCATTCTGGTTTAATCGTAAGGAGGTCTTAACGTTTCTTTACGTAAAGCATCACGACGATCTACCAATTATTAAGTTCGTTATTTTTTAAATTCATTGTTAGTTTGCATAGAAATATAATCACGCAATTGATCCTTTATCAACTACAATACCACTTTTTTTAACGGATCGCCTAACGCGTTGCAAATTGCGACATTGTCGTACTTGTGTTCCTTCAGGACGCGGCAGGTGGAGGGGTGGGAGGCGGGGGCGTTAGGGGGGTGGGAGCCACGTGGCCAGACACAGTGAAGCAATCAGGAGCTGGTGGTACATTGACACCTGCTGATAGGCACGGTTCGGTTCAGGTGAGTTGACCTATATTCCCCTAACCTTCGAATCTTAACCTTTTGGTATGCTATCCTTCTTTCTATGGTCCTCCTTCGTCGCTTTCTCAAAACTGCGTGCATCCTATTGTGTAGATATCGATGTGTTCATATACTCGATAAAATGTTCGTGTCTTATGATTTCTTTCGTGAAAAACTTCGCATTTCTTTTTATACGAACAAAAACGATAAAATAAAATGTACGTCCGTCTTGTGAGTTGTTCTCACTGTTACTAAATTCTTCTATTTAATATGAAAGCGATTCTTTTAAGAAGTGCGATTTTCTACGTTTATCTCGTCTCGTGTTTTAACATTAATGTACACTTCCAATCACTTATATTTTAAAATTTTAAAGCCAAGCTTGATTATATTATTTCTAAGTGTGTTAATGTAAAAAAGATCAAATGCGACGATAATTCCTGGTTAACCATTCCTTTTATTTTCACCCTTCATTTCCTTGGTATCGCGAGCAATGTGCCAATGTGCCAAAGATATATTATTCACTTTATTTCTAGACAAAGCAACAATGGACTATGGTCAGTTAGAAGTCTGTGCGATTTGGTTTGTTGCTGCATGTTGTCCATGTTAATGACTTATTTTTTATTACATAAAACACTAATCTGGTATTGCTATAACAATTTTACCTCTTACTATTCCGAATATCGAGTACAGTTTTATAAATAGGTTATGTATTTAACTTCAAATGGTATCAAATTAATGAACTGTATTTTTCTCTAGGGTATTGCTTTTTTCACCCTAATTACTTATATATAAAACTATAGCGCTTTTTTACAAGTTTTATACTCTGCAAGTAAAAATTTATACAGCAAGTAAACATTTCGTATAGATCGTATATCTTTGCTTTTCATTGTGTAACATTATCTTTTTTAAATTCTTAGTTCTGAATTCATTATTTTACCGTAGGCACATTTCGAAATCGATGTATAAAAATCACACCTTTTTAAATATTAATTCGTCATAGCAGATCCGGGTAACTGAGTGAATGTCATTTCCTCTCTGTTGTCTTCTTTGTTACTTCCACTTATACCGTGCGATGTATGCGCACAAACGGAAAGAACGATAACATTGTGTATGTAATGAGATTGCAGAGTCAGAAAAAGCGAAAAGCTGTTCGTAGCGATTCCGCTTACAACATAAAGGGGAAGCACGTAATTGCCCGGATCTGCTTAATAGCGTTTAAAAACACTCTTCAGTGAGATCTTAAAACCCTTAAATATTTCTACATTATGAAAGTTGACTAATCATGACAATACGAAATACTCGCAGGTTGTTTCTTCGACGAATGGAGAGTTGGCTAATGATGATCCAACTGCAGGGCACTCTAACACACCAATTACAGCACCTCAGGAAGTCGACATGATTGATGAGACCAAGTTAGTATTATATTCGAATATCATTTTTGAATTTATTTAATGCTACGAGTATTCGTGTTGAACAAATAATTTTAATGTACGATTTAAAGAAATACTCAAAAGATACTTTACACGTTTAAGAAAATGTATCCGATGTTATCACGTAGATGTGTAGTTAATATTAACCCCTTGCACTTCGATTTTCCGTATAACTCGCATGATCGATAAACACGATGTGTAATGTTTTCTGAAGCTGTTATCTGGTAAGAACCCCTTGCAATATGACGTCACCTCATAAATCGTCTCTGACATGACAATTCATACAATCAATAAAATAAATTCAAGAGAAACAGTTCCTTTCTTTCCTTTAAAAAAAAAAAAATGGTTTGAAACGATGTGTATATTCATAGAAGTTTTTCATTGTACACTTCTCAACATGGTGATGTTTCTTATCATATTTTCAAAGTGTTATGATTCTTAAAGTGTTATGGGTTAATATTTGTCACGTTCTACTAATTTTGAGAAAAAAATAAATAATAATTTTGTATCAAAGTAAATGAAAACTTTGCCAAAATAGTATGCACGGTAAATACTGGACTTGGATATGTTAGAATGGGCATATATATATATGTTTAATTTGCATATAAATATGTGTATATACAGAATAATTACATCGTATAATTTTTACGTGAAGGAATATTTATAATAGTCATCACACACTATTTCAATGTATCTACAATATATTTTTTATTCGAATTCATTTTTTTGTACGAAATCGTAATGCGTAAATCATCCTGTATATATAAATATACATATATATATTTGTTAAACGTGGTATATGCATATAATTTTCATATCTATTAACAATAAACAAATATTAGAAATATCTTTTGCATGTTAAAATACGATTTGTCTGTGCCTTTATTTGAAAGCATGTTAACATACTTTTCTAATATTGTATAAAACGTAAGCTACCTTGAGATAAAATTTATTAACAGTTGCACATCTACTGTTTTCAGACAGAAATCATTGCAGGCAGAAAAGTATTGCTCTCGATGTGGAAAACTTACTCTACCAAAATTCTTGCAAGTTCCTACACCTATTCCCAATTCCAGATCTATACTTAACCTTGGCTTGCCACTTCATCTTAATTGGCCCATGCAAGATTTCTTTATCAATAATATAATAACAAAATATAATATTCAGTAATACTTCTATGATTATTTGTTAAACTCGTGGGTAATATTTATAATAAATATAATATCGTGATATAGAACTGAAATTATTTTGTACGCAAATTATATTCAAAATACATTGCGTTTTTCATTTATTTATGACAAATACTAAAACTTAAAGTTCTTACATGTAAAAATATTGTTTAGTAACGCATTAAACGCTACATCGATACCTGTAGATCGGCAATGAACTTTTCTTTTAAGCCGTGCTGAAAAATAAGCTGAATTTTTTATATTTGTGCGATAATAAACTTCATCCTCAGTTATTCGCAATATTCAACGATGTCAATTTCTGAGTAGCAATAATACCACATTCGATCTATCACTTTCTATTTTAAGTTTTATATGAATACCTTTTAAAATAATCGGTAGATATTATTGTTTTACAGAACAACATTATTACAGCCTTTGTGTTAGCGATAGTTCATTAGTTATCCTAATGGTACTTTCCTACTCCGTATTTCACGTTATCTTTTATTTATATTTTGAACGTTGATGCACCATTAAACAGAGAGACAGTCAAAATCTGCATGGCGTTTTAATACATTATAGATAAATATCGTAATCATTTTTGTAAAAGATTAAAAATATTTTTCAACTTTTTATAATTCAAATTATCATTGTCATATTATACACAACATAGACTTTATTAAATTTGATTATTAGCTTTGTAACAAATACTTAGATTATAGAGATTTCTTCTAATCATTTATTTTTGATTCCATCCTTTTTTTTGGTAATATTTGTTACTTTTATTATCTTCCCGTACTTGTCTCATTTTTTTCATTACTCTATGGATATCAGTATCTATATTTTCGCACTTTTTAATAACATTATTTTCCAACTTTATTATCTTTTGCTTTGTGCATCAATCAACTCTCTACTTTTACCACTGTTATTTTTATAGTTTTAGTTTCTCCATTGGTTGCAATTTCTATCTCCAAAAATCTTGTCACTTCTTTCATTTCAACTACTGCTTGATTTTTTATTTCGTTCACTGTTTTTCATTTGACGATAATGCTAGTTTTTTCTTTAAACTGCATTTACTATATAATTTTTTTAATTTTGTTCTATCTTATTTTTCTATATTTAATCTTGTATAATCTATAACGCTGGTTAAATCTTTCTCTTCTTCGTTTCTCTTCATCTTTATGCAATTAATCATAATGTATTAAAATATTCTGCCTTTCCTTTACTTTCTTAGCCGTTAGTAATTTTTCTATTTTTCTAGCGCCCGTTTTCACGATACGTAACATCTACTCGATTGTATTATTATCATTAAATATAATAAAAGATTTTATTGTTAGTTTGTTAAAAGGAATAAATTGATTAATGTAATGTCATTAATCTTATATAATTTATAGTTAATATTCTATTTAAGAAGACAAGTTCGACTTATAATGCTTGAGAATGCTGTATGTTATGCTGCATGTGGGTGTTACGATAAACGATCTTCAAAAGAAGACGATTCTAAGTCCTATTAGTGTTTGCTTTATTTCCAGATGCTGTTGCTTTTTCAAACGGAAGAAGAAAAAAAGTGGAAGACAAAAATGACTGTCTAATACTATCGGTCTTGGGGGGGGCAGTACAGTGCGCGGGTAATAGTGCCGATCCATATAGCAACAGCAAGAATTACCAAGGGCGAAGGTGCTGTTAAAAGAGAAGCTGATCCTGAGAAAGAGGCAGTTGCTCTACTGTGTGCTGAAAGTCGATCCGCTTCACGAGACTCGGTGCTGCGTATCACCGTTACTATTACACCTACACCAATACCGCCACCATTATTTAATTAAATTACTATATAGCTATTATTATTGCTATTATTATTGACTATTATTATTATTAATTATTAATATTATTATTAGTATCATTTTCATCATTATGATTATCTCTACTCTTTTTATTGGAACATTATTATAGTAGTTATTATCGATTATTATTACCATCGTCATTTTCATCATTATTATTATTATGATCATTGTCATCAACATTCATATCATTAGTTATTATTACATTTATCGTTAATGTTGTGATTTGTCACTGCTGACTGAGGACAGCCGAACCATTGGCTTTCTGGTTTTTTAGTACCAGTAATCGGTCATCAACGTGTAGGAGTAAGGAATTGACGTACCGAAGATGAAAGAATGCGTTTGTGCCTACGACACCCTTCTTGTATTGTGAATGGCGCTTTTTAATACACTGTTATAAGAACGTGTTACGATCGTTACTATATGTATTAAATCGTACAGAAATCGAAGTTGAGATATCGTTGTAATCAGATTCCTAAATTCACGAGTGTAGATTAATCCTTATATTGAAATTCAAATTCATATGAAGTCTGATTATCTCGAAAGGCATGAAACTGAAACGATAACACGCATACATCCTACCGCGGTAAGTCCTACATAACACTGAGCAAAGTGAAACAATAAGATTTGTATATAAGCAATTTTTTTAATTTGTTCCTACTGTGATTAAACATAGAAAATAGCACAGTGGACTGAGGATATAAAATAATTACAATATATTGATTCTGTTATTAATCTTCTAGAATATCCTCCATGTCTGGATCTTCCTCTCTGTTATATGAAGTATATAGAGTACAATATCTGATATGCTCCAGTGGGATTTTCTAATTAATAGTTATCTTTTTGTTTTCACTATGCAAATTAAAGTGGAAAGTATAAATACATAGTATGTACAAGTATTATTTATCTGCAGTATAAAAATCATACTTAATTATATTTCATACATTGTAACATAAAATCACCAATGGATCATGTGTAACTATGAATATTCTTTCTTTGATGTGTACACTGCCTGCCATTTTTCTAAGTATATATTAATATACCGTAAAATCACAGCACTAAATGTAAATAACACATCGAGGAATGTTTTATCGTTAAGCTACACATAATGTGCATTATGTGCAAAGTATCTCTTCATATGCGTACTCTTGCAAATATTTAATTTTATTTATTCTATATATTCCAGCTTAATTGAAGTTACATTGAATTCTAAATTTGATAATAGCTATAAAAAAGTAACAAGTAATATATACAAATTTAAACATAAAGGAAACTACATTAATTTCGGTTTCATGCCTTCCCAAAAAATATTATATAAAATCTATTGATATATTGTATAATAACTTGAACTTCGCTTTATATAACGTATCGGTGAAGTATGCAAATTTTTGGTTATAATTTTATTATACATAATGACAGCATTATTAGAATAAAAATTAAAACGTTATTGACGTGGTTGATCTGCATTTTTTCGACAGAAAATTCAAAAAATACTTTATTTTTTGAATCTTAAATGTTTTACATGCATTAATGTTATTTTTGAAGAATTCTCTTTTTTTAGAAAATGATACGAGAATAAAGTATCAAGTGTATAACAAAAAGCACCAAAGTATATTTACGATTTACAAAATGTTCGTATAGCTTTGTTCTTAAAATGATGATAATTTTCATTATCTTAGATCGTTGCTTGTCCGAAGTAAATAATTTACTTATTTTATTTGTACGATCAGTGAACACTATATATGCTTACAACAAGAATTAAATACAATTGCAATTGTCAATTGTTGTAATGAACCATACTATCAAGAATTTATATTGCATGGAATTACTTCTATGATATTATAAAAAAAATATTACCAAATGGTATATTGTAAATCCATGCCAATGTTCGTACGATACCTTTCAGCGATGAAGAGATACTTAGTGTGAAAATGTTTGCATGATTGAGTGAGAAGAAAAAAATCTTAGCAGTCTGGTTAACTCAAAAAGCAAGTATCAAGCTTGGGCTGCAATTAGTAAACAATTTTGTTACAAACTTGTAATTCTCCATGCACTTAATGATATATCAATTGTATATAGAATTAGGAAGATTGTATAACTTAAAAGTGGACAATGTTACAAAATGCTAAGAAATATAATAGCTCTTTGCTTAAACTGCGCTCTTATTCTATAATTTATATAACATATAAATCTTTACCAATTATATTATAAAGAATATTAAAACCAATTTATTCAAACGGAAAAAGTATTGTAGATTGAATTATCTTTGTAACTTAATTCTACAATATGTTCGAATTATAATTGTTGATATAATTAATTGTTTCATAATAAATTTTAAACGTTTATAGAATATACTAAATTAAATTAATTGTAATTTCTTTTTATTTAGTGACATTTAATGTAAATTTATTACGGCGCAATTTTTAAGAAAAATATTATACAGCATATTAAACATTCTTTTATTCAATTAAAATGTACGACATATTGCGGTATATAATATGCGCTTTTTTAATATTACCTTTTCCATTATACCTATACTTCACTGTTAAAGGAACGTCTTCGTTTTATATGTATTATATAAATAAAGCGATCGCTATCAAAATTACACTCGTGCATACCAAATTAATAGACTAACGAAAATGTAAAATATTTATTATTTAAATTTGATAATTGAATGCAATTGCAAATTTGTAACAAAATATTTACTTTATCATTATTTATTTTTAGTCTTTTGATTGATTGATTAATCAGCAAAGATATTTTTCTTCTTTCAGAAGTGTATTAAAAATGCAAAGTGATTCATCCGTCGCGCGCGAAGACGGTAAGACTAAACTTTATCGTGTCAGATTGGTCCAAACTTCTACGATACTGATCAAGGATTACGTACCACTCCCGAGCCATAACCACTGTTTAACGTATTGTCAGTTGCCGTTATATATTATAACAAAATAACGATCCGGCACGACAAAACCATTCATGTACTTATAATTACTATACTGCATTATTGGATCGCATACCTTTCGTCGGAACGGAGTCGAATATCTTGAATTAATACGCTTAAACGAAGATCGGAACTAGACTCTTAATTTTTTTGACGACCCTTCTCGCAATCTGTATCCTCCCACTGGACGCACTGAGAGAATTGTTCCTTTTGTAAGCTTGCCAACGCAAGTAACTGTCGAATAATCAGACGTTACATTTATAACAGTAGAAGAAAAAGATGTAAGAATGATTGTCATTGCATGTATGATGTGTGGAAAAAGAACGAGTTTTGAGTTAGTTAAAAGCTTAAGCAAGCCTTCATTTTTGTGACGTTTTATTTTGTAGATGTGATCTCGGAGAAGGGCGCTTTTTTGCGCACACACGTATACACACACACACATTCGACAAAAAACATACATACACGTAGATACGCGTGTGCGCGCGCGCGCACACACACACACACATTTTCCACGTGTGTCGTGGCGAAATATCGCTCACTGAAAATAAAAATAAAACTGCGCTACCTTCGTTTTAGTGATGGAAGTCTCAATGAACGGTTGAGCCTCCGCAATGATTAAGAGAAAAATGAGTCTCGATTTATTGTTATTCTATTTGAGAACGTTAGTACGATTATGTTGCAATCATATTGCAATTTAGCCTGTAGTTTTTTAGGCAATTTTTGAGCGTTACAATTTTTAATATAACACGACTGACTGCTGGTTAAGTATGGTTGTGAGTAAAAACCTCTCTATCGAGCCTCACATTTTTGCTCTTATTTCGTAAACTTGTTCCACCGAAGGGTTATTATATCGTTAAACAGAAATGGGAATAGTTATTATATTCTGCAGATTCTGTTTGAATGCTATTATTTGTATATTTACTGATAGATAAGGACGAAATAGATTCAAAATATCGTATCTAAAAGCATCTTTCTACGTGTTACATTACTATGCGAGATGCTTTACAGTTCATAACTCCGCATTTTGCAGGGAACAAACTATGTAATCGTATCATTACGATATTCATTGTATGAATGTACAGTCAAATGATAAATATGTAACATTGTTTGCATTCGGTATTTTCACATGTAATTTAATATTAATATTTGTAATAGGTCAATGTTACAATTTCATTGATTTGAACGTTTTAATTTTATTATATCGCAGTATTGCAAAAAAACTGTTTTTACCGTTCATTTTTTTTTAATTTAAGCATTTTTAAATTAATCATTATTTCGAAGCATTTGTTCTGTTTCATTTATTGCATATTATTGCGCGAATGTAATCGAGTATGGTAATTGCGATCGTTGAATGTATGTAATATATTCTTTTTTTGCATTATATGATTCACCTATTGAGTAGTTGTCTTTTTCAGATATTTAGAATAATAATTTTTGACATAAATGAGTTATACTTAGTGTCCTCGTGACATTTTTACAAAAAAATTTATGTACCGATTAATGCTCCACTTCGACGCGTATTTAAATAACCATTTGTTTATTTCAAAATAAGTTTATTATAAATTTCTGTAGAGAGCCCACAATGAATCACGACTGTTGTTGTAAAAGTGCCGGTTTATTAATGCTTTTGTACAGTCAAATAAGGAAGCACATTTAATGGTACTATTATGACAAATATAGAAAACTATTCATAAATCACACATGGAAATTAAATAGTTTTATTTTATATGCAGAAAAAAATGCTTGCATCGGTTAATTTATATATATTATTATGACGAATACCGCACGATCATGTTAGATGACTACATCTATAATCGTAACCATGCCAGTAAGAAATCAATGTTCTATAAAATGCAATTGAAAGATATTAAACTGTAGTTGGTATGTGTGTAAATATACAGCAGTGTTGTAGGGTATATTATAGTCTTCGGATGGCTGATTGCAGAAAGAATATAGCTGAATCATAACATCCATAAATTTTTATGGATACATTCTACAGCAAGATTCTTTTCAGATTTTTGTCTCATTTTGATGTATTCTTTTTCTTTTCACTCAACTTTGAACTATATTCAATTAAAATCAACAAATTTATGTACATAGTAATTAAATTGTTGTAATATTATTAACATGACTTCTGAGTTCATGCCTGTAAGCATTATTCGATAAAGGAGAGTAATTTGCATATAAAATCAATTTGCCATTAAATTTATATAGATTAAACCATGAACATTAAATTACATTAGACTTTCGTACTATGAAAGTAATTTTACAAGGAATTTTATCATTTAATTTTCTTAGTAAATAAGATATGTCATTCAGAACAATCCACTTTAAAGAGATAACTCTATTTTAAAGTTTCATTATTCCAATCCAGACATGTATCTCTCTCCTCTATTATATTTTTGTTATATGCATAAGCTGTGATTAATATTTACAAAATATCGATATATTAGTTGCTAAAACTTTATACACACTAATTTACTCGAGTAACCTCATAAGTGATTTTGTTATAAAAACTTAATAGAATATATTCTTTTATGCATATATACGCTAAATATACATACATATATATGTATGTATGCCATATTGTATTTATGCACTTAAGAAATGAGAAAGTTCCCGCAAATTCTTAATATATCTATCTGTCATATTTAACTTTTATATTTTCTATGCGGAAAATAATATTTATATTTAATATTCTTTTCCTTGTTACATTTAAATTATATTTTAAATGAATATCTTAAAGCGAAGAAGTTCTAAAAAAATTGTTAATTATTGGTAAATCTAACATTTTTCAATGATATAAAAAATTATATTTACTTTGTTGAAAAGCATAATTTAAAGTGCGTCATGTAGGAGAATACACGATAAAATGTATAAAATACAAGTGTGTTTTATGGTTTACATAATGATAGCTTCAATTAGCTAATTTTTTTAATATATATTTATTATATACAATTTGCATTTTTTCAATCATTTTAATATAAATATAGATACAAAAATGAATAATAAAAGATATATTATTTTTGCCAAAATACTAGATTATATACAGGGTAATTAGAAAGAAAAATAAATATTTTGATATGTTTTAGTATCAAACGTCCTAGTTAAAATATTCATATGAATGTGTACTATTTTTAATGGAAAAATATTTGAAATTGGCGAATAAAATATGACAGATGAGCTATTTTATCATCAAATAATCAATCTGCAGTTCTTTGGTTTCAAACATTTTGAAACAGATTATGAATTGGCACAATTTTTTTTTT
>JAITYT010001376.1:705959-741177 GCA_025433975.1 Liostenogaster flavolineata
CCGTATTTTTTCGAATGTGTCTGTCCTTTCGTTTTGGATCCTATATATATATGGTAATTTCTAGTATTCTTAGGAAAGGTATTGAAATTCTGAATAATTCTTAAAGAAATATAGAAAATAACTCGATACTGAAATTGATGAATTTTCATTTATCGTTCGTTTTTTCGTTGTGAGAAGAGAAATCTATGATAGCAAGAGAAATCATTATATAATTATACAATTTACCCGCGTGCTCTCGCGTATGATCCGCGGGGCTTAAAGTTTCTCGCATTGATAACGACATGAGCAATTCCTGCGTAAGTTTCTGTTTCCCAAAAGCTACGGCGCCGCTTGTTACCATGATACATTCGCGACCTTCGTTCTGACATTCAGCTACTTGTTCGACTATGGATGCTAGACGTCCAAGAGCCAACCCATGTTCGTCTTCTCTCGTAATGACGGCGCTTCCAAGTTTCACGACTAAGCGACGCGCATACTTTAGTTGACTGCGTTCACTAAACATTGCCGCTCGTCTAGGTCTTTCGGATACTTCCTTCGGTCTTTCTCTTCGTAAATCTATTCGATTTCCCTTAAAAGAGACATGCATGTATTATTAAAAATTACTAGTACGGTTGGTCAAAATATGCGTAAAATAACATTCAGGCAAACATTTAATTATATTTAATAGCGACATATGGCCGATGTAAAAAAATTGTTAATGAAAACAACAAGATTTATTATATATAATGTGATTAGAAGTACAATTTTTTAATCGTGATATGTTTGTATATATTAAATGAATATTATTATAATAAATCTGTTTGATATAAATATAAGATCGACTGATTCAGCAGAGAGATTTGAAATCATAGAGATAAATGAAATTAAAGATAATAATACATGATCAGCAATCAATGTAATAATTTTTATGCAATTCAGTTCGTAGAAGAGAATATTTTAATAGAAATGACTTTATTTGGTTAATATATAAATATGTAACTGTATTGTGTAACTTTAAGGAAAAATTGATAGATATATAATAAAATTCTCCATCATAGCAAAGTGTTACACAGTTTGGAATATACATAAACTTTTCAGAAAAAATTCTAGGATATATTTATTTTAAACTAACAGCAATTATCAATATGTATCGAATACATAATTGACAATATCGAAATATTAATGTATATTGAATACATCTTTTTTTTATATTTTTATTGATTTCTATTAGCATATATCCAATTAATATTTATTATATTAATTAATAATTTTACTATCAATATCGTATACGCAAACGGTACTCGATTTAAAAGAATCAAACGCTATATAATAATAATTAATTATAAAAATTATTCCTACATTTTGTTAGAGTACATATAATACTATTTATTTTATGATGTAAACAGCATAATGTAATTTCTTGATATACATGAATTAAAAGTCGGAGCGGAGTGGATAAACTATCTGTATCAATTTGCTATAAAAGTAGTTAGTAAATTTACCTTGTTTTTATTTCTAGTATAAATTTTAAAAAGTATAGTTCAACATTTATTTAAAATTTTTCAATTTTGGAAACCGCATTATTTATAGGATAACCCTATATTACATAAAACTAAGAACATCTCTTCCTACTTCCTCGTATCTAGAGATGCATTTTATTCAAGTCATATATGCGCGTGGGTTTGCTGTTTTGATATGGTTATACTTATCATGAAAGCTATAGATTTAAAGAATATTGATTGCAGCAAGAAAAGTTCAATTTATGACCTATATATGAAAATATTGATTTTATTTACCGCTTTGTTGAATTCGCTTCAATGTATTAAATAGAATTATAATAGTTGTAAAAAAAATCTAAACTAAGATGAGTCTTTCAACTCTTGATTCGAAAAATAATTGGTTTTTTACAATTAATTTTTTACAGTGGAAGTTTTTACAGTGGAAAATTTTTACAGTTAATTTTTTAACGTGATTATTTACATCGGATTGATGCCGATCGATTCTCTTATCTCAAGGGAAAAAGAATTTATACAATTGGATCCATGCCTTGTTTAAACATTAATTCTATGTATTCGTTGAAGAAGACGAAAGCTATGCAAATATAAAAGATAATTTAAAAATGTGCTCCTTTATCTCTCAAGCTTCATCTTCCGATTGCTGTTGATAAAATCATACTTCGTTTTCGATTCAAGGGTATCCGTAATAAATACGATAAGCGTCATCGCATTCTAGGCCACGTAATACAGAATTACGATCAAATATAATAGAAAAAATAATCACTATCTTATAGTCAAAAATAGATAAAACGTGCTTAAAATCTTGATTTTTGAATAAGAATATAATTAAAACTTGTTGATTTGATTTTCTTGATACTTCTCTAACTCTATTAATTTAATTATAAATTCATCGAAACAGAATCAAGGAAGAATAATGATGATATCTAAATAGAGATACTTAACAAATTATTACAAGATACATCTAGCAGCGGAAAATACGTATACGAGTACATTTTACGCGTTATCACGAGCAAAGATTATCAACAGTAAGACATTTGCTATCGCAAGTAAATTGTCGCATTTATATGATCGATTGATGATTACTGCTTCTACCAGATTATAACATACAGTTATTATGTTTTTCTGCACGTACCATTTGTTCAGGAAATCGTAGCCCGGTGGAGGATGTGACCAGTTTTCGCTTACACAGATCAAACTTGCTGGATCTCAACAGAAGTAAAATCGAATACATCGTGGCTTCCTGGCGCGAAGTCGAACGGGATGATTGAAGAGGCAAGAAAGATCGTACCGACCTTCTAAATCGATCGGATACTGAACTGATACCCGGAAAACTGTTTAATCGATGATAAATTGAGACACAGTATACATGGAATAAACGATTCACAGTTAGTTATTCGTAGCTTTGAAGATACTGAATCTATCACCACCGAATTTCGAATAGAACGCAATTAAGACATATACATCCTATGTTGTATATCCAAACAGACATATGACGTTGGAGTGATTAGTAGCAATGATCCGAAGATCAGTAGCACTAGAAAAATATCGGTAGCACGTAAAAAAACACAGGAATATTAAAGGAAGTTGTAAAAATCAGATTATGAAGTTTAACCTTTGCTAAGATACTTTAAAATTTGTTAGCGAAATGACGTCACTATACGCGCAGTATACCGATCAAGAATCGAATTTTTACTCCGTTTTTAAGATCAGCTGGTGTTACCGACACTATGGTCGACAATGGACTGTTAGATCATGAAACAGCTCGAGGTTACAAGCAGAAGACACCGTTATCGTGTCTAGATTAGATGTCTATCCGTGAACGAACAAACGTCGTGGCTTGACGAATGCAAACTCAGTTCTTCTAAAAACCATTAACAAGAGCATCGAAGTTCTATCAGTGAAAAGCTTCCTCTCTTCTCGCAACACAGCATGATAATGATTTGCGTGATTTCATCGTAACCGTGGATCCTGTCCAAGAATTTTCAGTTTGACTTGAAACCTAATAACGATTGTATGTGATGTGAAATACGGATGCATTTCTCTTCAGGCGTCATTGATTCGTGAAAAAAAAAAGAAGAAAAGTCTTGAAGAAGCTTGCGAGAAGGTGAACTTTGATCGAGGTCCCGAAGCAAAGATACATTCGCTATCATGCATTCAACTTGTTCTTTCCAGTTCATTTCTTTGTGCATATACTGCACATATATTTTGCTATAAGATAAAAACATGTTAAAATATGCTCATGGAACAGTAACGCGGTAAAAGTTGAATAAGCCAATCAATGAATCTGTTCTGATATAATTTACGCACATATTATTTCATGACTCAGATATATTTGTGTGTAGAATCACTCGAATTTTCGTAAATACTTCATTAAGTGTTGAATACAAAGTACGGAGTCCAAAGCATATTGGAGGACGAATAAGAGGCCCAGAGAATGGGTGGGATGAACCTATTTTTATAAATAATTACAAATCTATGTAGAAAACTATTCGTATCAAAACTGTAAATAAAAATGTTCTTTTATGTTATTTTCATTGGAGTCGATAACTTGATAATCGATATTGAATAAAATGATACTCCGTATTTTCCGTGATAAAATTGTTGTATACTTTGCCATTGGTATTTTTAACTTTTTTTACAGAGAAGTAACATTCGAATCCCAGAAGATATATGTTTTCTTTTTCCTATTAGTTAAAAGTAATTTAACAGGCGAGTAAAAATTTGTTCCCGTGCTCACAGCGAGTAATAGATGTCGATATCTCTCGATAAAGAAATCATGTCGATAATTTTTTTTTCCTCTAATAGATGTCGGTAACGCGCTCGTTAATGCGGGGATCCGCCGCTCCGTGGCGCCCACAGCTCCACGACTCGAATTCGAGTCACCGAGCATTGTATTGCTTCTTTCGTCGGAGACGTTCGTATTATTACGGTAACTGTTGAGCTGGACGGATGTGCCTCTAATAACGTAAATACTTACTACACCAATTTCTTTGTTTGTTAAGCCTTTGTCTCTGTGCCATAATTTACTTTCTCCGTTCACGATCGCAGTCCTGGCGATCACGTTAACTAGATCACGTCTCTTTTGAATATTATATTCGCGGGCTTCAGCGATTGGCTGAAATCTCTGGCGATCAGTAGTCTATATAGATCAAATCCACGCGTGACCAATCCCGACATTAAAATTTTAAACCCATTTACTCCATTATTGGATATATATTATAAAGAATATATTTATACAGATATTGCAGATAATCCTCCTCTTTTTGAAATACGTGAAATACAAACAAAGTCCTTATCTCGGAGAAATATTTTCTCTGCTTTATGCTGTGAACTTCAATCGTATTTTGTATCATATAAATGAATTTAATATACCAAAAACCATGAGAAAATTTTCTTTCAAGCATTAAATCTAATAATTTTTGTACAAAGAATCCTCGCCTTTTCATTACATAATGTTTCTTTCATTATTCGCTGCAGATCTAGATTATTTTGCATATAGGCATTTATGTATGATACACATACATACTATCGATAAGACAGAGTCAGAATGTTAATAATAAAGTAGCGCTATACAGAAAGGAACAAAGATTAAACCGTTTTTTAAATTTTTTATTAACACTATTTAAGCCCAATAGAAGTATTGAATAGATAAATAGCTGTTCATAATTATTTTATCTTTATATATTATTTCTTTTAAATTTGTATTTTTCTTTTATTTTATAAATATTGAAAAAATATCAAAAAATGAAATCTACGATTTCTTGTTTTTAAGTTTATATATTTATAAGTATATCAATTCGTTAGTAACAATTTTGTAATAATTCCATATTTTTTCGTATCGATATTAATTTATGGATTGTTAATGCAAGTATAAAAAAGAAAGATAAATAAAATTTGAAACGTTTACTTGATAAAATATATTTTACAAATGAAGATATATCTACGTATAGAGCAGAAACTCCATATTAACATACTTAATTTGCCCTTATATTTATGATATCGACATTTTACATTATTGACTTCATTTCTCTTCTTGTTGTAGTGAACGCAATAACTGGAACTCATATCATTTTTTACTTACTCTTAATTCAAAATTTGTTCAAATGATAGTACAAATTATTTTTTTATCATTAAATTAAATTACAGTTTAAATTTAACTTAACACGCGACATCATATTACATATTTTATTTTAATTATAAATAGCAGATATATTTCATTTTTATTAATTTTATGTAAAATTTATTATACGTAGGGTGAGTACGTAAACATGAACGATAAATAAAAAGAGAAACAGCTATTTACTTCCGGGTTTACTTTGTTTACAATTCTATACGAATAAGTGAGATATTATGATGACACAAACTTATAATATATATATATTTGTATAAATATCATATTAGAAAATATATATTATAATGAGACAAATCTTATATATATTTCCTCCACGTATATCTATAAAATACATATTGTATATAGACCAAACATTTTTGTTTAAAATCAAAGATACTTTATATTTTAATTTATATTTTTGTTTTACGATGATTTCGAAATTTTATGTAAATTCTAAATTTATCCTTTATGTTTAGTATAATTCAAGCTGTTTTATAACAACGCTTCGATATTTAAATTTGTTAAGCAAAAAAATAAAAATGATAAAAAAGGGGGGGAAGAATAATAAGGAAAATATTTTTGCATTATTGTATTATTAGATCCATATGGGATTAAGATCATATTATTTCAAAACATTATTCCTATCAAAATTTGTTTGAATTACAAATACTTTACAAAAACTGAATTTTACTTGGTAAATTGTGAAACTTGAAAAACAAAAACATTAACAAGTTGTAAATCTATATATTGTCATGTATTCTACAAATAAATTATTATAGTGTCACAAATTGTACTTAAAGATGATTAGTAATTATGAAATAAGTGTCAACATTTTTTTTACGATAAATATCTATACAGTTATTTTTGTATGTAAGAATTTTAAATTTTTCAACAAATTGACTGCGAATATATAACTAATATTTACATATTAGTATTATTATATGTTAAACACATATATAATCTTAAATTCCATTACTGTGCACAACACTATTAATCAACAAGATTTTATCATAGTAGACAAAAAACTAATTCTAATAAATAAACACTTTAACACGGTAGTAAAATTGAATTAATTATGATATAGAATTAGATATTTTTTTACTATCAAGTGTACTGCATTTTTCGAGACTAGTAATAAATAAACCAGATTTTTGTCATATTATTTATTTTGCTAATAAGTTTTGAAATTTTTGTTATATTTATGATCTTATCATTTCCATTTATTTACTGTAATATAACAAATTGTAAAATATTCAAGTAAAAGTAAAAAATTTAACTTCCACAGAATAATAATAAATTTGATATAATTTGAAAGAAACCTTACATAATTACAACATTTTAAATTACAGGTTACCTATTTACCAAGATAACACCACATAATGTTCATAAAAAGAACTGTGGAAGTAATTTTATTCAGCTGTACTCTTAAATCATTATTACAGACTTTAAAAACTGTTCATTTACATATTTCATGATATTTTTACAGCATTAGAATCTTATAAACAATAGTTAATTTATAGCAAGAATCAATACAAGCAAAAACTAATTTCTACAAGCAATAAAATCTAGTATGCAACACTTTGTTAATAATTATTAAGAAATTTGTATTTTAATTTACATTATAATAGAAAATCCTTTAAACTTTGAAGTAAATTGAAACAATTTTTTAACAAAATTAACATCAAATTGTCTAAAATATACATAATTATTTGTAATTTTAGAATATCATTGTGTTCTCAGAATAAATAACTGCATTAATTTCATGCAAAGAATCAGAAAAAATAACCACGATATCAGCTGCTACGATCATTTATACTAAGTGTAAATTTAGTATTTTTAGTTAAACGTCTGAACCAGATTCCACAAGAAATCTTAGAATGGTTATAGATGTTGCCATTGTGTCGACATGAGATTATTTGAGGCTTCGATAGCTCTCGTTATAGACTCGTACAATCCATGTCCCAACCACAGTTGATTTAATTTTCGGTATTTATCCTGACATAATCGAAGTGGATTTCCTCTTCGTAAACCCTGATCAGTTTCTCCATATTCATCAAGGTAAGGTGGACAAACAAAAGAACCTCGATGTGGACTTCTTAGAAGGAGTATTTCACATTCACGAACTCGTAAAAACATTCCAATTCCAGTGCCACACTTGCTTGTATGATAGGTACATGCTCCAACCATTATTTTATTTAGTTCGGTTTGGCAGCAATAACTTTGAGAGCATAACATTTCTCCACAAACAAGACACATAGTGGGGTTTCTTGAATCTTCCCGATCACTATTAGGACAAGTAAATAACGATATTGTATTTATCAGTTCGCTATAGTCCTCGGGAAGTTCCACTAATTTATTGACTCTCAATGGTTCCTTTACAATCATAACCGTTTTATCTCCAGAAAGATATAACTGAACAGTTGGATGTTTTTTCCAAATATTTGCTAACTGTATGACATTATCTAGTTTTGAATCTAATAATTCATTACACGAAACAGGCAATCCTAAGTATGCACATATATTTTCATAAGTATCACCACCTATTTTAGTTAATTCCTCTGGTGCTGGAGTATCTGATACAAAATGAAAGTAAAGAGCGCAACATCTTAAAAATGGCAAACAAGATTCTTTGATTCTCCTCCATAATTCACTTGCTGTTGTATTTCCGGTATTTATTCCTAATGCCTGAACTAAAGGCAAAATTGTAGAACAGTTTGCACATTCTTCTGTTCCTTGATTATCTATATCCATGCCTTCATTGAAATCGGTAGTTAATAATATTTTTATTATCAAAGAGAATAGCACAAGCATCAATGCATGCAATTCATATATACCACCTGTTATAACAGAAGGTGCTATATCTGATTTTGTACTAAAGAAACTTGGAAGAGAATTAATTAGCGGTATCAATATTCCAAATGGATCCCAATCTAAAATACTTGCGCCATCGGAAGGATTTTTGAATAAGAGTGTTAAAAGTGATAATGCATGATTACTAATAGTGCGTTTTTCCGCCCATGATAGACTTACGCAAGCTCCATTTACGCATGTAGATCCTAAAATAGCTGAAATTCGGGTAAGACCCTCTAAACTATCTCTTTGTCTACAAGATAAAGCACCTAATAATGGTTTATCCATGTCTCGTAATAAGAATTCAATGGCATGAATAGTATATGCAGTTGATTTCCAAGCTAACAAAGGAACTCTGGAATCTCCTTCGTGAGGTTCTGCGCCAAATCCTTTTGTATATGTTGCTTGAGCAAATAAATGTATCATTGTTACAAGATTAACGGATAAACACGGACCAGACTGCCCATATATAGATTCGAAGGTACTACTAATATCTCCAAGTTTTTGATGAATTGTTTTTATAGGACACGGAACGGTACTTTGCTCCAAAGGATTATCTTCGCTTATAATTTGATCATCCTCGTTTTTCAACTTCCTCGTTTCGTTGTCAACTTTTCTAGTTGCACAATAACGGCATACTGAGTCATGAATGTCTTTGAAAAATTGTAGTTTTTTCCAGTGTTCGCCCGATTTACAATCAATTGTTAATTTTATAGATTCTAACCATTTTTCAAAACTGAGATCTGGTTGGTCTTGAAGAGTAGGCTGCAATATTCCTAATGCTGGTAAAAGTGGTAAAACAGTATTACTTAAACATTCACAAAGTGGACAAAGATATTCATGTTTTTCAATATCAAAGCTTGCTGGTTGTCGTAATCTGTACGGTCTTCTATTTTCTTTTGCAAGAACATTATCGAAATATTCTTGCCAACAGTGAGCGTGCATAACATGACCACACGTACTGGTATGTGGTGATGCTCCTAACTTTGCAGAAAGATATAATGGATCAAGTTCGTCTGTGTTGCTTCTGTATTGACATAATACAGTAGATTGTTGTACAAAAGCTGCCAATACCATTGCAGAGCCAGCTGCCGTTACAGTCTGATTTTCTTGACATAGAATACAAGTGTAGCTCTTCTCTTCCAATAGTCTGTTCGTTTGATTATGCCCAAGAGCAATTGGTGTTTTTTGAGAACATTCGGTCAAATCCATAGCTGAACTTTGTGTATTGCTTTTATTTATATCTAACGCAGTTTCTTCAAATAATTTAGCATTCTTTTTCATAAAGTGTTTCTGCATAGCTAACATTTGTTCCATAATTCTTGCACGCTTTTGAGCAGCCATTTTAGTTCTCCATTCTTTATCAGTCTTGTTAGGTTCAATATCACCCGCATTGTCTTGAGTTACTGCAGGAGTAGCACTGCTATCCATTACAGCAGAACCAGCAACTTCTCTATATTTACCAAGAACCCACGTAAGTAAGTCTTTGTGTGCATCTATACGTGGACTGCTAGATAGATTTTCTAACAATTTATAAATTTTCCATTTTGATGCTCTTTCTGTGAAGATTAGGAAAGGATAATAGCCTGATTCTTGTTCTTGAAGAGCATAACCTATAAGATGAAGGATTTTATGTACTTGTGGTTCAGAAAAGCTTCTAGCTACGAAGTTGAGTGCTCTTTTCAGCACGGTTTGCATGATATGAAGCATAACATCACATTGTAATAAATTAGCCACCAAACTGAAAGATTCAGTTAATCTAGGTAATTTAGGGGGTGGGCAACATTCTAATTCTCCAAGAGCTTTCCTTCTCTTTCTTTGAGCTTCCTCGGATCTACTTAATTCTTCTTTGGTGTAGTGATAAAAGAACACATTATATTCCGAATATAGGTGAGGTTTTAATTCATAGACCCCCTTTACTGTTGACATTTGTAATGGTTTCTTGAAGTCCGCAACATCTTGGATTACACTTTCCATTCCAATTTCAGAATGTATATCATCTGGCAAAGTTTTACTTAATTCCGAATGTGATAATGGTTTTATACATAACTGTTGAATAATTTCCTTTTTTAACCGATCATCCGCTGTAACTTGACCGACACCCGGAACATATCTTTCTCCTATAATCGTTATAAGTAAGCCTAAAAATTCTTCCACCAAGTTAATCGTTTGTCTGATACTGTCTTCTTCTGGATTTTTCAAAACATTTGCTTCAAAATCTGCATTTGCCCAATTAAGAAGATTAAATTTATTTAAAATATGAATTATAAATTCATTACTCTCTATTAGCGATGCTCCAGCTTGAAGTAGAACGATATCTCTATCTAACATTTCCGTACGACATTTTACATTGTGATAGAAGTATAACTGATTTAATAACGAATATCCATTTCTCCTCCACATACCAGTATGTACTTGAGAAATCATTGCTTGAGCTATTAGTACTGGCTCTATAATTTGTTCAGGTGTTGGTTTTGTTTGATTAATAAACTCAGGACATCGAAAGTTTAAATTATGCTTTTCAAGAGATAAGAAAAGACCAGCTAAAAATCGTGATAACGGCAGATGAATCGAAACTGGTACCGAGGCTACATCATATTGTAAACATGTTGCACTATGATCTGCCACTTCTCTAACTTGGCCTGGACCAGTTTCATTTCCTGGTTGTTCGTATAATTTTCTTAACACTAATCTAAAAGCCTTGATTAGAGCAGTTCTGTCGGAGCCACACCATTCCAAAGCTAAACTAATTACAGGTGACAATTTAATATGTAAGTTAAACGCAGGTTCCCATTCAGGCTCATATTCCATATGTTGTCCAACTTGCCTCAATACTGCATCCATACATTGCATACTGCAAAATAACGTTAATAACAGGGAAATTCCTTGTGAGAAACCTCGTCTTAATTCGTCAGTCCAAACATCTGGTTTTGCGCTTAGTAAATATCTCAAATCGTAAAGTATAAATTGAGCTCTTTTAAAAGAAGTATTGGGGGCACTTCTTTCAAATTCCAATTTGCCTAAAGCATTGCATCTTCTTGAACTTTCTGAGATAAACGTAGTTAACAAAACATATAATACATCGTGATATGCAATTAAATGTTGGGCTAAAGTTGGAACTGTGAATAATTGAACAGAAAGTGAAACAATAGAAAATGAATGATCATGATCATCTGCTATGAAATCTTTCATAGCATTGCCATAATTTTCAGTAAATACGATTGCAAGAGCTTTTTTACTTTCATATTCCATAAGCATTCCAGATATAAATAGACGATGCCACGCTGTCCTGGCAGATTTCCATAACTGATAATCCGTCATTAGTATACCTTCAACAATGTATAGTTTAGCATCAAGGGCAACATTGCTGAATAATATTCGAAAACCTTCGCATAAACTTATGAACTGCTGCAACCAATTCAACAGTTTCATTGCAAAAGTTTGATGTGCAATTACATGAGCATGGACTACAAGAACCTTTAACGGTCGATTACTGTGTCGTGATGTGAATCTCTCAATATCGGACTTGAGTTCGTTACAATGTTGAAATCCTGAACATTTCACAACCGTTCTTCCTTCGCGATCCACGTTAGTAACAAATTCTATAGCATCTTTCTGAGTACATTTTATCACCCGTATAAGTGTATTTATTACTTGTTCAAATGTATGTGTCTCATCATTAAAAAGTACAGTACAATATGTATCTGTGGTGGCTAACAAAGATAATGGATCTTCGTCAGTTTTCTTAACACACAAATCAGGCGGTAACCCTGGTGTATGTTGCAATGACAATAACTCATAACAGTATTTCAATACCGCTTCAAAAGTGGCTACTACTCTTTCTGCGATATCTCCAGGTAACTTATTTCCTCTAGCTTCTTTTGATTCTGTTCCAGCCAAATGTATCTTACAGAAGGGCTCTTTTTTCCAAGCTTCCGTATCACCACAATCACAACATCCTCCACCACTGGAAGTTCCCATTTTATACTTATGATAACGATGAGCAGATTGTTTGAAGCAATCAACACATAAAACACAAGTCGAATCCATACCGCATTCTCTACAACTATATGTCGGTTCACCCATTTTAAATACTTTGCCACAGATTGATGGAGGATTATCCATTTGACTAAGTTGCTTTAATACAGTTTGTGGATCTCCATTGCAGATAAATTCTTCTAAAGTATCGTAAAGTATTTTTTGTGCCTTCTCTTCATCAAAGCTCCAATCCAAACAATTGCCATTGGGTTCTGGACTATAAATCTTAGGAACCCAAATTCGCCAATATTCTTTGAAATGTGAAGGCGATAGTATCCCTTTACTCATTTTATCCATCCACACAGTCACGCATGGTTTACTTAAATTAGGGAGAGTAGCCAATGTCTGAGGAAGTTCCACATCTTTCACATTTTGATGTGTGTGACTCTGCATATCTTCCGCACTCATTTTGCATATCTTAGAAAGCTCCAGTAGTGTATTGAGATAATAAATATTATCCTCTGAAAACCAAGTTTTTATATCTGAATAATTTTTCATTTTTTTTAATCATAGAATGAAACAAATTTCACTTTTACAAAATGTTATGTTACTACAGTGTTACTAAATGTTTTACACATATTAAATAATAAATACCTTTCAATCGATCATTATTAGGAACTTTGCCTTTAAACCTTTCTTGTAATTAACAAGACTGTTTGATAATTTATCTATATTTTAAGATTAAATGTAATTTTTTTATTTGATTCTTCCATTTGCATTTAGTATAGATTTATGAAAAAACTAAAACAAAAAGATATTTAATATTAGCTATTAATAGAAACAGACCAAGTACAATAATATGATATTTTAAAATAAAAATAAGCGATAGTTCAGTAATACTAACCAGAGAATATAATTTCGTACACAATACTGTGTTACAAGCAAAGACACATGTTAGTATGTGTTAGATAGTTGCAAAATTCACTAATAGCACGTAAAGTTTGCGATTAAACTTTTAATATACTTTTATTTGACGAAACAAAAATAATCTCAGATGGTAAATTTTATTTGATATGTAGATCTGTCACTTTTATTTGTTTTTACAATCTGAAAGTATTCAATCATGAGATCACACATGAAAAAACCAGCATATTTGAAACAGTAATACGAAAAAAGGATTAGATCGGTTCCATCATATTGTGCAACCATGCAAAATTATTCGTTTAAATTAAATATCAATGGACAAAGTATCGATAGAAAACATTAAACGGTGGCAACAAAATGTACGTAGTAATACGTTTCTTACACTTACGTTGTGCTCAGCCAAATGGTCAACGGCACGGTGGCATATAAAAGAATTCCACAAACACGTCACAGGCTTTTCACTAAACTGAACTATTTTTAACTTGCTCTAAAGGAGATACTTACTATTATGACGACCAGGCCAAGGTTAATAAAAGATATTGAGAAGTTCTTTGTTTTGAGTATTATGTGGAATTTTCGTGAACACGTCGATGTTAATCTGCAACCATGTTACTATACAATATTTACGTATTTGTATCTTCGTCATAACCATTCGCTAATTACGGACGTCAGTACTTCGACATTTCACAAGAAAACGATAAGTAATATCCTCACACAGCTGCTTGAACAACGCACAAAATGGCTTGTGAACTTTAAAGACTGAGATCACACTTATAGAAGATGCATTTTCATCGCCATATTAAACGATATAAGGAAACCAAATGAAAAGGAACCTTAAGGCTTACGACTATCGTATTAAGGATTTTACTGAATTGGTATCGAAAAAACCGTTTCTAATTTTATAATATAAGTTTGGGTTTCTTGAGTTGCACTCTCAAAGATGCAATAAGGTTAGTATAAGTAATAAAGTTATGAATAAAATTGGACAAAACGGAAGACGACTTATATCGGGCTTTATGATTTGCACAGCAGCGCCATCATGTGGAGATGAATGGAACGTAATTGACAGATTTATGGAATTGACGAAAATATAATTTATAATTTATTATCGATTGTATTATATAAACATGTCGATAATTGTTTGACTTTTTGGTTCTCGATAGTCTCATTTTTCTACATTGCTTATAATTAAGTGTAGTTTATTCGTTTGTTTGTTATTGAGGAAATATGTAAAATTCTATGATTGGTATTCGCAGTACGTAAAAGAGAAAAATAAAGAGCAAAAATGAAATAAAGAAAATAAAAGTGAAAATTAAAGAATTTCTTCAATAATATTCATAACCAAGTATTGTACAGAATAATAAATTAAAGTTCCCTTTTTACTACGTAAATTTAAAATTTATTTTATTTGTAATCTTATTAAAAAAAAAAAGAAATGTACAGATGTATGTATAGCAACACTTTTTCTTGCATAATGAGTGCTGTGATACATAGGTAACTACGTGATATTTACATAAAAATCTATTGATAATGTATACCTCCTGAAACAAAAAAATTATTGAACAGCTTTATCAGCGAATATTAAGGGAAAAATTATAAAGGAGAAATAATTTATTATTGGATTTACTTAAATTGTATCAAATAAAATTGACTAGTGATTATAGTAGTATTTATTAGTAACCGAGATTTCATTATGATCAAGAGATGCAATATTCATCAATATGATAATCGGTTTTAATTAATTAATTTGTATCATCGGAAAAATTGAAAATGATGTAAGCATAAGTACATTAAATACATATATTATGTAGTCGAAAAAATATTGAGCTTTTTAAATCAAAATGTAGTTAGGACTCAATACTTTTTTCGTCTATCCAATATATGGGATAAATTCATGCCCGATGTTTAGAGTTGGTGGAAATCTTAAAAGAGAAAAACTACGTAGTTTTTACCATCAGCTTGTAAAATGTTAGGAGACAATTGTAGAAAAGGATGGTGACTACATAATTGATTAATAGAACTAGTTATTTAAAAATGTAACTCCTTAGGTTTTATTTTTGAAATGAGCACGAACTTTTGCAATCATCTAACATGCTTATTGAGTTGAATAAAAAGTAACTTCGTATATATTAAATAATATATGCATTGTTTTGATCAATAATCTTTCGCCGACTTTCAATTTCAATACTCCGTGCTTCCTAAATTTACTTAATAAATATATACATATATCCTTGTAATTCTGCTCTGCACATTTTCTCTATTTTTAAAGTTACAAAATTATTGTTATCGTATCTTTATAAATCCAAGCCTAACGTTATTATTCCGAATTCGACGTACAAAATACGCGTTCTCAGCACCATTACCGTAACACATTCGTATACTGAAAATTATTCGCTTTTCAGTTTAAAAATAAAGGAGTAATTATAATCAGTAATATTTTAATAAAGTTTTTACATCAGCTGCAAAAAGCCTATTACACAAGTGCATATTAAATAGTATTTAGTTATTAACGATATTTATTATCTTCTATTATATTAGCTTTAATAGCGCATAAAAAATTAATGTTTAAATGACCGATTATTTTAAAAAGCGTTACGTAATAAACTTCTTGTTATTCTTAAATTTGCTGCGACGCATCAGAATAAAAGGTTATTCAAAAAAGGCTTTTTATCAGTTTGGAAAGCCTAATAGAGCAAACTAATTTCTACTATTTCCACGAGGCTATACACTTTTTGGTATGACTGCAGCGTTGCTATGGAAATTTATTGACGAATCGAATGTTAGCAAAAAGAGATAGTGCGAAGTCACAGCTCCATTCTTTTTCTTTTATCTACAGTACGATACGATATCTTTTTTTATGCAGTGCATTCTACGATATGTCGATGGCTCTTATTGTCAGTCCTCCATCTGGTAATATCGGTACGTGGATGGTGTCTTGTGCCTGGTTAAGTTGCCAGACTTAAATCGCTCCAATTGAAAAATTGATGAGCTGTGAGCATCTGCAGTGCGCGTTGTGTATTATGTTGTGAAAGGTGATGTGAGTTTTTTGAAGTAGAAGCTTAGCTACTTGGCCTATTGTGCATTATTCCGAAAATGCTTGCATGTGATATTTGAAATTACACGAAGACAAATAATTACGTGTCAGATGTAACTAAATAACGGATATATATTTTACTGGAGACTCGTTCCATTGTTACGCGATAGATTGATCTTGTACTTGAAGCGGGAAGTGTCGGATTCTCGCAATGGCAGATTTTGATGCGATTTACGAAGAAGAGGAAGAAAACGAGCAAAATTTGGAAGATCACTATGTAACTACGGTGCCTGATCCCATTGTTATTCGTGGCGCTGGTAATATGACAGTGTAAGTATTTTTCTTTCAGATAACTCGCTCGCATATAATTATTATATACTCGGTTTCTCGCAATTAATTTCTGAATAAGTTGTGTAATTGGAGCACTGCCTGTGTTATGTAAAATTTTATTTGTTTCGACGAGTTATACCAAATTCAAGAATCGCCTAATATTTCTATCTTGTCCGTTTCATTTAATTACATCATTTATATATTATAATTATGTTAAAGGTTTGGACTTAGCAATCGCTTCGAGTCAGAATTTCCTAATGGTTTGGTTTCTCGAGTTGCACCAGAAGAATTTAAAACAACTGTCATGAGAATAAATAATGTGTTAAAAAAGACTCTACCTGTGAATGTTAAGTGGTTATTTTGTGGCTGTGTCTGTTGCTGCTGTACTTTGGGATGTTCTTTGTGGCCTGTTATTTGTCTAAGCAAAAGGGTAATCCTTACCACTTGAAATATTTGTAAATTAATTATATCAAATGCACATTAAAACTAAAGCTATTCCATTCTTTACATGTATATAGACGCAACATTCACTTAATAAACTATTAGAATGGGAGAACAGTAGACTGTATCATAAACTTGGATTACATTGGCGATTGACAAAACAAAGATGTGATACGTCTTCTATGATGGAATATGTACGTAAATAATATTATTAGATAATATAAGATTTCTTTCTAGATAACTTATGAAAGGTATGACTTTAGATACAAATTTTTGCAGTTCTCGTTAAGTAAAGTCTCGTAAATTTTGTATAACTCGATTAAGTTATTTATTTCTATAGTCTTAATTAATATTACATTGATATTACAAAACAAAAGTATTTTAACTAAATTAAATAAATCATTTAATAAATTTGAAATTAATATAATCGAATTAAGACTCGTTAATATATTTAATTCTACAATTAAAGTCTTATAATCTTTACATTTATTTTACTTGCTTGTACGGTTTATATTCATCTTATTAACATTTGAGTAACTTGATTTCTTTATTCTTTTAAAACTATCGATACGTTAGTAATGCAGTTTCATTAATTTATTTTTTCAATATTGCAGGTACTTCTAATCGAATTTATTCCAAAAATACCAATATATAAACCTGATTAGAAATGATACTGCTATAAATAGAATTTAAAAAATAGGACAAAACTTATGCGTGCATCTAGCTAAGTCATTACTTGTAATTTTAATGTAAAAAAAACGAAGCATTAAGTGCTACTACAGTGTTATAGATTCATGTAAAATGTGTATTTTTGTAAATATTATATGTATAAATACACAGTATGCTAAGGAAATAGGAAGATAAAAAAGCTCTGTATTATTATTATTCGTTTAAAATTATTGAATTATTTATATTCTCATTTTTTGCATCTGAATCGAATACTGAATACTGAATCTGTAAATTTAAGTAAATATTTTCTTATCGACATATTAATATTATTGGAATCATAATGATGTTGAAAGTTAAGCTATTTCATATTTGTTATACTTATTCAAACATATGACTTTTGTTTTTATTATTACCGCTTGAAAGGAAATTCTTACTAATTAGAATTTCAGGTAAGAAATTAATCTGATTCAGTACAACGAATGTATTAAATTAAATAGAATATAATGTAAAAATGCAAATAGATTCTAAATGTTATTGTATAATTGTGAGATATATGAAATATACTTATATGTTTGTACATATACATGTATACATATAGATACTTATTTTATCTATAGGTTAATTTCTTACCATGGTGATATTAGAAAATATAACGTGTACAGCTTAATATTATATTAAAATACTATCCTTTTAACGTCTTTTAAAATGAATTCTCTTATTATGCAGAGAATCTTAATAAAAACAAATTAATAAAAAGAAAAATTTAAGTTCTTAGTACTATCCTAGCTATATGTTTATTGCCCACCTATGATATGTATTACATTGCTATTGGTGTCTTACAACAAGTAATAACATTAAAATAATGTAATACGTACTTATTTAAATTATATTATTTTTAAGATAAATTTTATTTTTTCTATATCTATTTTTTAAGAAATTTTCACGAAAGCATTCCTTGTCAACAATACTAATTAAATTAATTCATACTTTACGTGATATATGAATTTTAATGCAATGAGAGTATTTTTTTACATTTTTTAAAACTCGCATTCTTTTAGAAATAAATGATATGCGGTATTTAACAAAGTTAACATATCTGTGGAATTGTTTTCTTTATTTTTATGAAAAATAATGGTATTTGTACCTATATTTTTTAAGAAATGCTTTTTGTAGTTTTATTTGGAAAACGCACTTTCTAAATGTAATAAATGTTATATACGGAATTATATTATATAATAATATAAAATAAACACAAAGATCTAAATTCATCTTACAACAAAAGATTGTAGAGAAGTGTATTTGTAAGCATTCTAGAAAGGATTATATATAAAATAAATATATTATTGATAATTTATATATTAAAGAAGAAGGTATAAAACAAAATTTTACAACAGATTCAGCTTTTAAAATAATATTTAAAAAGTTCAACTTTTTATATTGTTTTATAACTATAATTGTTATTATTTTGTAATTATGTTGTAACATTACAACTATAATGCTACAACATAAAAAACAAAAGTAAATTTAATGAACATAAATATATACATATTGACTAATCATTGCTGGAGTTAGAGATTACTTTAGAATAGTAATCATATATAGAAATTAATTTTTTTTCTTATAAATATTATAATTATAACAGATAGACAACTAGATTGTATTTACATTCTTGACGTGCCTCTTATGAGTAAATTAATAATTCGTACATATTATGTATATTTGTAGTTGTGACAAGGTATGTTTGTATGAATTCCGTATGATTTTTATGGGACTTGTATGGATAAAATTGCAATTTTTTATTTTCAAGATTACTGTGCATTAGACTAATTGTAAAATCATATTTTAATTTATTTTACAACTATTTCTGTTATTTTCATTAGCTTTATTACTGAAATAAATATAGATTGCATAATAGCGACAACAATAACAATAATTACATTAATAATAATCGTCATCATAGTAGCAATAACAAATGGGAGAGATTATGCAATTTTATAATACCATGTACCCAATTTATTACAATTTTCTGTTTATTCAAAAACAAATTTGTTTTCAATATAAATATAAGGTAGAAAAATAAACATTTTAAGAGCTTTTTTTGAAGACTAACATTTTCAGTTATATATATGCAGTACGCAGATCTGCTAATAGTTATATATGTGTCATACAAGCTGGTATCTGCATTAAAATGGTATTTACCAAGAATAATTCTATGTTATGATAATTGACAACAGGTGCCTTTGCAGCTTCTAATAAGAAGATATCATTGCTACTCATGTCAGTTACTGTTGACAAGTTACTTGATAAAAGATATGTGATCAATACATAAAACAAAGTAATATTCTCGATTAAAAATGAATTGCAAGACACATAAATATTAGTCTTTTTTTAAAGCAAAGTTTATTATTTAATAGTAACAATATGTATAAAGAATTACATTGTAATTATCGAAATATTATCCATTATTAACAAATCACACTGCATTTATATATACTTTTATTTCTAAATGTACTTATTAATTATTAAAAATATTCAAATCTTGGCATTCATTATGTATACATCATTACAATCAGTGCAATCTCATGATGATATTACAACAACAGTGTACATTGTCAGGTAAAAGTATGATTTATGTAATCTTTATCTACAGCAATTAATGCTTACTAATATAATACATTTTTCTAACTATTATTGACATAGTAATAATAAATTACTATTACTATATATTTTTATTTAAAAAGGAATTAAAATATTTTATGTACATGTATTCTTGTATTAAATTAACGATATCCATGTATTTTCTGTAGAAGTGAACAAATATGTCCTCAACCCTTAACAGTTTTGGATTTCATCTATAATTTGACTATACCTGATTTAGAAATGACATGGCCTTGCGAAGTCCGTTTTTACTGGTTGTCCTTACAACCATTTGTAAAGTTTGTACGCTTTTTGCTCAGCTATGTAACATCATTCATCATTATTCTTGGTAATTAAAACGTGCAATAATATTTTAATACTAATTAGTTCTATTTTTATTAATTTCATATTATTTTTGTACAGGTGTGTTATTAAATACCATATCATTTAGCATATTAAGTACATCTATGGCATGTGATTCAAATTTATCCTTATATCTCAGAGCACTTACTATATCTGATAATGGAGCATTAATATTTAATTATGCCGTGGGCATAGCAAAATCACATTCTACATTTTTTAACAATCTCTTTATGGTACATAAATATGAATACAAATAACAAAAATATATACGTTGTCGAGATTATAACAACATAATTTTTCATAGAATAATAAATTTTTGTGCGATGCCAATTCAGTCATTATGGAACTATTCCAATTTACATCTACTTGGCTGGTTGTTTCTTTGACATGGGCACGAGTATTTGCTATTATTTTTCCATTTGGTGTACGTAACGCTTGCTATAATCGTTCTGCTACCATAAGCATCACTAGTTTGACATGTATAAGTTTTATAATATCTTTAACAAAGTTATACTCTGGAGGTAAGAATACCTGCATTATTTTTTATATTATAAATTTATATTGTATGTAATATTCAGAACTAATCAGAGGAAATGTTTGAAGAATAATTCAACCTGAATTTCAAGTTAAACAAAGGCTATCTTAATTTTTGTGGAATTTAAATTTAAAATGCTCAAAATACGACTTCTTAGAGTATTTTCTAGTTTTTTAAATAATTAATGTATTTCTTTCATTTAAATTTATGGATATAACAATATAAATTAAGCTTCAAAAACAAAGTACAATAAATATATCTAAAAAGAAATACATCATTTCAGGATACGAAACAGATAGCGTTTTCGAATTTATTCCTTGCCAAAAGAAAATAAAACCATGGGGAAGTGCAATGTATTTTTATATAGCATTGTCTACATGGTTACCATTATTGTTTATTTTTATTGGTAACATTTTACTTATCACGCATATGCGAAAATTACATAAAATTCGTAATGAACTGACTCGTAAGTAATGGTAACTCGTAACGGTAAAAAAATATTTAAAAAATTATATTAAAATATTCAATAATGTGTCCGCGTATGTGTTTTTATATAGAAAACTGTCAACAAAACGTTAATAAAATGCATCGAACAAGTAGAACATTATTTGCAGTATCAATAGTATATTTGATTCTTTTGTTACCACTTGGAATAGTTGAGACTTTGGAGCTTTATTGGGATGTAGTATTGATTAAATATCCTGCAAAAAATGTAAAAGATAATAAACAATACATAAATTGGTAAGATTGATTTGTAATTTGGCATAATAAGAAAAATTTAATAATAATTGTTTCTCAACGTTTTACAGGTTGAAGGAAAAGATGCTCTTAAAATGGTGTCGTGGATTATTCTTTCATCTATATCATTGGAATTTTGCAATTAATTTTTTCTTATATTTTCTTACGGGAGAGAAATTTAGAAATATTGTACTAAAAAAATTGAAGCATTATAAAAATTTATTTTTATCCAAAATAATATTTAAATGTATTTCATGGTCCAAATGTAAATATTGAAACTACCAACGGACCAACCAACCTATCTGCTATCTATTTTCCTCCCAAACACAAGTTAACTAAGGAACAGTACTCCAACTTCTTTAAGTTGTTAGGAAAGAGATTCCTCATAGGTGGAGATTATAACGCCAAACATGTTTGATGTTAAATCAAGTCTTGATCTGACCGCACCTTAATTGTCATAAATTACACAAGCAAACCTGTAAACGTTACAAAATCACCTTCTCTTTGTGACAGTACCACTGATTGGTTACTCTTCCAACAATATATAGACACAAAGTTAGATTGTCAAGTAAGTTTAAAAAAACTTTACAAAAATAGAATTTGGTTGTAGACGAGTTTATTGTTCTGATCCAGGAAGCAGGATGGCATGCTATGAGACAAACTGTAAATAAACAATACTCTGACTCTTATCCGGAATAAATTTTCTTTTGTAACAAAGAATTCCATTCATACATTTTGAAATTCTCGCCTGATAATTGCAGTGACTAATTCTAATGGAAAGCCACTAAAAAAAGTACTCAGGATAAAGAAAAATTATTGGTACCATGAAGATTAGGAAGACTTCTAAGTTTGATTTAATTAACGATAAAATTACAGAAGAACTTCTTGAAAAAGCCATTAGGATGCTAACAATTATATTCAATGCTATTCTTAGCTTAAAATATTTTTCTACTATCTGGAAATTCTGAAGTGAATTATACTAAATAGAATGTAGAATATTATTGCACCAAAAAGCTATATCCCACTACGAGGTACACTTCAGAAAAAGTACTTTACAATCGAACAAGTACATCGACTTACAGACAAGATCACTGAAGCTTTTGAGCAGAAAGAATACTGCAATGTTATTTTTCTGGACATTGAGAAAGTGTTTGATAAAGTTTGACATGAAAAACTGTTATATAAGATAAAACTGAACTTTTCCATTGCTTTCTATCGGGTAATAAAGTTATATTTTAAAAGCAGGACCTTTACAATTAAAATGCAAGATAATACCTTTGATATTTACAAAATCAATGCTGATGTTTCTCAGGGCAGGGAATATAGCCAATAATCTTACTACATCAGATACTACGCTTACTCGCATTTGTTGATAACAGCAATCCTAGCTACTTACGAGGATCCTACAATAGCCTCTTAATATTTGCAAATTCACATACGAACACTAGAACAGTGGTTGAATAATTGGAATAATTGAAAAATGTGATCATATCACTTTTACCTTAAGAAAATATACTATCATATAAACTGTTATATTATCCTTCAATAGTACAATCAAGGAATTATATTCACCTGATCAACCTACTGAAGATTACAGAAAAAACATGCGATCGACCTTTTACTCTAACCTATAAAATCTACCACACTTTTTAAATAACGTGATTGTTTAGAGGCAATTCTTGACGACATTTCTTGAATGGAAGGAATATTCACGTGTTACCATTAACATTCCGCTAAAATGATTTACCGAATGTTCATAGTATTGTATTCGTCAAATATATTCCTCATGAAAATAGTTACGCTCAGTGAACAGTCAATCATAACAATACTACTACACAAAATAATAATAGTGTTACTAAGGTTACTTGATTAAAATATAATTAGAGCTTGAAGATTTCGATCTTAAAGACTGCCAGTACTGAAATTGAATATTGTACAGATTTATCTTCATGTATATTTCTTTCTATAAGAAAAATTATTCACTTAGGTTTTTTAAAAATATATTATTATTTATTACACAAGATCGAATGATCAGTATAATAGCTCCAACATTACATAAAGAATCTTATTTTTAAGTAATTTTGATAAGATCAAACGGTGAATACGAATATGCTATTATACCAAGGAAATTATATTTGCTTCAATCATTTAAATTTATTTACATTTAACAATTGCTACTAATATTCAGATATAGTATGAAGAGGAATATAGTATAATTTTAAGATATTGCTAATTGATCATAGAAATTTCGTCGTTAATACAGCAAATGCTACAATATGTTGTTATACGACCGCGATAGATGATATATTAATTTACATAGATTAAACTTATATGAAAAATTTCCCACAATTTTAAACAGTATTAGACGTTTTGTAATAATAGAACCTCAAGCTTTTATCTGTATAATACTAAGTATAATAATATAAAAACAAGAAGGTTTGTAATAAACATTATATATTTGGTATACATGAAAAATTTATTTATGAATGCAGCAAAATATCACATTATCGTAAAGTTGTTTAAAGTTAATGATTAATTATATCGAAGAATAATAATTTTTATTATTTATTATATAATTAGAGAATTATTATCTCTATAAATTAATAAATTTGTTTTGTTCGTATAAGTGATTTTCTAAACTAACATCTGGTCCCGATACAGATCTACAAAACTGATAAATTAATTCTTAATACTGATATTATTAGCTATAATAATAACTAAGATAAACTTCACTTACTAGTTCATTTAGTGAAATTTTAAATATGACAATATGACATAAATTTATGAAAAATTATTATTTACTTGAACATATAGAATAGATATTAGTTTTGTAAATACTGGAACATATTGTTTTCTAATACTATATTACGCATTTATCTACTGTAGTTGATTATTTACATAAAAATATTTAAAAATTGTATATATCATAAAGATAAGATTAATATTTATATGAATCGTAGACAGTTTGACTGAGCTCTATCATACATAAAGGAAGCAAACATTGACTCAAAAAACGAATACTTTATATTTTTCATTTTTGTAAATATACATCATTAAACAGATATATTGTTTAAATAATAGTTTTCAGTTTATTCTAATACGAGCATTTTAAATTTAAAACGAAACATTCATTAAATAAAGTTTTAAAACCTTTGTTTACTATAAATTACATCAATGCTATTTGATCTTTTATGCATAACACAGCCCAATTGAATAACGTTAATTGAAAAAGATTTCAGTTGCATGAAACGGAAAGTTTTTCGTTCGAGAAAAACAAAATTTTTGTCGACTAGTTAATAAGTTATTTTTCAGATAATTATTAGGATTGATGCATATTTTCCTAAAGTATTGAAATAATTGTTGATTCTTCTTCAATTAACATTATTCTACAATAACGATATTTTACAGATATATGTTTTTAATTACAACTACTTTCGTTCTGGTAACTACAATATAATAATATTTACGATTTCATATCTGCTGTACAATTAAAAGTAATACGTAAAATAAATTAATTTGTTACAAATTGATATCTTGCTAATTAAACAAGATATTTCATAATGGTTTGACGATTCAGACAGATAGATGATGTATGCAACATTTTATCAATTTTTTCGAGATTACTTAATTATGTTTACTACGATAACTTTCAATAATTTGCACAGCCACACAAAACATGCATTTCACTATACAAATTTAAAAGAAAGAATTTAATACATGGATACATACGTATATGTGCTCACGCGTAATATATACCACTTTACTGCGATGCTTTAGAACGCTCATTTTCCATTAATAGTGAAAATATTTATATTAGTGTTAATTTATAATATTACTATAATTATTAGTTGTTGAAAAACAAAGCGTAATATGCAGGCAGAAAATAAAGTGAGAGGCCAAATTGATTGTGCAAAATGTCAAAAAACTTTTTTAAAAGTACTTTAGTTATTTGAAACAAGACAATTGAATTACAAAGAAAGACAAAGAAAATTGAATACAAAAGAAATTGTGTTGTCTATTACGGAAATACAACGAACTTGCTTCGTAAAAGTGATATTCATACTAATATGTTCGCTTCCATGCGTGTATGACACGTCAATTTTTTTCGAAAAACCAATGTCACAAATATTTGACGTTTATAGATTGTGCTGGTGTGATAATGAACGTGTCAATAGCAAGAAACTTTTATTGCTGTATTACGATTTATATACTATTCTATTAAATATAATTTTGCTTTTTTGTAGGTACTTAGGACATACTCAAAGTATGATTTTATACTAAATTTTTAACTAACAATTAAGTATTTGTAGAGAAATATGAATAATCTAATATGTTAAATAAAATGTAGGAAACTATTTTATATACTAAAGTGCAAAAAATTAACACGTGACAATATTTACTAAATTGCAACATTTTCTGTGTAATAATTAACATGATACATTTATGCACATTTTATTAATAACAAAATGAATCTATTCGATATTCAAATTATAATATCAATATAACATATTATGTATTAATAAAAACAAAAATATTTAGAGCTGTGAATTGTTGTTACAATATTCACCTAATTAGTGAAATTGTATCACAGTAAATATTATATAAAACATTTAATAAGCATACGACATATCATATACAATTTTCTATATCTCACTTCACAAGATCTATCATGAGAAAGTACATTTCTCTATATGCAGTTTCACATGTGAAATGATTATATAAAGCTCATATTCCAGCTCAAACACTTTAGATACTTGAATATTAAAGAAAAGAAAATATTTTCCTAACTCGTTGTATTGTATTCTATAAGATAAGGGAGAAAAGATTTCCGAAAAATAAATATTATGGATTATATATATATGTATTATATTTAAGTGAATAATCATTGCAAATATTAATTGTGCAAAAAAGCAAAAAAAAGAGAGAATACTTTGATTTAGATTTATTAAAAAAATTAATTTCAAAATATATCGACCTGGTTATATTAAATTTTGAATTAAGGCAACAGCTGTCGCGGATGATATTTTTATTAGAATTAAGGCCATGCATGGTGCACGTAATTCAGTCTTTTTAGTGGTACAAATTTTATAAAAGATATTTTTTTCTCATCTGTTCTCATCTATGAAAGAATTTAATGCTAACATTAGAACATTAGATTTCCCCCTTTCCTATAACTTTGATAATTATTCTTACTCAGAAGTCTCTCTAAAAATAGGACACGTTTACGATGTTAAAGAGTATAATATTTCCAAAATTGGTACCACAAAAAATATCAAATATCGCAAATTTCAAATATTACATGGAATTCGATTCACGTAGTTTGTTGGAAATTGACCCCTCTTTCCTTCGCATTCTCCGTATAACCAGTCATTTGAAATTCTTGACAAAACTTTAATTTTCGCCCCTTCCTATAATACAGTGTTTTAAAAATTACTCTCTAATTTATACCATACTATTAGCATTAATTCAACAGGCATACGTATATTTTTTATTCTTTCTAGAGCATACCTGGAACGATAAATCACCCGTCGTTTCACCTTGAAAGGGATATAACGCTGTTACTACGTCGTCTGCCAACCCAGGTAAAGGTATTTTTATATCGATAAAATTAATCGGGAAAATTCCTTGTCGATTACCTATTCGCCCTTCCATCCAATCATCATTAATAACTTTAATCAATGTAACGATATCTCCCTCTTTTAAAGGTAAATCATCCGCATGCGTTACCGGAAAGTCAAAAAGTGCGATACCGTAGGGTGCCTTACATTTAGCCTGAAAGAAAAACAGAAGAATTAAATGTTGGAATAAGGATTTGCATAAAGATCAAACACAGATACGTACCTCTACATCGTCATCGAAATACTCCAACGGTGGCGCTGGGGGTGGTATAGTTGGCATCGGTGGAGATGGATTGTCTTTAGCATTATCGTCGTTCCAAGAATTTAACAAATCCAATGTCACCGGCTCGTCGATAGGTATCGTTTTAGGTAAACGATCGGATGTGTTCTGAGCTTGTCTCGTCCTACGTTCCGCTTTAGTTTGCAAGATTTTTGGCACTGGTGGCTTTGGTGGTCTTGGACGTATTATCGTTGGTATCGATTGCATCGTTTTGACACCGATCTGACTAGAAGGCATCCCCTTATTTGTATTATTATCATTATTGAAGGCAAAGAAACACGCGCTACCTATTTGCGTGACATTTTCAGATGTTCTAGAATTATTGATCTCTATCGGTCCAAAAGGATCTTGAACTGGCTTGGCTTGCCAAGGATCGTTCTGTACGACTGTTTTATTAAATGAACCGAAAAAGTCAAAGTCGTCTTCGAAAGCGCTTTCCGTTTGTGACGTATTCCCGCTGCTTGTAAACGCAGAAGGATTCGAATTGCCATCGCTACCGAAACTGTCGATACTGACACCGTCGCTGCTGGAGCGCGTCGTAAACGTCGGTGAGCCAGGTGGGCTAAGATCGATCAAAGAAACGGTCCCATTCGTAATGCCAGACTGATACGTTACGTTCGACAAATTCGTATTGGATCGAGAGATGCTTAATTGCTCGTTCTTCGTTGTTTTCCGACTAAACAAATTGGTCAGCAGCTCGGTCGGCCTGGTCTGTAAGAAATCGCGTAAGCATAAATTAATTCCTTGATACGTCGTCTAATATTTAGGATACGTTAAACAAGCTCTTACTGGTTTCTTGTACTTCAAATCTCTTTGATTCTGAGCACGGTTCTGATTGAATTTAGGCGGAGGTGGGCGCGGCGGTGGCTTTTTCCTTTGAACTGGCTGCGTTGTCAGCGTGGTACCAAAAATATCGTTGCTTGAAAATACATCGAAAACATACATATACTACTTGTACATAATAAACGGAAAAGTACCGTTCGCCTTTTCGTACTCCTCTTTTTTCCCTTTCATTAAATGACAATTATTTACGGGTCTTTATTAAATTCCCCCGATCAAAATTACACCGATCAGTGGCGACTGTGCATAAAACGATGGGCGCATCGGAGAGAACGGGATGTTGGATAATGCATCTTGTCGTTCGACAAAGGCGCATTTATAAATAATACGATTGCAACACGCTCGTACGATTCGACGCAAACGCGTTTCTCAACAAGTACGCGAAAGGTTGCTCGCTCGAGCGATCGTCGAACAAAGGCGTCGGCGGAACGATTCGCGAAAGAGAGAAAAAGGGAAAAATCGAAGAGTATGAAAACGGAAAAACAAGGAAGAAATGGGAAGAAAATAAAAAAAAAAATGCTCTCTCACCTGCTGGCCCAGATAGTATCCCTTTGCATGGAGGAACTGACGACGGGCGGTCGTGGGGCGGATCGCGTAGGAATTCGCATCTCTAAAAGCAAAGAAGAGGAGGCACGCGACCTTCTATCACTGAAATCGAATCTCCTGGTACGGGTTGTCACGACGTGCCTCTCCTAGCGCCTGCGTCCGCGTCTACGTCGCAACGAAACGTCGTCTACGCGCGTAATCACGAACGACGGCCTCGGTAAAACGCATCGACGTAAAGTAAATAAACGAGTTGCTTTTTCGAAGCGTTCGACACACACAAGCAAGCAAGCACGTACGCATACACGCGCTTCATACGCAACGACCGGATAAAAAAAAACTAGCGTTCGTAGTGCGCGTGTGTACGCCCACTTTCGAAGCGACGATTACACCGTCGTGACGTCCGATCGTGCTGACACGATAAACTCACGAGGGACGATCGAAATCGACGTATCTTGCAATTGCGCGGTAAGAAACGCGACGAGAGAACGAACAGCTGTACGTGCGAATGGGAACTAAACCGATTCGCTAGGAATCGTGTCGGTCGAGATATCACGTAGTTATAATATATATATATGTATGTATGTATGCACAGAAGACGTGCGTGTCTGTGTGTGCTGTTAGACGCGCGTACGTGTTTCTTAGGAGAAATTCGTCTCGAGAGCGTCGATCCGTTTTTCCTTCTTCTTTTTTATCGCGTCGTGGCTTTCGTTCGACTCGTTTACGTGGTCACGTCGGAGACACCGTCGACGAAACATCACTCACCTGTTCTCACATTCGCGGCCATTTTTCGTATGACACACGATCGCGGATGGATGGCGTTGTGTACTACGTGGTTGTCGGTTGCGCGGCGGGATAACGCGTCGATACGAAAGTTTTCCTCGGTTCTGGCGCGCGCGATTTTACGCGTTGTCCTTTTGGCTCCTGCCCGTATTCTCGGTGTAGTTTAGACGGACGATCGTGCACGCGGAGGGAAATTATCGATCGTCGTCTTTCGTCGTTCGAATCGACGATTCTTCGATGAAACGTTTCCTCTCGAGTAGGGATTCTTAGGATTTCTCTTACGGCGATGACACGTTTTTCTATATTGAGAGCACGTTATCGACGTTCCTATATCTATATCGATAATTGATTTTATCGATTTAACATGGTAGACCACGATAAGGTACAGGAAGTCGCAAGATGGACGTCGAAGTAGAAATACGTACGTTGTGCTGGACACAATAGATAAATGCGATATAATGAATAAGCTAGAAATTAATAGCGACGCAATGATGTAACAAACAGAGATACAATGCCGAGAGATATGAAAATTTAAAGGAAACCTTAGATTTTGCTCGATGATTTTTTTGTAGCTATTAGATTGCGTAATGCGTAATTGCTTGTCTATCGTTCGCTTCGCGTTTTATCGTTATTATTACAAATCGTCGATATTCCTTTTGTTTCTTCTAAAATATGTAAAGATATTACAGCTATTTTCTTTTCTAAGAACTCCCGCGATGTTTAACGTACAAATTATCACTGCTTTGTTATTCGGAAATTTCTTTGACTTACACGAAGGAACTATTGTTGACCGTCGTCGTACAATTATTCGAATTGGTTATATTCGTCGTGATGTAAGAATATCGATTATATCGGTTATTCTGTTACAGGTACGAATAACCGAAATTAACGGCGAATTCTAGGAGTAAATAACAGATTTAAAATCATATTTTTTCATCATTTTAAATCATCATTTTTTTTTACTTTCATGCAAATACACCTAAAAGCAGGCAACGTCACGATCGTTCTTCCTGTAGTATGTAAATACACGTATATGGCTGTCGAATCGTCGCTGGATCGACTCACTGTTTTTTGCGCATAAATATAATTTTTTTGTGGATTCTAGTTATAAAATTTAATGAATGTTAAAAAAGTGATAATTATTGTCTTTCGACGACAACCGATTCAAAGAGTTTTGTGTAAAAGGCGCAAGATAGAAATTGGTAAGTATCGTATAGGTTAAGAGTGGAAAACCTTTTTCAATCGAAAGGCCAAAACTCGTCTCAAGATGTCATCACTCTGTGCATGTGGTTCACATACATACAGGCGCTTGACACAATACTGACAATTCGTTATATCACGGATCACGAACGACGAAAGTATAACATTTGTATTTTATCATAAATGTCACTTTATTGTCATAATTATATCATAGTCACTTTAATTTTTATGTACAGAAACTTTGTTATTTATTTTAATTAAAGATTTATCCATAGACCTAACTCGATTAAGCTTATTTACATCTTACAATCGATAAACGCGCCCACCGTTGTACCCTGACTCAAACGATACGAGGAATTTTATCGTCTTTCACTGAAATAATAAGTTTCAGTGGGAAGAAGATACACTATGAAATAACAGTGAAAAGGAAAGTCTTCGCATATCCTTGTCCGACGTATACATTCGTTGTTAAAGCACTCCGTTTACAAAAGGTTTATAGGTATCAAATACAAGAACACTTAGTACTTTCTTTGATCTAAATTAATAGCGATGTATGACGCGTTACAGCGCAACAGTAGCTTTTCTTTTGTTTTCGCTGATATTTGATCGTTGAAGATCAATCGCCGCGCAAACTAACGAGGTGATTTTCATAAAATGTAAATGGAAATTCGTAAGATGGCTTTCATAAAATGTAATAGAAAAATCGGCCAAATGTTGCCCTTTGTGGCAGTATAATTTTATTTTAAACAACAACATATAATGCGCTTTTTAGAATTAAATCGAAGGAAAATGGTAGACTACCGATTCAATCGTTCATACCCAGCTTCGAATATTTGATGGTAAACGCTAACTTGAATAATCACATACAGCTCGACGATAGGACATATTCGTTTTTAAATCCTCGTTTAACATATACACAACCTAGGTTATTCTCGTTTAATCTACGACATTTTATCGGACAGATTTTAAAAGAATTCGACCGTCTTGGCGGAAGTGCAACGATTTGCGGCATTGTTTCTAGTTACATGATTATCGACACCTGAGATAACGCTACTTTAAAAGAGAATTCGTTAAACAGAGCGTTCTTCGCGTTTTACCCAGCGACGCAGAATGGAAGTTTAATACGTCTCCGATGTACAACATTTTCGTATGGAATGTAAAACGACGCATAATGTATTGGTCGCATATGCGTTAACGGAAACGATCGAATAGTCTGTGAACATTATGTATATAATAATCGTGATATGGCTGTGCTACGGAAAAAAGCTGGCAGTACAAGAGAGATGTTAATACCTCTGATTACGACATTATTGTTTCTATACACACGGCGTATAAGCGGTAACGAATTCCATTTCTACAGAAATAGTATCGACAGGGCGTCTCCGTGATAGAAGAACTACGTATTAAAAACCCGGTTGTACGTCAATTCCATTCTTCGTTGACTGTGATCGTACGATAACTAGAAAAAAATTACGGACCCTTGTCAAACTTCAGCAAATCAGCAGAACGTGCCTAGGCACGGCGATTGTCGTGCTGCTTTCAGATCGGGAAGTTGGGCTCAGCTCCGACGTAAAGACGCGTAACGGATTAATGGTGCGAGAACGAGGTCAAGGTTGACTTTGAGGTACGTGATAAGAAAGGACATCGCGATGGTTGGAAGTGAAAAGTAGAAGGAGAGAGAGAAAGAGTAGGGGAGGATAAAAGCGTATCTCGTTTCGTATTATGCATCGGAATGCAGTTGGAGAAGAAATATACGAAACATACAAAGCGCAATTGATTAAAAAAGCTTATAATAGTGGTCTGTATAAATTTGTCTCGGTAATAATTTGCATACTTCATATGTTTCTTCGTCCAATAATTCATACAATCTTATTTCATTGTAGGATAGATCGAATAAGGACAGGCAACGACGTTGCGAGCACCACGAGATTACACGAGGCGAATAACGCTTCAATAAGTACCGTAGGGCCGCGGGAAACGAAGGAGGAAGAAGAAGAGCGACGATTGATCTATTAGATTGGCAACTAAGTTCCCGCTATTTTTTTTAAATTTTTAAATTAAAATTTTTTAAAACTAAATAAATTTAAAACAATTCTTTTTTTAAAACGGCGGAAATTTAGTTGCCTACCTAATATATATATATCAATGATCTACGTTACCTACGTAAAACAGAACTACGTGTACTACGACGCACCATCGACGGCACTGTAGTTTCCTATCGATCGACAAATCATTGTTTTTCGCTTGCAGGATAAACTTTCGTTTAACGTCAACGCATTCGTCCTCGCGCGATTTTCCGCTGGAGCTGGACTTCCCACGATCGATCGCCCGTTGTCATCGATCGACTCGCGAGTCCGAATTCTTTTAAAATCAATTAAACGGCGCACGGTAATTCGGAGTCGAGGATAATTACGCAAAATCCGGCTTTCTCTCGATAAAATCCCGCAAGAGCGAGAGAACAGCGACGATGACAACACAACTAGGCTTTCCAAGGCGAACGGATTGACGACGTTCGCTGATCCGCCGGACCGGAATCCGTGCGTATCCTCGAGGAAAGATCGAGATAGAAACGACTCTTGCGTATTCGGCTTAAAAGTATGATCGACTAAGTAGCGTGAATCGCGCGATGCCCACCATTGTTCTTCGGGCACTGGGAGCTACGCGGATGAATAGAAGAACGCGATTATCGCGTCGTCGATAGACACAGGAGAGAGAGAGAGAGAGAGAGAGAAGAGGAAGAAAAAAGACCAAGAAAAGAAGCAGGATAAGAAAAGGGATCAGGATGAGCAGGAAGAGGAGGAACGATGGTTTCCTGACGGCGGTGGCCTAGCGCGATCGTTTCGACGCTACGGGATGGCGCCATTACGTGTGGAATAAATCTCTTCTCGGAAGAGTCAGTCTTGAGGATTGGTAGTTAGCTCTGGTACGAGCTGATCTTGAGAGGAGGATCTCCCGACGTTCGACGAGAAGAGTCGGAGCGGCTTCGACAGCCACGGATGAAGATTTACGTCCTCGGCGTAGGGCCTTTCGGATGGCTCCTTCCTCAGGAGAGAGCGGATCAAACATCGCGCTCGAGGACTGAGGCCTTCCGGAACGGCGAACTGACCGCGCGATATCTTCGCGAAGAGGGACGCGTGCTCGGCGTCGTTGAACGGGTAACGACCGACCAGCATCGTGTAGAGGAGGACGCCCAGGGACCAGATGTCGGCCGCCTTCCCGGAATAAGCGCGACCGGATCGTAGCACTTCCGGTGCCACGTACGCCGGGCAGCCTCTTCGATCCGTCAGCTTGTCATCCTCGTCCTCCACGATGACGGCGTCTTCGAGACTCTCCAATCGCAGTCGCGTTCTGAAAAAGATAGAATATTCGTCAATTTTCTTCGATGCCCAGCATTGATTTCTTACTTATCGGTATCGGTATTTTTTAGCACTTTGTCGGTTGAATATTAATCGTATCGCTGTTAGATTGGCACCGGCGAGTGTCGCGCAGCTTCTACTACTAATTTTAGTAGAATTTTAGTAGTAACGTAAAGTTTCGACCAAAGACGATTTGGTAAATTGAGAAAGGAGAATAGCGAGAGCACTTTTTTTTATATCATGTATTTACATAAAAACTTTGTAACGATAAAATATTAGGTTGCTCGGAAAGTCATTTCGTTTTACCCCGACAGTTTTTCATAAGAACAACATAAAAACAACGTTTTCTTTGTTAAAAAAAACCAAATGATTTTCCGAACAACCTAATAGCATCATCGTTGGCGAAGAGAAGTCACGCGTACGTGTCAGGCGACAGATAACAATATCAGACCCATCAAGGCATTGCTCATCGCCTGCCCTACGCACCGACAC